>OX388348.1:80300948-80823021 GCA_947579665.1 Sympetrum striolatum | reverse complement strand
TATTTAGTATCAACAATAATTATACCTACCACCAGAATTAATGGGGATCGATTTTGAGCAATTTAAAATTTGCGATTTTTCAAATTTTTCAAACGCTTATATCTCGCTTATTTGCAATGATAGCGCAAAACGAATGCTTATTTAGTATCAGCAATAATTATACCTACCACCAGAATTAATGGGGATCGATTTTGAGCAATTTTAAAATTTGCGATTTTCAAATTTTCAAACGCTTATATCTCGCTTATTTGCAATGATAGCGCAAAACGAATGCTTATTTAGTATCAACAATAATTATACCTACCACCAGAATTAATGGGGGATCGATTTTGAGCAATTTAAAATTTGCGATTTTTCAAATTTTCAAACGCTTCTATCTCGCTTATTTGCAATGATAGCGCAAAACGAATGCTTATTTAGTATCAACAATAATTATACCTACCACCAGAATTAATGGGATCGATTTTGAGCAATTTTAAATTTGCGATTTTTCAAATTTTCAAACGCTTATATCTCGCTTATTTGCAATGATAGCGCAAAACGAATGCTTAATTAGTATCAACAATAATTATACCTACCACCAGATTTAATGGGGATCGATTTTGAGCAATTTTAAATTTGCGATTTTTCAATTTTCAAACGCTTATATCTCGCTTATTTGCAATGATAGCGCAAAACGAATGCTTATTTAGTATCAACAATAATTATACCTACCACCAGAATTAATTGGGATCGATTTTGAGCAATTTTAAATTTGCGATTTTTCAAATTTTCAAAGGCTTATATCTCGCTTATTTGCAATGATAGCGCAAAAACGAAGCTTATTTAGTATCAACAATAATTATACCTACAACCAGAATTAATGGGGATCGATTTGAGCAATTTTAAATTTGGGATTTTTCAAATTTTCAAACGCTTATATCTCGCTGATTTGCAATGATAGCGCAAAACGAATGCTTAATTAGTATCATCAATAATTATACCTACCCACCAGAATTAATGGGGATCGATTTTGAGCAATTAAATTTGCGATTTTTCAAATTTTCAAACGCTTATATCTCGCTTATTTGCAATGATAGCGCAAAACCGAATGCTTATTTAGTATCAACAATAATTATACCTACCACCAGAATTAATGGGGATCGATTTTGAGCAATTTTAAATTTGCGATTTTTCAAATTTTCAAACGCTTATATCTCGCTTATTTGCAATATAGCGCAAAACGAATGCTTATTTAGTATCAACAATAATTCTACTACCACCAGAATTAATGGGGATCGATTTTGAGCAATTTTAAATTTGCGATTTTTCAAATTTTCAAACGCTTATATCTCGCTATTTGCAATGATAGCGCAAAACGAATGCTTATTTAGTATCAACAATAATTATACCTACCACCAGAATAATTGGGGATCGATTTTGAGCAAATTTTAAATTTGCGATTTTTCAAATTTTCAAACGCTTATATCTCGCTTATTTGCAATGATAGCGCAAAACGAATGCTTATTTAGTATCAACAATAATTATACCTACCACCAGAATTAATGGGGATCGATTTTGAGAATTTTTAAATTTTCGATTTTTCAAATTTTCAAACGCTTATATCTCGCTTATTTGCAATGATAGCGCAAAACGAATGCTTATTTAGTATCAACAATAATTATACCTACCACCAGAATTAATGGGGATCGATTTTGAGCAATTTAAAATTTGCGATTTTTCAAATTTTCAAACGCTTATATCTCGCTTATTTGCAATGATAGCGCAAAACGAATGCTTATTTAGTATCAGCAATAATTATACCTACCACCCGAATTAATGGGGATCGATTTTGAGCAATTTTAAATTTGCGATTTTTCAAATTTTCAAACGCTTATATCTCGCTTATTTGCAATGATAGCGCAAAACGAATGCTTATTTAGTATCAACAATAATTCTACCTACCACCAGAATTAATGGGGATCGATTTTGAGCAATTTTAAATTGCGATTTTTCAAATTTCAAACGCTTATATCTCGCTTATTTGCAATGATAGCGCAAAACGAATGCTTATTTAGTATCAACAATAATTATACCTACCACCAGAATTAATGGGGATCGATTTTGAGCAATTTTAAATTTGCGATTTTTCAAATTTTCAAACGCTTATATCTCGCTTATTTGCAATGATAGCGCAAAACGAATGCTTATTAGTATCAACAATAATTATACCTACCACCAGAATTAATGGGGATCGATTTTGAGCAATTTTAAATTTGCGATTTTTCAAATTTTCAAACGCTTATATCTCGCTTATTTGCAATGATAGCGCAAAACGAATGCTTATTTAGTATCAACAATAATTATACCTACCACCAGAATTAATGGGGATCGATTTTGAGCAATTTAAAATTTGCGATTTTTCAAATTTTCAAACGCTTATATCTCGCTTATTTGCAATGATAGCGCAAAACGAATGCTTATTTAGTATCAGCAATAATTATACCTACCCACCAGAATCAATGGGATCGATTTTGAGCAATTTTAAATTTGCGATTTTTCAAATTTCAAACGCTTATATCTCGCTTATTTGCAATGATAGCGCAAAACGAATGCTTATTTAGTATCAACAATAATTATACCTACCACCAGAATTAATGGGGATCGATTTTTGAGCAATTTTAAATTTGCGATTTTTCAAATTTTCAAACGCTTTATATCTCGCTTATTTGCAATGATAGCGCAAAAACGAATGCTTATTTAGTATCAACAATAATTATACCTACCACCAGAATTAATGGGGATCGATTTTGAGCAATTTTAAATTTGCGATTTTTCAAATTTTCAAACGCTTATATCTCGCTTATTTGCAATGATAGCGCAAAACGAATGCTTATTTAGTATCAACAATAATTATACCTACCACCAGAATTAATGGGGATCGATTTTGAGCAATTTTAAATTTGCGATTTTTCAAATTTTCAAAGGCTTATATCTCGCTTATTTGCATGATAGCGCAAAACGAATGCTTATTTAGTATGAACAATAATTATACCTTACCACCAGAATTAATGGGGATCGATTTTGAGCAATTTTTAAATTTGCGATTTTTCAAATTTTCAAACGCTTATATCTCGCTGATTTGCAAATGATAGCGCAAAACGAATGCTTATTTAGTATCAACAATAATTATACCTACCACCAGAATTAATGGGATCGATTTTGAGCAATTTAAATTTGCGATTTTTCAAATTTTCAAACGCTTATATCTCGCTTATTTGCAATGATAGCGCAAAACGAATGCTTATTTAGTATCAACAATAATTATACCTACCACCAGAATTAATGGGGATCGATTTTGAGCAATTTTAAATTTGCGATTTTTCAAATTTTCAAACGCTTATATCTCGCTTATTTGCAATGATAGCGCAAAACGAATGCTTATTTAGTATCAACAATAATTATACCTTCCACCAGAATTAATGGGGATCGATTTTGAGCAATTTAAAATTTGCGATTTTTCAAATTTTCAACGCTTATATCTCGCTTATTTGCAATGATAGCGCAAAACGAATGCTTATTTAGTATCAACAATAATTATACCTACCACCAGAATTAATGGGGATCGATTTTTGAGCAATTTAAATTTGCGATTTTTCAAATTTTCAAACGCTTATATCTCGCTTATTTTGCAATGATAGCGCAAAACGAATGCTTATTTAGTATCAACAATAATTATACCTACCACCAGAATTAATAGGATCGATTTTGAGCAATTTAAAATTTGCGATTTTTCAAATTTTCAAACGCTTATATCTCGCTTATTTGCAATGATAGCGCAAAACGAATGCTTATTTAGTATCAACAATAATTATACCTACCACAGAATTAATGGGGATCGATTTTGAGCAATTTTAAATTTGCGATTTTTCAAATTTTCAAACGCTTATATCTCGCTTATTTGCAATGATAGCGCAAAACGAATGCTTATTTAGTATCAACAATAATTATACCTACCACCAGAATAATGGGAATCGATTTTGAGCAATTTTAAATTTGCGATTTTTCAAATTTTCAAACGCTTATATCTCGCTTATTTGCAATGATAGCGCAAAACGAATGCTTATTTAGTATCAGCAATAATTATACCACCACCAGAATTAATGGGGATCTATTTTGAGCAATTTAAATTTGCGATTTTTAAAATTTCAAACGCTTATATCTCGCTTATTTGCAATGATAGCGCAAAACGAATGCTTATTTAGTATCAACAATAATTATACCTACCACCAGAATTAATGGGGATCGATTTTGAGCAATTTTAAATTGCGATTTTTCAAATTTTCAAACGCTTATATCTCGCTTATTTGCAATGATAGCGCAAAACGAATGCTTATTTAGTATCAACAATAATTATACCTACCACCAGAATTAATGGGGATCGATTTTGAGCAATTTTAAATTTGCGATTTTTAAAATTTTCAAACGCTTATATCTCGCTTATTTGCAATGATAGCGCAAAACGAATGCTTATTTAGTATCAACAATAATTATACCTACCACCAGAATTAATGGGGATCGATTTTGAGCAATTTTAAATTTGCGATTTTTCAAATTTTCAAACGCTTATATCTCGCTTATTTGCAATGATAGCGCAAAACGAATGCTTATTTAGTATCAACAATAATTATACCTACCACCAGAATTAATGGGGATCGATTTTGAGCAATTTTAAATTTGCGATTTTTCAAATTTTCAAACGCTTATATCTCGCTTATTTGCAATGATAGCGCAAAAACGAATGCTTATTTAGTATCAACAATAATTATACCTACCACCAGAATTAATGGGGATCGATTTTGAGCAATTTTAAATTTGCGATTTTTAAAATTTTCAAACGCTTATATCTCGCTTATTTGCAATGATAGCGCAAAACGAATGCTTATTTAGTATCAACAATAATTATACCTACCACCAGAATTAATGGGGATCGATTTTGAGCAATTTTAAATTTGCGATTTTTCAAATTTTCAAACGCTTATATCTCGCTTATTTGCAATGATAGCGCAAAACGAATGCTTATTTAGTATCAACAATAATTATACCTACCACCAGAATTAATGGGGATCGATTTTGAGCAATTTTAAATTTGCGATTTTTAAAATTTTCAAACGCTTATATCTCGCTTATTTGCAATGATAGCGCAAAACGAATGCTTTTTTAGTATCAACAATAATTATACCTACCACCAGAATTAATGGGGATCGATTTTGAGCAATTTTAAATTTGCGATTTTTCAAATTTTCAAACGCTTATATCTCGCTTATTTGCAATGATAGCGCAAAACGAATGCTTATTTAGTATCAACAATAATTATACCTACCACCAGAATTAATGGGGATCGATTTTGAGCAATTTTAAATTTGCGATTTTTCAAATTTTCAAACGCTTATATCTCGCTTATTTGCAATGATAGCGCAAAACGAATGCTTATTTAGTATCAACAATAATTATACCTACCACCAGAATTAATGGGGATCGATTTTGAGCAATTTAAATTTGCGATTTTTCAAATTTTCAAACGCTTATATCTCGCTTATTTGCAATGATAGCGCAAAACGAATGCTTATTTAGTATCAACAATAATTATACCTACCACCAGAATTAATGGGGATCGATTTTGAGCAATTTAAATTTGCGATTTTTCAAATTTTCAAACGCTTATATCTCGCTTATTTGCAATGATAGCGCAAAACGAATGCTTATTTAGTATGAACAATAATTATACCTACCACCAGAATTAATGGGGATCGATTTTGAGCAATTTTAAATTTGCGATTTTTCAAATTTTCAAACGCTTATATCTCGCTTATTTGCAATGATAGCGCAAAACGAATGCTTATTTAGTATCAACAATAATTATACCTACCACCAGAATTAATGGGGATCGATTTTGAGCAATTTAAATTTGCGATTTTTCAAATTTTCAAACGCTTATATCTCGCTTATTTGCAATGATAGCGCAAAACGAATGCTTATTTAGTATCAACAATAATTATACCTACCACCAGAATTAATGGGGATCGATTTTGAGCAATTTTAAATTTGCGATTTTTCAAATTTTCAAACGCTTATATCTCGCTTATTTGCAATGATAGCGCAAAACGAATGCTTATTTAGTATCAACAATAATTATACCTACCACCAGAATTAATGGGGATCGATTTTGAGCAATTTTAAATTTGCGATTTTTCAAATTTTCAAACGCTTATATCTCGCTTATTTGCAATGATAGCGCAAAACGAATGCTTATTTAGTATCAGCAATAATTATACCTACCACCAGAATTAATGGGGATCGATTTTGAGCAATTTTAAATTTTGCGATTTTTCAAATTTTCAAACGCTTATATCTCGCTTATTTGCAATGATAGCGCAAAACGAATGCTTATTTAGTATCAACAATAATTATACCTACCACCAGAATTAATGGGGATCGATTTTGAGCAATTTTAAATTTGCGATTTTTCAAATTTTCAAACGCTTATATCTCGCTTATTTGCAATGATAGCGCAAAACGAATGCTTATTTAGTATCAACAATAATTATACCTACCACCAGAATTAATGGGGATCGATTTTGAGCAATTTTAAATTTGCGATTTTTCAAATTTTCAAACGCTTATATCTCGCTTATTTGCAATGATAGCGCAAAACGAATGCTTATTTAGTATCAACAATAATTATACCTACCACCAGAATCAATGGGGATCGATTTTGAGCAATTTTAAATTTGCGATTTTTCAAATTTTCAAACGCTTATATCTCGCTTATTTGCAATGATAGCGCAAAACGAATGCTTATTTAGTATCAACAATAATTATACCTACCACCAGAATTAATGGGGATCGATTTTGAGCAATTTTAAATTTGCGATTTTTTAAATTTTCAAACGCTTATATCTCGCTTATTTGCAATGATAGCGCAAAACGAATGCTTATTTAGTATCAACAATAATTATACCTACCACCAGAATTAATGGGGATCGATTTTGAGCAATTTTAAATTTGCGATTTTTCAAATTTTCAAACGCTTATATCTCGCTTATTTGCAATGATAGCGCAAAACGAATGCTTATTTAGTATCAACAATAATTATACCTACCACCAGAATTAATGGGGATCGATTTTGAGCAATTTTTAATTTGCGATTTTTCAAATTTTCAAACGCTTATATCTCGCTTATTTGCAATGATAGCGCAAAACGAATGCTTATTTAGTATCAACAATAATTATACCTACCACCAGAATGAATGGGGATCGATTTTGAGCAATTTTAAATTTGCGATTTTTCAAATTTTCAAACGCTTATATCTCGCTTATTTGCAATGATAGCGCAAAACGAATGCTTATTTAGTATCAACAATAATTATACCTACCACCAGAATTAATGGGGATCGATTTTGAGCAATTTTAAATTTGCGATTTTTCAAATTTTCAAACGCTTATATCTCGCTTATTTGCAATGATAGCGCAAAACGAATGCTTATTTAGTATCAACAATAATTATACCTACCACCAGAATTAATGGGGATCGATTTTGAGCAATTTTAAATTTGCGATTTTTCAAATTTTCAAACGCTTATATCTCGCTTATTTGCAATGATAGCGCAAAAACGAATGCTTATTTAGTATCAACAATAATTATACCTACCACCCAGAATTAATGGGGATCGATTTTGAGCAATTTTAAATTTGCGATTTTTCAAATTTTCAAACGCTTATATCTCGCTTATTTGCAATGATAGCGCAAAACGAATGCTTATTTAGTATCAACAATAATTATACCTACCACCAGAATTAATGGGGATCGATTTTGAGCAATTTTAAATTTGCGATTTTTCAAATTTTCAAACGCTTATATCTCGCTTATTTGCAATGATAGCGCAAAACGAATGCTTATTTAGTATCAACAATAATTATACCTACCACCAGAATTAATGGGGATCGATTTTGAGCAATTTTAAATTTGCGATTTTTCAAATTTTCAACGCTTATATCTCGCTTATTTGCAATGATAGCGCAAAACGAATGCTTATTTAGTATCAACAATAATTATACCTACCACCAGAATTAATGGGGATCGATTTTGAGCAATTTTAAATTTGCGATTTTTCAAATTTTCAAACGCTTATATCTCGCTTAATTGCAATGATAGCGCAAAACGAATGCTTATTTAGTATCAACAATAATTATACCTACCACCAGAATGAATGGGGATCGATTTTGAGCAATTTTAAATTTGCGATTTTTCAAATTTTCAAACGCTTATATCTCGCTTATTTGCAATGATAGCGCAAAACGAATGCTTATTTAGTTTCAACAATAATTATACCTACCACCAGAATTAATTGGGATCGATTTTGAGCAATTTTAAATTTGCGATTTTTCAAATTTTCAAACGCTTATATCTCGCTTATTTGCAATGATAGCGCAAAACGAATGCTTATTTAGTATCAACAATAATTATACCTACCACCAGAATTAATGGGGATCGATTTTGAGCAATTTTAAATTTTCGATTTTTCAAATTTTCAAACGCTTATATCTCGCTTATTTGCAATGATAGCGCAAAACGAATGCTTATTTAGTATCAACAATAATTATACCTACCACCAGAATTAATGGGGATCGATTTTGAGCAATTTTAAATTTGCGATTTTTCAAATTTTCAAACGCTTATATCTCGCTTATTTGCAATGATAGCGCAAAACGAATGCTTATTTAGTATCAACAATAATTATACCTACACCAGAATTAATGGGGATCGATTTTGAGCAATTTTAAATTTGCGATTTTTCAAATTTTCAAACGCTTATATCTCGCTTATTTGCAATGATAGCGCAAAACGAATGCTTATTTAGTATCAACAATAATTATACCTACCACCAGAATTAATGGGGATCGATTTTGAGCAATTTTAAATTTGCGATTTTTCAAATTTTTCAAACGCTTATATCTCGCTTATTTGCAATGATAGCGCAAAAACGAATGCTTATTTAGTATCAACAATAATTATACCTACCACCAGAATTAATGGGGATCGATTTTGAGCAATTTTAAATTTGCGATTTTTCAAATTTTCAAACGCTTATATCTCGCTTATTTGCAATGATAGCGCAAAACGAATGCTTATTTAGTATCAACAATAATTATACCTACCACCAGAATTAATGGGATCGATTTTGAGCAATTTTAAATTTGCGATTTTTCAAATTTTCAAACGCTTATATCTCGCTTATTTGCAATGATAGCGCAAAACGAATGCTTATTTAGTATCAACAATAATTATACCTACCACCAGAATTAATGGAAATCGATTTTGAGCAATTTTAAATTTGCGATTTTTCAAATTTTCAAACGCTTATATCTCGCTTATTTGCAATGATAGCGCAAAACGAATGCTTATTTAGTATCAACAATAATTATACCTACCACCAGAATTAATAGGGATCGATTTTGAGCAATTTTAAATTTGCGATTTTAAAATTTTTCAAACGCTTATATCTCGCTTATTTGCAATGATAGCGCAAAACGAATGCTTATTTAGTATCAACAATAATTATACCTACCACCAGAATTAATGGGGATCGATTTTGAGCAATTTTAAATTTGCGATTTTTCAAATTTTCAAACGCTTATATCTCGCTTATTTGCAATGATAGCGCAAAACGAATGCTTATTTAGTATCAACAATAATTATACCTACCCACCAGAATTAATGGGGATCGATTTTGAGCAATTTTAAATTTGCGATTTTTCAAATTTTCAAACGCTTATATCTCGCTTATTTGCAATGATAGCGCAAAACGAATGCTTATTTAGTATCAACAATAATTATACCTACCACCAGAATTAATGGGGATCGATTTTGAGCAATTTTAATTTGCGATTTTTTCAAATTTTCAAACGCTTATATCTCGCTTATTTGCAATGATAGCGCAAAACGAATGCTTATTTAGTATCAACAATAATTATACCTACCACCAGAATTAATGGGGATCGATTTTGAGCAATTTTAAATTTGCGATTTTTCAAATTTTCAAACGCTTATATCTCGCTTATTTTGCAAATGATAGCGCAAAACGAATGCTTATTTAGTATCAACAATAATTATACCTACCACCAGAATTAATGGGGATCGATTTTGAGCAATTTTAAATTTGCGATTTTTCAAATTTTCAAACGCTTATATCTCGCTTATTTGCCATTGATAGCGCAAAACGAATGCTTATTTAGTATCAACAATAATTATACCTACCACCAGAATTAATAGGGATCGATTTTGAGCAATTTAAAATTTGCGATTTTTCAAATTTTCAAACGCTTATATCTCGCTTATTTGCAATGATAGCGCAAAACGAATGCTAATTTAGTATCAGCAATAATTATACCTACCACCAGAATTAATGGGGATCGATTTTGAGCAATTTTAAATTTGCGATTTTTCAAATTTTCAAACGCTTATATCTCGCTTATTTGCAATGATAGCGCAAAACGAATGCTTATTTAGTATCAACAATAATTATACCTACCACCAGAATTAATTGGGATCGATTTTGAGCAATTTTAAATTTGCGATTTTTCAAATTTTCAAACGCTTATATCTCGCTCATTTGCAATGATAGCGCAAAACGAATGCTTATTTAGTATCAACAATAATTATACCTACCACCAGAATTAATGGGGATCGATTTTGAGCAATTTTAAATTTGCGATTTTTCAAATTTTCAAACGCTTATATCTCGCTTATTTGCAATGATAGCGCAAAACGAATGCTTATTTAGTATCAACAATAATTATACCTACCACCAGAATTAATGGGGATCGATTTTGAGCAATTTTAAATTTGCGATTTTTCAAATTTTCAAACGCTTATATCTCGCTTATTTGCGATGATAGCGCAAAACGAATGCTTATTTAGTATCAACAATAATTATACCTACCACAAAAATTAATGGGGATCGATTTTGAGCAATTTTAAATTTGCGATTTTTCAAATTTTCAAACGCTTATATCTCGCTTATTTGCAATGATAGCGCAAAACGAATGCTTATTTAGTATCAACAATAATTATACCTACCACCAGAATTAATGGGGATCGATTTTGAGCAATTTTAAATTTGCGATTTTTCAAATTTTCAAACGCTTATATCTCGCTTATTTGCAATGATAGCGCAAAACGAATGCTTATTTAGTATCAACAATAATTCTACCTACCACCAGAATTAATGGGGATCGATTTTGAGCAATTTTAAATTTGCGATTTTTCAAATTTTCAAACGCTTATATCTCGCTTATTTGCAATGATAGCGCAAAACGAATGCTTATTTAGTATCAACAATAATTATACCTACCACCAGAATTAATGGGGATCGATTTTGAGCAATTTTAAATTTGCGATTTTTCAAATTTTCAAACGCTTATATCTCGCTTATTTGCAATGATAGCGCAAAACGAATGCTTATTTAGTATCAACAATAATTATACCTACCACCAGAATTAATGGGGATCGATTTTGAGCAATTTTAAATTTGCGATTTTTCAAATTTTCAAACGCTTATATCTCGCTTATTTGCAATGATAGCGCAAAACGAATGCTTATTTAGTATCAACAATAATTATACCTACCACCAGAATTAATGGGGATCGATTTTGAGCAATTTTAAATTTGCGATTTTTCAAATTTTCAAACGCTTATATCTCGCTTATTTGCAATGATAGCGCAAAACGAATGCTTATTTAGTATCAACAATAATTATACCTACCACCAGAATTAATGGGGATCGATTTTGAGCAATTTTAAATTTGCGATTTTTCAAATTTTCAAACGCTTATATCTCGCTTATTTGCAATGATAGCGCAAAACGAATGCTTATTTAGTATCAACAATAATTATACCTACCACCAGAATTAATGGGGATCGATTTTGAGCAATTTTAAATTTGCGATTTTTCAAATTTTCAAAGGCTTATATCTCGCTTATTTGCAATGATAGCGCAAAACGAATGCTTATTTAGTATCAACAATAATTATACCTACCACCAGAATTAATGGGGATCGATTTTGAGCAATTTTAAATTTGCGATTTTTCAAATTTTCAAACGCTTATATCTCGCTTATTTGCAATGATAGCGCAAAACGAATGCTTATTTAGTATCAACAATAATTATACCTACCACCAGAATTAATGGGGATCGATTTTGAGCAATTTTAAATTTGCGATTTTTCAAATTTTCAAACGCTTATATCTCGCTTATTTGCAATGATAGCGCAAAACGAATGCTTATTTAGTATCAACAATAATTATACCTACCACCGGAATTAATGGGGATCGATTTTGAGCAATTTTAAATTTGCGATTTTTCAAATTTTCAAACGCTTATATCTCGCTTATTTGCAATGATAGCGCAAAACGAATGCTTATTTAGTATCAACAATAATTATACCTACCACCGGAATTAATGGGGATCGATTTTGAGCAATTTTAAATTTGCGATTTTTCAAATTTTCAAACGCTTATATCTCGCTTATTTGCAATGATAGCGCAAAACGAATGCTTATTTAGTATCAACAATAATTATACCTACCACCAGAATTAATGGGGATCGATTTTGAGCAATTTTAAATTTGCGATTTTTCAAATTTTCAAACGCTTATATCTCGCTTATTTGCAATGATAGCGCAAAACGAATGCTAATTTAGTATCAGCAATAATTATACCTACCACCAGAATTAATGGGGATCGATTTTGAGCAATTTTAAATTTGCGATTTTTCAAATTTTCAAACGCTTATATCTCGCTTATTTGCAATGATAGCGCAAAACGAATGCTTATTTAGTATCAACAATAATTATACCTACCACCAGAATTAATTGGGATCGATTTTGAGCAATTTTAAATTTGCGATTTTTCAAATTTTCAAACGCTTATATCTCGCTCATTTGCAATGATAGCGCAAAACGAATGCTTATTTAGTATCAACAATAATTATACCTACCACCAGAATTAATGGGGATCGATTTTGAGCAATTTTAAATTTGCGATTTTTCAAATTTTCAAACGCTTATATCTCGCTTATTTGCAATGATAGCGCAAAACGAATGCTTATTTAGTATCAACAATAATTATACCTACCACCAGAATTAATGGGGATCGATTTTGAGCAATTTTAAATTTGCGATTTTTCAAATTTTCAAACGCTTATATCTCGCTTATTTGCAATGATAGCGCAAAACGAATGCTTATTTAGTATCAACAATAATTATACCTACCACCAGAATTAATGGGGATCGATTTTGAGCAATTTTAAATTTGCGATTTTTCAAATTTTCAAACGCTTATATCTCGCTTATTTGCAATGATAGCGCAAAACGAATGCTTATTTAGTATCAACAATAATTATACCTACCACCAGAATTAATGGGGATCGATTTTGAGCAATTTTAAATTTGCGATTTTTCAAATTTTCAAACGCTTATATCTCGCTTATTTGCAATGATAGCGCAAAACGAATGCTTATTTAGTATCAACAATAATTATACCTACCACCAGAATTAATGGGGATCGATTTTGAGCAATTTTAAATTTGCGATTTTTCAAATTTTCAAACGCTTATATCTCGCTTATTTGCAATGATAGCGCAAAACGAATGCTTATTTAGTATCAACAATAATTATACCTACCACCAGAATTAATGGGGATCGATTTTGAGCAATTTTAAATTTGCGATTTTTCAAATTTTCAAAGGCTTATATCTCGCTTATTTGCAATGATAGCGCAAAACGAATGCTTATTTAGTATCAACAATAATTATACCTACCACCAGAATTAATGGGGATCGATTTTGAGCAATTTTAAATTTGCGATTTTTCAAATTTTCAAACGCTTATATCTCGCTTATTTGCAATGATAGCGCAAAACGAATGCTTATTTAGTATCAACAATAATTATACCTACCACCAGAATTAATGGGGATCGATTTTGAGCAATTTTAAATTTGCGATTTTTCAAATTTTCAAACGCTTATATCTCGCTTATTTGCAATGATAGCGCAAAACGAATGCTTATTTAGTATCAACAATAATTATACCTACCACCGGAATTAATGGGGATCGATTTTGAGCAATTTTAAATTTGCGATTTTTCAAATTTTCAAACGCTTATATCTCGCTTATTTGCAATGATAGCGCAAAACGAATGCTTATTTAGTATCAACAATAATTATACCTACCACCGGAATTAATGGGGATCGATTTTGAGCAATTTTAAATTTGCGATTTTTCAAATTTTCAAACGCTTATATCTCGCTTATTTGCAATGATAGCGCAAAACGAATGCTTATTTAGTATCAACAATAATTATACCTACCACCAGAATTAATGGGGATCGATTTTGAGCAATTTTAAATTTGCGATTTTTCAAATTTTCAAACGCTTATATCTCGCTTATTTGCAATGATAGCGCAAAACGAATGCTAATTTAGTATCAGCAATAATTATACCTACCACCAGAATTAATGGGGATCGATTTTGAGCAATTTTAAATTTGCGATTTTTCAAATTTTCAAACGCTTATATCTCGCTTATTTGCAATGATAGCGCAAAACGAATGCTTATTTAGTATCAACAATAATTATACCTACCACCAGAATTAATTGGGATCGATTTTGAGCAATTTTAAATTTGCGATTTTTCAAATTTTCAAACGCTTATATCTCGCTCATTTGCAATGATAGCGCAAAACGAATGCTTATTTAGTATCAACAATAATTATACCTACCACCAGAATTAATGGGGATCGATTTTGAGCAATTTTAAATTTGCGATTTTTCAAATTTTCAAACGCTTATATCTCGCTTATTTGCAATGATAGCGCAAAACGAATGCTTATTTAGTATCAACAATAATTATACCTACCACCAGAATTAATGGGGATCGATTTTGAGCAATTTTAAATTTGCGATTTTTCAAATTTTCAAACGCTTATATCTCGCTTATTTGCAATGATAGCGCAAAACGAATGCTTATTTAGTATCAACAATAATTATACCTACCACCAGAATTAATGGGGATCGATTTTGAGCAATTTTAAATTTGCGATTTTTCAAATTTTCAAACGCTTATATCTCGCTTATTTGCAATGATAGCGCAAAACGAATGCTTATTTAGTATCAACAATAATTATACCTACCACCAGAATTAATGGGGATCGATTTTGAGCAATTTTAAATTTGCGATTTTTCAAATTTTCAAACGCTTATATCTCGCTTATTTGCAATGATAGCGCAAAACGAATGCTTATTTAGTATCAACAATAATTATACCTACCACCAGAATTAATGGGGATCGATTTTGAGCAATTTTAAATTTGCGATTTTTCAAATTTTCAAACGCTTATATCTCGCTTATTTGCAATGATAGCGCAAAACGAATGCTTATTTAGTATCAACAATAATTATACCTACCACCAGAATTAATGGGGATCGATTTTGAGCAATTTTAAATTTGCGATTTTTCAAATTTTCAAACGCTTATATCTCGCTTATTTGCAATGATAGCGCAAAACGAATGCTTATTTAGTATCAACAATAATTATACCTACCACCAGAATTAATGGGGATCGATTTTGAGCAATTTTAAATTTGCGATTTTTCAAATTTTCAAACGCTTATATCTCGCTTATTTGCAATGATAGCGCAAAACGAATGCTTATTTAGTATCAACAATAATTATACCTACCACCAGAATTAATGGGGATCGATTTTGAGCAATTTTAAATTTGCGATTTTTCAAATTTTCAAACGCTTATATCTCGCTTATTTGCAATGATAGCGCAAAACGAATGCTTATTTAGTATCAACAATAATTATACCTACCACCAGAATTAATGGGGATCGATTTTGAGCAATTTTAAATTTGCGATTTTTCAAATTTTCAAACGCTTATATCTCGCTTATTTGCAATGATAGCGCAAAACGAATGCTTATTTAGTATCAACAATAATTATACCTACCACCGGAATTAATGGGGATCGATTTTGAGCAATTTTAAATTTGCGATTTTTCAAATTTTCAAACGCTTATATCTCGCTTATTTGCAATGATAGCGCAAAACGAATGCTTATTTAGTATCAACAATAATTATACCTACCACCAGAATTAATGGGGATCGATTTTGAGCAATTTTAAATTTGCGATTTTTCAAATTTTCAAACGCTTATATCTCGCTTATTTGCAATGATAGCGCAAAACGAATGCTTATTTAGTATCAACAATAATTATACCTACCACCAGAATTAATGGGGATCGATTTTGAGCAATTTTAAATTTGCGATTTTTCAAATTTTCAAACGCTTATATCTCGCTTATTTGCAATGATAGCGCAAAACGAATGCTTATTTAGTATCAACAATAATTATACCTACCACCAGAATTAATGGGGATCGATTTTGAGCAATTTTAAATTTGCGATTTTTCAAATTTTCAAACGCTTATATCTCGCTTATTTGCAATGATAGCGCAAAACGAATGCTTATTTAGTATCAACAATAATTATACCTACCACCAGAATTAATGGGGATCGATTTTGAGCAATTTTAAATTTGCGATTTTTCAAATTTTCAAACGCTTATATCTCGCTTATTTGCAATGATAGCGCAAAACGAATGCTTATTTAGTATCAACAATAATTATACCTACCACCAGAATTAATAAGGATCGATTTTGAGCAATTTTAAATTTGCGATTTTTCAAATTTTCAAACGCTTATATCTCGCTTATTTGCAATGATAGCGCAAAACGAATGCTTATTTAGTATCAACAATAATTATACCTACCACCGGAATTAATGGGGATCGATTTTGAGCAATTTTAAATTTGCGATTTTTCAAATTTTCAAACGCTTATATCTCGCTTATTTGCAATGATAGCGCAAAACGAATGCTTATTTAGTATCAACAATAATTATACCTACCACCAGAATTAATGGGGATCGATTTTGAGCAATTTTAAATTTGCGATTTTTCAAATTTTCAAACGCTTATATCTCGCTTATTTGCAATGATAGCGCAAAACGAATGCTTATTTAGTATCAACAATAATTATACCTACCACCAGAATTAATGGGGATCGATTTTGAGCAATTTTAAATTTGCGATTTTTCAAATTTTCAAACGCTTATATCTCGCTTATTTGCAATGATAGCGCAAAACGAATGCTTATTTAGTATCAACAATAATTATACCTACCACCAGAATTAATGGGGATCGATTTTGAGCAATTTTAAATTTGCGATTTTTCAAATTTTCAAACGCTTATATCTCGCTTATTTGCAATGATAGCGCAAAACGAATGCTTATTTAGTATCAACAATAATTATACCTACCACCGGAATTAATGGGGATCGATTTTGAGCAATTTTAAATTTGCGATTTTTCAAATTTTCAAACGCTTATATCTCGCTTATTTGCAATGATAGCGCAAAACGAATGCTTATTTAGTATCAACAATAATTATACCTACCACCAGAATTAATGGGGATCGATTTTGAGCAATTTTAAATTTGCGATTTTTCAAATTTTCAAACGCTTATATCTCGCTTATTTGCAATGATAGCGCAAAACGAATGCTTATTTAGTATCAACAATAATTATACCTACCACCGGAATTAATGGGGATCGATTTTGAGCAATTTTAAATTTGCGATTTTTCAAATTTTCAAACGCTTATATCTCGCTTATTTGCAATGATAGCGCAAAACGAATGCTTATTTAGTATCAACAATAATTATACCTACCACCAGAATTAATGGGGATCGATTTTGAGCAATTTTAAATTTGCGATTTTTCAAATTTTCAAACGCTTATATCTCGCTTATTTGCAATGATAGCGCAAAACGAATGCTTATTTAGTATCAACAATAATTATTCCTACCACCAGAATTAATAGGGAACGATTTTGAGCAATTTTAAATTTGCGATTTTTCAAATTTTCAAACGCTTATATCTCGCTTATTTGCAATGATAGCGCAAAACGAATGCTTATTTAGTATCAACAATAATTATACCTACCACCAGAATTAATGGGGATCGATTTTGAGCAATTTTAAATTTGCGATTTTTCAAATTTTCAAACGCTTATATCTCGCTTATTTGCAATGATAGCGCAAAACGAATGCTTATTTAGTATCAACAATAATTATACCTACCACCGGAATTAATAGGGATCGATTTTGAGCAATTTTAAATTTGCGATTTTTCAAATTTTCAAACGCTTATATCTCGCTTATTTGCAATGATAGCGCAAAACGAATGCTTATTTAGTATCAACAATAATTATACCTACCACCAGATTTAATGGGGATCGATTTT
Organism: Sympetrum striolatum; assembly: GCA_947579665.1. Lineage (NCBI taxonomy): Eukaryota > Metazoa > Arthropoda > Insecta > Odonata > Libellulidae > Sympetrum > Sympetrum striolatum. The sequence continues at coordinate 80,804,615 of OX388348.1, read as the reverse complement.
GAGCAATTTTAAATTTGCGATTTTTCAAATTTTCAAACGCTTATATCTCGCTGATTTGCAATGATAGCGCAAAACGAATGCTTATTTAGTATCAACAATAATTATACCTACCACCAGAATTAATGGGGATCGATTTTGAGCAATTTTAAATTTGAGATTTTTCAAATTTTCAAACGCTTATATCTCGCTTATTTGCAATGATAGCGCAAAACGAATGCTTATTTAGTATCAACAATAATTATACCTACCACCGGAATTAATGGGGATCGATTTTGAGCTATTTTAAATTTGCGATTTTTCAAATTTAAAAAAACGCTTATATCTCGCTTATTTGCAATGATAGCGCAAAACGAATGCTTATTTAGTATCAACAATAATTATACCTACCACCAGAATTAATGGGGATCGATTTTGAGCAATTTTAAATTTGCGATTTTTCAAATTTTCAAACGCTTATATCTCGCTTATTTGCAATGATAGCGCAAAACGAATGCTTATTTAGTATCAACAATAATTATACCTACCACCAGAATAATGGGGATCGATTTTGAGCAATTTTAAATTTGCGATTTTTCAAATTTAAAAAAACGCTTATATCTCGCTTATTTGCAATGATAGCGCAAAACGAATGCTTATTTAGTATCAACAATAATTATACCTACCACCAGAATTAATGGGGATCGATTTTGAGCAATTTTAAATTTGCGATTTTTCAAATTTTCAAACGCTTATATCTCGCTTATTTGCAATGATAGCGCAAAACGAATGCTTATTTAGTATCAACAATAATTATACCTACCACCAGAATTAATGGGGATCGATTTTGAGCAATTTTAAATTTGCGATTTTTCAAATTTTCAAACGCTTATATCTCGCTTATTTGCAATGATAGCGCAAAACGAATGCTTATTTAGTATCAACAATAATTATACCTACCACCAGAATTAATGGGGATCGATTTTGAGCAATTTTAAATTTGCGATTTTTCAAATTTTCAAACGCTTATATCTCGCTTATTTGCAATGATAGCGCAAAACGAATGCTTATTTAGTATCAACAATAATTATACCTACCACCAGAATTAATGCGGATTGATTTTGAGCAATTTTAAATTTGCGATTTTTCAAATTTTCAAACGCTTATATCTCGCTTATTTGCAATGATAGCGCAAAACGAATGCTTATTTAGTATCAACAATAATTATACCTATCACCAGAATTAATGGGGATCGATTTTGAGCAATTTTAAATTTGCGATTTTTCAAATTTTCAAACGCTTATATCTCGCTTATTTGCAATGATAGCGCAAAACGAATGCTTATTTAGTATCAACAATAATTATACCTACCACCAGAATTAATGGGGATCGATTTTGAGCAATTTTAAATTTGCGATTTTTCAAATTTTCAAACGCTTATATCTCGCTTATTTGCAATGATAGCGCAAAACGAATGCTTATTTAGTATCAACAATAATTATACCTACCACCAGAATTAATAGGGATCGATTTTGAGCAATTTTAAATTTGCGATTTTTCAAATTTTCAAACGCTTTTATCTCGCTTATTTGCAATGATAGCGCAAAACGAATGCTTATTTAGTATCAACAATAATTATACCTACCACCAGAATTAATGGGGATCGATTTTGAGCAATTTAAAATTTGCGATTTTTCAAATTTTCAAACGCTTATATCTCGCTTATTTGCAATGATAGCGCAAAACGAATGCTTATTTAGTATCAACAATAATTATACCTACCACCGGAATTAATGGGGATCGATTTTGAGCTATTTTAAATTTGCGATTTTTCAAATTTAAAAAAACGCTTATATCTCGCTTATTTGCAATGATAGCGCAAAACGAATGCTTATTTAGTATCAACAATAATTATACCTACCACCAGAATTAATGGGGATCGATTTTGAGCAATTTTAAATTTGCGATTTTTCAAATTTTCAAACGCTTATATCTCGCTTATTTGCAATGATAGCGCAAAACGAATGCTTATTTAGTATCAACAATAATTATACCTACCACCAGAATTAATGGGGATCGATTTTGAGCTATTTTAAATTTGCGATTTTTCAAATTTAAAAAAACGCTTATATCTCGCTTATTTGCAATGATAGCGCAAAACGAATGCTTATTTAGTATCAACAATAATTATACCTACCACCAGAATTAATGGAAATCGATTTTGAGCAATTTTAAATTTGCGATTTTTCAAATTTTCAAACGCTTACATCTCGCTTATTTGCAATGATAGCGCAAAACGAAAGCTTATTTAGTATCAACAATAATTATACCTACCACCAGAATTAATGGGGATCGATTTTGAGCAATTTTAAATTTGCGATTTTTCAAATTTTCAAACGCTTATATCTCGCTTATTTGCAATGATAGCGCAAAACGAATGCTTATTTAGTATCAACAATAATTATACCTACCACCAGAATTAATGGGGATCGATTTTGAGCAATTTTAAATTTGCGATTTTTCAAATTTTCAAACGCTTATATCTCGCTTATTTGCAATGATAGCGCAAAACGAATGCTTATTTAGTATCAACAATAATTATACCTACCACCAGAATTAATGGGGATCGATTTTGAGCAATTTTAAATTTGCGATTTTTCAAATTTTCAAACGCTTATATCTCGCTTATTTGCAATGATAGCGCAAAACGAATGCTTATTTAGTATCAACAATAATTATACCTACCACCAGAATTAATAGGGATCGATTTTGAGCAATTTTAAATTTGCGATTTTTCAAATTTTCAAACGCTTATATCTCGCTTATTTGCAATGATAGCGCAAAACGAATGCTTATTTAGTATCAACAATAATTATACCTACCACCAGAATTAATAAGGATCGATTTTGAGCAATTTTAAATTTGCGATTTTTCAAATTTTCAAACGCTTATATCTCGCTTATTTGCAATGATAGCGCAAAACGAATGCTTATTTAGTATCAACAATAATTATACCTACCACCAGAATTAATGGGGATCGATTTTGAGCAATTTTAAATTTGCGATTTTTCAAATTTTCAAACGCTTATATCTCGCTTATTTGCAATGATAGCGCAAAACGAATCCTTTTTTAGTATCAACAATAATTATACCTACCACCAGAATAAATGGGGATCGATTTTGAGCAATTTTAAATTTGCGATTTTTCAAATTTTCAAACGCTTATATCTCGCTTATTTGCAATGATAGCGCAAAACGAATGCTTATTTAGTATCAACAATAATTATACCTACCACCAGAATTAATGGGGATCGATTTTGAGCAATTTTAAATTTGCGATTTTTCAAATTTTCAAACGCTTATATCTCGCTTATTTGCAATGATAGCGCAAAACGAAAGCTTATTTAGTATCAACAATAATTATACCTACCACCAGAATTAATGGGGATCGATTTTGAGCAATTTTAAATTTGCGATTTTTCAAATTTTCAAACGCTTATATCTCGCTTATTTGCAATGATAGCGCAAAACGAATGCTTATTTAGTATCAACAATAATTATACCTACCACCAGAATTAATGGGGATCGATTTTGAGCAATTTTAAATTTGCGATTTTTCAAATTTTCAAACGCTTATATCTCGCTTATTTGCAATGATAGCGCAAAACGAATGCTTATTTAGTATCAACAATAATTATACCTACCACCAGAATTAATGGGGATCGATTTTGAGCAATTTTTAATTTGCGATTTTTCAAATTTTCAAACGCTTATATCTCGCTTATTTGCAATGATAGCGCAAAACGAATGCTTATTTAGTATCAACAATAATTATACCTACCACCAGAATTAATAGGGATCGATTTTGAGCAATTTTAAATTTGCGATTTTTCAAATTTTCAAACGCTTATATCTCGCTTATTTGCAATGATAGCGCAAAACGAATGCTTATTTAGTATCAACAATAATTATACCTACCACCAGAATTAATGGGGATCGATTTTGAGCAATTTTAAATTTGCGATTTTTCAAATTTTCAAACGCTTATATCTCGCTTATTTGCAATGATAGCGCAAAACGAATGCTTATTTAGTATCAACAATAATTATACCTACCACCAGAATTAATAGGGATCGATTTTGAGCAATTTTAAATTTGCGATTTTTTAAATTTTCAAACGCTTATATCTCGCTTATTTGCAATGATAGCGCAAAACGAATGCTTATTTAGTATCAACAATAATTATACCTACCACCAGAATTAATGGGGATCGATTTTGAGCAATTTTAAATTTGCGATTTTTCAAATTTTCAAACGCTTATATCTCGCTTATTTGCAATGATAGCGCAAAACGAATGCTTATTTAGTATCAACAATAATTATACCTACCACCAGAATTAATGGGTATCGATTTTGAGCAATTTTAAATTTGCGATTTTTCAAATTTTCAAACGCTTATATCTCGCTTATTTGCAATGATAGCGCAAAACGAATGCTTATTTAGTATCAACAATAATTATACCTACCACCAGAATTAATGGGGATCGATTTTGAGCAATTTTAAATTTGCGATTTTTCAAATTTTCAAACGCTTATATCTCGCTTATTTGCAATGATAGCGCAAAACGAATGCTTATTTAGTATCAACAATAATTATACCTACCACCAGAATTAATGGGGATCGATTTTGAGCAATTTTAAATTTGCGATTTTTCAAATTTTCAAACGCTTATATCTCGCTTATTTGCAATGATAGCGCAAAACGAATGCTTATTTAGTATGAACAATAATTATACCTACCACCAGAATTAATGGGGATCGATTTTGAGCAATTTTAAATTTGCGATTTTTCAAATTTTCAAACGCTTATATCTCGCTTATTTGCAATGATAGCGCAAAACGAATGCTTATTTAGTATCAACAATAATTATACCTACCACCAGAATTAATGGGGATCGATTTTGAGCAATTTTAAATTTGCGATTTTTCAAATTTTCAAACGCTTATATCTCGCTTATTTGCAATGATAGCGCAAAACGAATGCTTATTTAGTATCAACAATAATTATACCTACCACCAGAATTAATGGGGATCGATTTTGAGCAATTTTAAATTTGCGATTTTTCAAATTTTCAAACGCTTATATCTCGCTTATTTGCAATGATAGCGCAAAACGAATGCTTATTTAGTATCAACAATAATTATACCTACCACCAGAATTAATGGGGATCGATTTTGAGCAATTTTAAATTTGCGATTTTTCAAATTTTCAAACGCTTATATCTCGCTTATTTGCAATGATAGCGCAAAACGAATGCTTATTTAGTATCAACAATAATTATACCTACCACCAGAATTAATGGGGATCGATTTTGAGCAATTTTAAATTTGCGATTTTTCAAATTTTCAAACGCTTATATCTCGCTTATTTGCAATGATAGCGCAAAACGAATGCTTATTTAGTATCAACAATAATTATACCTACCACCAGAATTAATGGGGATCGATTTTGAGCAATTTTAAATTTGCGATTTTTCAAATTTTCAAACGCTTATATCTCGCTTATTTGCAATGATAGCGCAAAACGAATGCTTATTTAGTATCAACAATAATTATACCTACCACCAGAATTAATGGGGATCGATTTTGAGCAATTTTAAATTTGCGATTTTTCAAATTTTCAAACGCTTATATCTCGCTTATTTGCAATGATAGCGCAAAACGAATGCTTATTTAGTATCAACAATAATTATACCTACCACCAGAATTAATGGGGATCGATTTTGAGCAATTTTAAATTTGCGATTTTTCAAATTTTCAAACGCTTATATCTCGCTTATTTGCAATGATAGCGCAAAACGAATGCTTATTTAGTATCAACAATAATTATACCTACCACCAGAATTAATGGGGATCGATTTTGAGCAATTTTAAATTTGCGATTTTTCAAATTTTCAAACGCTTATATCTCGCTTATTTGCAATGATAGCGCAAAACGAATGCTTATTTAGTATCAACAATAATTATACCTACCACCAGAATTAATGGGGATCGATTTTGAGCAATTTTAAATTTGCGATTTTTCAAATTTTCAAACGCTTATATCTCGCTTATTTGCAATGATAGCGCAAAACGAATGCTTATTTAGTATCAACAATAATTATACCTACCACCAGAATTAATGGGGATCGATTTTGAGCAATTTTAAATTTGCGATTTTTCAAATTTTCAAACGCTTATATCTCGCTTATTTGCAATGATAGCGCAAAACGAATGCTTATTTAGTATCAACAATAATTATACCTACCACCAGAATTAATGGGGATCGATTTTGAGCAATTTTAAATTTGCGATTTTTCAAATTTTCAAACGCTTATATCTCGCTTATTTGCAATGATAGCGCAAAACGAATGCTTATTTAGTATCAACAATAATTATACCTACCACCAGAATTAATGGGGATCGATTTTGAGCAATTTTAAATTTGCGATTTTTCAAATTTTCAAACGCTTATATCTCGCTTATTTGCAATGATAGCGCAAAACGAATGCTTATTTAGTATCAACAATAATTATACCTACCACCGGAATTAATGGGGATCGATTTTGAGCAATTTTAAATTTGCGATTTTTCAAATTTTCAAACGCTTATATCTCGCTTATTTGCAATGATAGCGCAAAACGAATGCTTATTTAGTATCAACAATAATTATACCTACCACCGGAATTAATGGGGATCGATTTTGAGCAATTTTAAATTTGCGATTTTTCAAATTTTCAAACGCTTATATCTCGCTTATTTGCAATGATAGCGCAAAACGAATGCTTATTTAGTATCAACAATAATTATACCTACTACCAGAATTAATGGGGATCAATTTTGAGCAATTTTAAATTTGCGATTTTTCAAATTTTCAAACGCTTATATCTCGCTTATTTGCAATGATAGCGCAAAACGAATGCTTATTTAGTATCAACAATAATTATACCTACCACCAGAATTAATGGGGATCGATTTTGAGCAATTTTAAATTTGCGATTTTTCAAATTTTCAAACGCTTATATCTCGCTTATTTGCAATGATAGCGCAAAACGAATGCTTATTTAGTATCAACAATAATTATACCTACCACCAGAATTAATGGGGATCGATTTTGAGCAATTTTAAATTTGCGATTTTTCAAATTTTCAAACGCTTATATCTCGCTTATTTGCAATGATAGCGCAAAACGAATGCTTATTTAGTATCAACAATAATTATACCTACCACCAGAATTAATGGGGATCGATTTTGAGCAATTTTAAATTTGCGATTTTTCAAATTTTCAAACGCTTATATCTCGCTTATTTGCAATGATAGCGCAAAACGAATGCTTATTTAGTATCAACAATAATTATACCTACCACCAGAATTAATGGGGATCGATTTTGAGCAATTTTTAATTTGCGATTTTTCAAATTTTCAAACGCTTATATCTCGCTTATTTGCAATGATAGCGCAAAACGAATGCTTATTTAGTATCAACAATAATTATACCTACCACCAGAATTAATGGGGATCGATTTTGAGCAATTTTAAATTTGCGATTTTTCAAATTTTCAAACGCTTATATCTCGCTTATTTGCAATGATAGCGCAAAACGAATGCTTATTTAGTATCAACAATAATTATACCTACCACCAGAATTAATGGGGATCGATTTTGAGCAATTTTAAATTTGCGATTTTTCAAATTTTCAAACGCTTATATCTCGCTTATTTGCAATGATAGCGCAAAACGAATGCTTATTTAGTATCAACAATAATTATACCTACCACCAGAATTAATGGGGATCGATTTTGAGCAATTTTAAATTTGCGATTTTTCAAATTTTCAAACGCTTATATCTCGCTTATTTGCAATGATAGCGCAAAACGAATGCTTATTTAGTATCAACAATAATTATACCTACCACCGGAATTAATGGGGATCGATTTTGAGCAATTTTAAATTTGCGATTTTTCAAATTTTCAAACGCTTATATCTCGCTTATTTGCAATGATAGCGCAAAACGAATGCTTATTTAGTATCAACAATAATTATACCTACCACCAGAATTAATGGGAATCGATTTTGAGCAATTTTAAATTTGCGATTTTTCAAATTTTCAAACGCTTATATCTCGCTTATTTGCAATGATAGCGCAAAACGAATGCTTATTTAGTATCAACAATAATTATACCTACCACCAGAATTAATGGGGATCGATTTTGAGCAATTTTAAATTTGCGATTTTTCAAATTTTCAAACGCTTATATCTCGCTTATTTGCAATGATAGCGCAAAACGAATGCTTATTTAGTATCAACAATAATTATACCTACCACCAGAATTAATGGGGATCGATTTTGAGCAATTTTAAATTTGCGATTTTTCAAATTTTCAAACGCTTATATCTCGCTTATTTGCAATGATAGCGCAAAACGAATGCTTATTTAGTATCAACAATAATTATACCTACCAACAGAATTAATGGGGATCGATTTTGAGCAATTTTAAATTTGCGATTTTTCAAATTTTCAAACGCTTATATCTCGCTTATTTGCAATGATAGCGCAAAACGAATGCTTATTTAGTATCAACAATAATTATACCTACCACCAGAATTAATGGGGATCGATTTTGAGCAATTTTAAATTTGCGATTTTTCAAATTTTCAAACGCTTATATCTCGCTTATTTGCAATGATAGCGCAAAACGAATGCTTATTTAGTATCAACAATAATTATACCTACCACCAGAATTAATGGGGATCGATTTTGAGCAATTTTAAATTTGCGATTTTTCAAATTTTCAAACGCTTATATCTCGCTTATTTGCAATGATAGCGCAAAACGAATGCTTATTTAGTATCAACAATAATTATACCTACCACCAGAATTAATCGGGATCGATTTTGAGCAATTTTAAATTTGCGATTTTTCAAATTTTCAAACGCTTATATCTCGCTTATTTGCAATGATAGCGCAAAACGAATGCTTATTTAGTATCAACAATAATTATACCTACCACCGGAATTAATGGGGATCGATTTTGAGCAATTTTAAATTTGCGATTTTTCAAATTTTCAAACGCTTATATCTCGCTTATTTGCAATGATAGCGCAAAACGAATGCTTATTTAGTATCAACAATAATTATACCTACCACCAGAATTAATGGGGATCGATTTTGAGCAATTTTAAATTTGCGATTTTTCAAATTTTCAAACGCTTATATCTCGCTTATTTGCAATGATAGCGCAAAACGAATGCTTATTTAGTATCAACAATAATTATACCTACCACCAGAATTAATGGGGATCGATTTTGAGCAATTTTAAATTTGCGATTTTTCAAATTTTCAAACGCTTATATCTCGCTTATTTGCAATGATAGCGCAAAACGAATGCTTATTTAGTATCAACAATAATTATACCTACCACCAGAATTAATGGGGATCGATTTTGAGCAATTTTAAATTTGCGATTTTTCAAATTTTCAAACGCTTATATCTCGCTTATTTGCAATGATAGCGCAAAACGAATGCTTATTTAGTATCAACAATAATTATACCTACCACCAGAATTAATGGGGATCGATTTTGAGCAATTTTAAATTTGCGATTTTTCAAATTTTCAAACGCTTATATCTCGCTTATTTGCAATGATAGCGCAAAACGAATGCTTATTTAGTATCAACAATAATTATACCTACCACCAGAATTAATGGGGATCGATTTTGAGCAATTTTAAATTTGCGATTTTTCAAATTTTCAAACGCTTATATCTCGCTTATTTGCAATGATAGCGCAAAACGAATGCTTATTTAGTATCAACAATAATTATACCTACCACCAGAATTAATGGGGATCGATTTTGAGCAATTTTAAATTTGCGATTTTTCAAATTTTCAAACGCTTATATCTCGCTTATTTGCAATGATAGCGCAAAACGAATGCTTATTTAGTATCAACAATAATTATACCTACCACCAGAATTAATGGGGATCGATTTTGAGCAATTTTAAATTTGCGATTTTTCAAATTTTCAAACGCTTATATCTCGCTTATTTGCAATGATAGCGCAAAACGAATGCTTATTTAGTATCAACAATAATTATACCTACCACCAGAATTAATGGGGATCGATTTTGAGCAATTTTAAATTTGCGATTTTTCAAATTTTCAAACGCTTATATCTCGCTTATTTGCAATGATAGCGCAAAACGAATGCTTATTTAGTATCAACAATAATTATACCTACCACCAGAATTAATGGGGATCGATTTTGAGCAATTTTAAATTTGCGATTTTTCAAATTTTCAAACGCTTATATCTCGCTTATTTGCAATGATAGCGCAAAACGAATGCTTATTTAGTATCAACAATAATTATACCTACCACCAGAATTAATGGGGATCGATTTTGAGCAATTTTAAATTTGCGATTTTTCAAATTTTCAAACGCTTATATCTCGCTTATTTGCAATGATAGCGCAAAACGAATGCTTATTTAGTATCAACAATAATTATACCTACCACCAGAATTAATGGGGATCGATTTTGAGCAATTTTAAATTTGCGATTTTTCAAATTTTCAAACGCTTATATCTCGCTTATTTGCAATGATAGCGCAAAACGAATGCTCATAAATAATTTTCAGAAACATGTTTTTATATTTCCAAGATCGTCCTTGGTTCGAACCCAGAGAGCCATTTACATTCGTGAAAATTAGAACGTTTTTTGAGGCAGTTTTAGCCAATTTTTCTGTTGGAATTTTCACACATACTTAGAGATGGTGATATTCTATTGTGCTGCATAGTAAGTTCACCGATAAGACCCGGGTTCGATGCCAGACGATGAAATTTCAGCGAATTTTAAGAAAAAATTAAATCCTTATTTTTTTCTGTTGAGGACCGTCCAGATATAATGCCGATATGAAAGTAGTATTGCCGATCTGCTTGCAGTATGCAAGCTACATTTTACTCATATATAGGTATATCCGGAGAAGCGTCTATATATAATAGATATATATAGGGGATCAAAATTCTAACCATGTTCCACAAGTGCCACCGAGTTGAAATTTTTACGACGTTATGGCCATGACGTGTAACCTCCAGGAAAAAGCCGACATTGAACCTCGGTGCCATGGGTTCGATTCCAGAAGGCCCCAAAGTCGCGATTTTCCCCATAAGATTACATGGCGGGGATTTTCGAAAATTTTTTTGAGGCACTTCCCGGAAAAGGAGAGATTTGAAATTCGAGGGATCGCTAGATGCCGTGCATATCTAAAGAAAACCATAAAGACATCTACGAATATTATCCTTGGTTCGATGCTAGGTCGGGGCAAAAATCGGTCGTTTAAAATGCATTGTGGCGATTTTTAAGATTTTTTTTGGACCCTTTTCCGATGGCATAGAAACTTGAAATTCGGTATGAGGTTAGATACCATAAAAATATATCATAATCAAATTTTACATTTCCGCCGATGGTCCTTGGTTCGATCCCAGAGGGACATTTACATTCCTTAATGCATTTCTTACGGAGATAACGGAAACAAATTTTAGGTACTTCCCGGCACGATATCGACTTCAAACTTTGCATATAGAAAGATCAAGTCCATACAAATCAAACAGTGCATTCACAGCTATCAATGTGTCCTGGGTTCGACACCAGGTGTCTCTGCAATCAGAGGTTGATCCGATTTTTAGGAATTATTTTGAAACCTTTCCCAATAATATAGAAACTTGAAATTCGGCATATAAATAGAGATCATAAATAAATTTCAGAAACATCTTTTAGATTTCCATGATCGTCCTTGGTTCGAATCCAGAGAGCCATTTAAGTTCGTGAAAATTAGAACGTAACCTGAGGCTGTTATAGCCCATATTTCTGCTTGAATTTTCACACATAGTTAGAGATGGTGATGTTCTATTGTGCTGCATCGTAAGTTTACAGTAAAGACCCGGGTTCGATGCCAGACGATGGAATTTCAGCGAATTTTAAGAAAAATCCATTCCATTTTCTTCTTTTGATGGCCGTCCCGATATGATACCGACATGAATATAGTGTTGTCGATCTGCTTGCAATATGCAAGCAACATTTTACTCGTACCTATATATATATACGAGTAAAATATAGCTTGCATACTGCAAGCAGATCGGCAATACTAATTTCATATCGGCATCATATCGGGACGGTCCTCAAAAGAAAAAAAAAAAGGATTGAATTTTTTCTTAAAAATCGCTGAATTATCATCGTCTGGCATCGAACCCGGGTCTTACTGGTGAACTTACTATGCAGCACAGCAGAAAATCACTATCTCTAACTATGTGTGCAAATTCAAGGAGAAATATTGGCTACAACTGCTCAAAAGACGTTCTAATTTTCACGTATGTAAATGGCTCTCTGGATTCGAACCAAGGACGATCTTGGAAATCTAAAACATTATTTTGAAATATATCTATGATTCTATTTATATGCCGAATTTCAAGTTTCTATATTGTTGGTAAAGGGTTCAAAATAATTATTGAAATTCAGATCAGTTACTGATTGAGGAGACGCCTGGTGTCGAACCCAGGACACCTTAATCCATGTGAATAAACAGTTTGATTTGTATTGACTTGGTCTTGTTTTATGCAAAGTTTGAAGTCGATATCATACCGGGAAGTACCTAAAATTTGTTTCCGTTATCTCCGTAAGAAATGCATTGAGGAATTTAAATGGCCCTTTGGGATCGAACCAAGGACCATCAGCGAATATGTAAAATTTGATTATGAAATATATTTATAATATCCAACCCCATACCGAATTTCAAGTTTCCATGTTATCGGGAAGAAGTCCAAAAAAAATCTTAAAAATCGCCACAATGCATTTTAAACGGCCGATATTTGCCCCGTCCTAGCATCGAACCATGGACCATATTCGACGATGTCTTTATGATTTACGTTGGATAGGCACGGCTTCTAGCGATCCCTCGAATTTCAACTCTCTCCTTTTCCGGGAAGTGCCCCAAAAAAATTTTCGAAAATCCCCGCCATGTATTCTTATGGGGAAAATCGCGACTTTGGGGCCTTCTGGAATCGAACCCATGACACCGAGGTTCAAAGTCGGCTTTTTCCTGGAGGTTGCACGTTATGGCCAATACGTCGTAAAAATTTCAAGTCAATGACACTTTTGGTTTAGCCTGTGAATTTGTATCCTATCTGGGTATATATATGAATGAATCCGGAGAAGCATCTATATATAATAGATATATAGGGGATCAAAATTCTAACCATGTTCCACAAGTGCCACCGACTTGAAATTTTTACGACGTTATGGCCATAACGTGTAACCTCCAGGAAAAAGCCGACTTTGAACCTCAGTGTCATGGGTTCGATTCCAGAAGGCCCCAAAGTCGCGATTTTCCCCATAAGATTACATGGCGGGGATTTTCGAAAATTTTTTTGAGGCACTTCCCGGAAAAGTAGAGAGTTGAAATTCGAGGGATCGCTAGAAGCCGTACATATCCAACGAAAATCAAAAAGACATCTTCGATTATTGTCCATGGTTCGATGCTAGGTCGGTGCAAAAATCGGCCGTTTAAAATGCATTGCGGCGATTTTTAAGATTTTTTTTGATCCTTTCCCGATAACATGGATACTTGAAACTCGGCACGTAGATACATATCATGAATATATTTCATAATCAAATTTTAGATGTTCGCTCATGGTCCCTTGTTCGATCCCAGAGGGCCATTTACAATTCTCAATGCATTTCTTACGGAGATAACGGAAACAAAATTAAGGTACTTACCGGCATGCTATCGACTTCAAACTTTGCATGATAGAAGAGCATGTCTTTACAAATCAAACTGTGTATTAACAGCTTACAATATTTCTAGGGTTCGACACCAGGTGTCTCTGTAATCCGAAGTTGATACGATTTTTAGGAATTATTTTGAAAACTTTCCAAATAATATAGAAACTTGAAATTCGGCATATAGATAGAGATCATGAATAACTTTCAGAAAAATATTTTAGATTTCCAAGATCGTCCTTAGTTCGAATCCAGAGAGCCATTTACATTCGTGAAAATTAGAACGTCTTTTGAGGCAGTTGTAGCCAATATTTCTGCTTGAATTTTCACACATAGTTAGAGACGGTGATCTTCTATTGTGCTGCATAGTAGGTTTACCAGTAAGACCCGGGTTCGATGCCAGACGATAAAATTGCAGCGAATTTTAAGAATATTTTGAATCATATTTTTGTTCTTTTGAGAACCGTCCCGTTATGATGCCGATATGAAATTAGTATTGCCGATCTGCTTGCAGTATGCAAGCTACTTTTTACTCGTATCCATTATATATAGACGCTTCTCCGGATATACCTATATATATATAGGGGATCAAAATTCTAACCATGTTCCACAAGTGCCAATGCCTTGAAATTTTTACGACATATTGGCCATAACGTGCAACCTCCAGGAAAAAGCCGACTTTGAACCTCAGTGTCATGGGTTCGATTCCAGAAGGCCCCAAAGTCGCGATTTTCCCCATAAGATTACATGGCGGGGATTTTCGAAAATTTTTTTGAGGCACTTCCCGGAAAAGGAGAGAGTTGAAACTCGAGGGATCGCTAGATGCCGCGCATATCTAAAGGAAACCATAAAGACATCTACGGATATTATCCTTGGTTCGATGCTAGGTCGGGGCAAAAATCTGCCGTTTAAAATGCTCTGTGGCGATTTTTAAGATTTTTTTGGATCCTTTTCCGATGGCATAGAAACTTGAAATTCGGTATGAGGTTAGACACCATAAAAACATATCTTAATCGAATTTTACATATTCGCTGATGGCCCTTGGTTCGATCCCAGAGGGACATTTGAATTCCTCAATGCATTTCTTACGGAGATAACGGAAACAAATTTTAGGTACTTTCCGGCACGATATCGATTTCAAACTTTGCATATAGAAAGATCAAGTCCATACATATCAAACAGTGCATTCACAGCTATCAATGTGTCCTGGGTTCGACACCAGGTATCTCTGCAATCAGAAGTTGATCCGATTTTTAGGAATTATTTTGAAACCTTTCTCTATATTATAGAAACTTGAAATTCAGCATATAGATAGAGATCATAAATATCTTTCAAAAACATTTTTTAGATTTCCAAGATCGTCCTTGGTTCGAGTCCCGAGAGCCATTCACATTCGTAAAAATTAGAACGTCTTTTGAGGCAGTTGTAACCAATATTTCAGCTTGAATTTTCACACATAGTTATAGATGGTGATCTTCTATTTTGTTTCATAGTAGGTTTACCAGTAAGACCCGGGTTTGATGCCAGACGATAAATTTCAGCGAATTTTCAAAAAAATTAAATCTTTTTTTTTTTCTTATGAGGACCGTCCCGATATAATGCCGATATGAAATTAGTGTTGTCGATCTGCTTGCAGTATGCAAGCAACATTTTACTCGTATATATATATATCAATTATATATAGACGCTTCTCCGGATATACCTATACATATATATAGGGGATCAAAATTCTAACCATGTTCCACAAGTGCCACCGACTTGAAATTTTTATGACGTTATGGCCATAACGTGTAACCTCCAGGAAAAAGCTGACTTTGAACCTCGGTGTCATGGGTTCGATTCCAGAAGGCCCCAAAGTCGGGATTTTCCCCATAAGATTACATGGCGGCGATTTTCGAAAATTTTTTTGACGCACTTCCCGGAAAGGTAGAGAGTTGAAATTCAAGGGACCACTAGAAGCCTTGCATATCCTACGAAAATAAAAAAGACATCTTCGAATATAGTCCATGGTTCGATGCTAGGTCGGTGCTTAATTTGGCCGTTTAAAATGCATGGCGGCGATTTTAAAAATTTTTTTTGGATCCTTTCCCGATAACATGGAAACTTGAAACTCGGCATGTGGATAGATATCATGAACATAATTCATAATTAAATTTTACATGTACTCTGATGGTCCTTGGTTTGATCCCAGAGGGTCATTTGCACTCCTCAATGCATTTCTTACGGAGATAACGGAAACGAATTTTAGGTACTTTCTGGCATAATATCGACTACAAACTTTGCGTGATACAAGAGCAAGTCCTTACAAATAAAACTGTGCATTCACAGCTTACAGTATGACCTCGGTTCGACACCAGGTGTCTCTGCAATCAGAAGTTGATCCGATTTTTAGGAATTGTTTTGAAACCTTTCCCAATAATATAGAAACTTGAAATTTGGCATATAGATAGACATCATAAATAACTTTCAGAAACATATTTTAGATATCCAAGATCGTCCTTGGTTCGAATCCAGAGAGCCACTTACATTCGTGAAATTTAGAACGTCGTTTGAGGCAGTTGCAGTCAATATTTCTCCTTGAATTTTCAGAAATAGTTAGAGATGGTGATCTTCAGTTGTGCTGCATAGTAAGTTCACCAGGAAGACCCGGGTTCGATGCCAGACGATTAAATTGCAGCGAACTCTAAGAATATTTTCAATCTTTTTTTTTTCTTTTGAGGACTGTCCCGATATGAAATTAGTGTTGTCGATCTGCTTGCAGGATGCAAGTAACATTTTACTCGTACCTATATATAAGTTATATATATATATATACGAGTAAAATGTTGCTTGCATACTGCAAGCAGATCGACAACACTAATTTCATATTGGCATCATCACCGATCTTGAAAATTAAAAAAACGTTTCAGAAAGTTATTAATCATCTCAATTTATATGCCAAATTTCAAGTTTCTATATTATTGGCAAAGGTTTCAAAATAATTCCTGAAAATCCAGGATCCAAAAAAAATCTTCAAAATCGCCGCAATGCATTTTAAACGGCCGCTTTTTGCCCCGACCTAGCATTGAACCATGGACCATATTCGGCGATGTCTTTTTGATTTTCATTGGATATGCATGGCAGCTAGCGGTCCCTTGAATTTCAACTCTCTAATTGGCCGGGAAGTACCTCAAAAAAATTTTCGAAAATCCCCGCCATGTATACTTATGGAGAAAATCGCGACTTTGTGGCCTTCTGGAATCGAACCCATGACACAGAGGTTCAATGTCGGCTTTTTCCTGGAGGTTACACGTTATGGCCAATATGTCGTAAAAATTTCAAGCCGTTGGCACTTGTGGAACATGGTTAGACTTTTGATCCCCTATATATAACTTATAGGTATATCCGGAGAAGCGTCTATATATAATAGATATGAATATATATATATATATGATATATGAATGAATCCGGAGAAGCATCTATATATAATAGATATATATATATAGTGTAGTAATAACTTTATATCCTTCTAATAACAGTCTTTGATTAGGTGGGATGCTGGAAAAAAACTTCAAATCTTGGAATGCCTAGTCATTTTCATATTTATTGAATATTTTTTTACATATTGGTGTATGATATCCGATTCAAGACGATTGGTATGATTTGTAAATTATTAGGATCTTGATAGTGAAATACCTGCAGTTTATACCTTTAATATTGCTTTTTAAAGATGAAGATGTGATAGCTCTTCTATTGTTCAACCATGCCTAGGCTGAACTATATGCATGTATTTGCTGTATAGTCCATATTTTGTACTTTTGTCCTCCTCTGTCTACCTTGCCCCAGTTTATTTAATTATGACTTTTTTAAATATTTGCATGTGATCCATTAATTATTCTAGCTTCACTTGTTCTCACTCCAAATCCTAAACACAAAGATAAAAGTTTACAGAATGTGGATTCTTTAGGCTAGATTTACAGCTCCTAACGTCGGTATGTAGAATCTCAAAGAGTTTTCTTCCTTAGTAAATCAAGTGATTTCTCATTACCATTGATTACATAGAACACTTGACACTCTATCTTTTACTCTTCTAGCTATGCTTTAAAGATTCAATTATCCTGTGTTCCTTTTAAGCAAATCAGTCATTTTAGTAGATAATTTATCGTGTGTTTCATTTTAAGTTAGTAAAATCTTACACACTATATTCTTTTGCTATATATCAGAAGTTTCTTCTCTGTTTCAAAACCTTTCATATGTAGGAATGAAACAATTATTTCACAACATTATTTTTAGTATTATACAGTAGTCATTCGCCTTGAATTAAATCACATATGGCATGAAAGTACACCCATTAATTGGAGGAATAGCCTTCCTAGGCTAAAATTCGCCCAAAAAAATTAAGGTGGCATTATTATTATTTATTTTCCGTGCAGCTTAGCGACTGGTTTAGACTTTTAAATTATGAATGGAGACAACTTAAGTTCCAATTGCAGCAAATGTGATATCGCTTATCATAAGAAGTGTTCTAAACTGAAGGACAGTATCTTTAAAACAATTGTTGCTATGCCCGACATCGATTGGTTCTGTGATCAATGTAATCGCAAACGTGCAAGCAAAGAAGTGCCTCATGGCAACTGCGAATGTAGCTCCTATGAAAAAGTTATAGTTGAACTGAAGCAACTGATTGTGGAACTCAAAAAAGAAATTGAGTTAATGAAGAATGGCTCTAATGCATCATCCAATACAATTAACTATGACGCAATTCATTCTGTTGTTCTCGAGGTCAATGATCGTAATCGAAGGAGTAAAAATGTCATTGTTTTTGGAGTTCCAGAGAAACTGGGCGGTGAAAGTGTAACCCATGATTCTGACTTCTCAAAACGTTTAGTAAGTACGGTTCTACCAATTGCCTCTCCGAACTTAGATCTTCGTTTCACTCGTCTTGGAAAAAACGTGACAAATAAGCCTAGACCTCTGAAGCTTACGCTTTCGTCTGAGGAGCAAGTCTTTGAATTCCTCAAGAGTTTCAATTCACTCAAGTCCTCTGGAAACGATTTCATCCAATTACTGTCCTCTTCCCGGATCGCACCCTAATGGAAAGAAATTATCTTCAAACCCTTAGAAGTGAGCTACAAACTAGAATTGACACTGGCGAGCAGGATCTCACTATTAAATACATTAAGGGTATGCCCAGGATCATTTCAAAAAACAGGATTCTGTGAGAGGTGCGTCTGTTGTTCAAAGCAATATCCTGCTTAGCCCTTACCTCTCAGTCTATTATCAAAATGTTAGAATCATCAGAACAAAACTAACTGAACTTAGTTTAGCCATGAGTGTGTCAAATTACGATGTTGTTGTGCTTACTGAAACCTGGCTGACAAGTGACATTCTTACATCTGAACCCAGTTGGCCGAATTATCACATCTTCAGAAGAGATCGTGACCCCACACATTCGAACAAAAGACGAGAGGGTTGTGTTTTAATTGCGGTAAAATCTTTTAGAGTTTATACTTGATTATAAAAACTGTGATTTCTTTGGCTGAAATAGCTACCTTAATGAAGTTAATTGGCCTGTGATATTATGTAATTTAGATTGTAATGAGGCTGTGAATAGTTTTTATTCAATAATGTATAAAGCTATAGAATTATTCACTCCTATCATATCATTTCGTAATAGCAGTTACCCTAAATGGTTTACTCCCACCTTAAAACAATTAATTTCTCAAAAGAAAATCCTACACAAAGTTTATAAGGCCTCTGGGAACTCCACCGATCACCAAAAGTTTTCTGATATCCGTAAGAAATGTAAAGCACTTTCTAAATCCTGTTATGCTTCCTATATAAATACTGTACAGGACAACATATTAATTAATACTAAGTCTTTCTGGTCACATGTTAATAATCGTCAAAGAACTAAAAACATCCCATCATCAATGTCCTATAATAGCATTAAGCGTGATAATCCTAAAGATATCGCTAATCTATTTGCAAAATACTTTTCTGGAGTCTTCTCATATGAGGATGATAATTCTGTTCCAAATTTTAATTTTAGTCATAGTATTAATATTTCAACAGTGAATGTTACCGTTGATGAAATTCTAAAAATTCTGAGGAAACTGGATGTATCAAAAAGCCCTGGCCCTGACAACTTGCCTCCGTTACTTATCAAAAACTGCTGTGAAGCCTTGGTCTTTCCCCTTTATATTATTTTTAATAAATCCTTAGACTACGGCATTTTTTCCGGATTTCTTGAAAACTTCTTATATAATTCCAGGGCATAAGAGTGGCAACAAAAATGATGTGAACAACTACAGACCCATTGCTATCCAATCTGTTTTAGCAAAGGTACTCGAAAGTTTAGTGACAAATAGACTTACCCCACTTATTGAGAATGTTTTAGATGATGAACAGCATGGGTTTAGGAGTGGCAGGTCTACTGTCACTAACCTATTATCTTTTCAGCACTTTGTCACCACCGCAGTACATGATCATCATCAAGTAGACACTATTTACTGTGATTTTACCAAAGCATTTGATAAGGTATGCCATTCTATGCTTCTAGCAAAGCTTAGAGCTTATGGTATTAGTGGGAATTTATTATCTTGGTTCTGCAGTTACTTGTCTAATAGAAAACTAAAGTTGAAAATCAAAGGTATTACTTCTTTTCCCTTTCAAGGCGTATCTGGAGTCACACAGGGATCCCATCTGGGACCTATTTTATTCTTGATTTTCATTAATGATATTGGAACCATAATTAAACCAATTAATTATCTTATGTATGCTGACAACATTAAAATATTTCATACTATTGATTCGAATGCAGATGCATTCGATGCAGATTCTGCACTGCAAAGGTGTTTGACAGATATCTCCGAATGGTACAAAACAAATGCTATGTTTTTAAATATTAGTAAATGTAATGTTGTCACCTTTTGCAAATCCAAGTCACCTATAATAACTGACTATTCAATATCTGGAAAAAGTCTTGTTAGAATGGACCATAAACTGGATTTGGGTGTTCTCTTTGTTTCTGACTTGTCTTTCAGTAGGCACATAGATACCATAATTACTAAAGCCTATAAAATTCTTGGTTTCATATACAGAAATTGTAGGGATTTTAACAATATTTTTTGCTATAGATATTTATATATCACCCTAGTTCGACCAGTTCTCGAATACAGTTCAATAGTTTGGTCCCCTTCTTATCATAAGTACGACTTAGGCTTAGAGAGAGTCCAGAATAAATTTCTGAGATTGGTGGCTTTTAAGTTTGGAATTGAAAGAGAAAGTGGAGAATATGAAAAGACATTGAAATTACTAAATATACACACCCTCTCTGCTCATAGGAAGCAAATTGGAGTTCTATTCTTAGACTCTCAGTTAAATAATCATATCAAGTCTTCCTATCTTTTATCTTTTATAAATTTTAGGGTTCCAATTGTTCATTCAAGATCCCATCATTTATTTCATATTCCATATGTATGTAATAATTATTTGTATTTTCTGCCTATTTTTAGAATAATGAGAGATTTTAATAGTCATTGTAAATCTGCAGATATTTTTTACTTTTCACACAATGTATTCAGAAATTTTGTTTTAAAAAATGTTTAATGGTGCAAAATTATAAGGTGTATTTTTCTTTTATTGTAACATGTAATGTGTTATATCCAATTTAACTGTAATTTTCATTTGTGTCAATGTTCTTTAATTAAGCTCATATGTTTATTTTCAAACTTTTCTAATGTTACCTTTGTCATTTTTAACATTTGTAATAGGACATTTGTCCGTTTAAATAAAGTATTATTATTATTATTATTATTATTATTACTTTTTAAAATATTATAAGAAGGGATAAATGCATAGAAAACATAATGATATATTTGATTGTATTATGTTTCAGATTTTGCTTGAATAAAAAAAATCGTTAGAGCTGAACAGCACAGATTTGTTAAGCAATGACATCAGTTTTATTTGAAAACATAGGTATAATAATAATTTACATTTGACACCACTGAGTACATTCATAAATTTTTCAAATTAGATTCATTTTGTATATATTTCTATGCAGGTTATAGAAAAATCTGAAAGAACTGGCTATAAATTACCATTAAAATAATATTTATATATTTGAGATAGCACACTTACTCCTTCACATTCTCTTTTACTCACTTCATTGAGCAGTCTCAACAAAAGCTTTTGGAAACAATTCTTTTTAAAAGACTTATCAACTTCATCCCTCACTCAGCAATAATTTTTACCATCTATTACTATCCCATAATCACCCTGAACTCCTGTTTGCATTTCAGGATGTCATCCTTCAATATCCTTATACTCATTAGCTTATTCTAAAAATACTATTAAAATTAGAATACAAGCAGAAAATAAAAATAACATTTTTCACTAATGCCTGAGATATTTCTCCTTTTTGAAATCATTGTACGTACATTACTTGAGATCAAGGGCAGAAATTATATTACCAGAAAAGTATCTACAGGTAAACTTTTGTAAACTCTTCATAATGAAGGGTAACTAAATTATGTATTTTTGGAAGAAAGGATTCAAATAAAGATGGAATGTTAATAGTATAATTAAGGTAGAATCAAGTATGAACCTATGATTATCCTTTTTTTGTTAATAATTGAAATCCTTGCAGTATCAATAAAGGAACAGAAGGACTGTAACTGTAAGAAATCTAACACTTAATGGCTTAAATAACAGATCTGAAAGTATTGAATAGTGTTGACATAGTTCAAATAATTTGTTTGATTAGTAATCAACAGGAATGGACAGCACAAAAGCCAATGATCAAACTTAGCAAATTTTGCAAGCAATTAAAGAAGAGTTATGTTTTTTTTAATTTCAGTTGCCTTGATAAAACGAAACAACATTTCTCACATCAAGTAATTTTATCATGTTCCACATGAAAAAAAAACAACTGAGTGATCTGTATTATATTTAAACTTCAATTGAATTATTCATGAGATATCATATTTGTAATCTTTGATTGATAATCTTATTACTGTTTGTACTGATTGATGTGCTGAAGTTTTCCTCTCATTCACCACTTAAATGGCTTTATGGAATTTTGCCCAACTCTGAAAGAAAATTTATAATCTTGATAAAACAATGAGATACTCATATTTATAGTGTTGTCATTTGTAAGCATTTGATATTTTAGATAATCCCTATTTTCAAGAATGAGAAAATCAAATAATTTTTTTTATTATAACATGGCATAAGGTCTAAGATACCCTTCAGTTTTGTTTTCCACAGATAATATCCCTCTCTTGTCAATTTCCTTGATGTAACACTTGCTTTGTTGCTGATTTACTGAAATTGGGTTACCTCCTGAAAAGCTCCCACCTATATTCTACCCATTACAATATCATTCATTGCCATTCTCTTCAAATGAGCACATGGGCCTTTAAAACACCCTGTATTTTTTTGGTGAAGAAACAGATTCAAAATGTTAATTTCTTAATGAGTAATATAGACAATAAATACCTAATTTGGTGAGTCACACCAATTGAGAACTCTAGCTCATGCAAGTCAATCAACTTCTATAGCCTACAGCTACCTACTACAGCCTATGTATTTTAGATGTGAAAAAATCAAAGGTATTTCTACTAAAAAAAAAATTTTTTTCCAAAAAGTGTGAAAGTGAAATTTTACCTCCACGCATTCTTACGGATCGCAATGCTATCGCTGGTATCGTTATTTTATTATATTTACTTCTGTGTTTTGTCGTCGATTCCTCATTCGATGTGTAAACATTTGGTATTATGCAAATGTAAGAGCGAGTATTTAAAAGTCAACAAATTTTGTAAAATGTATCAAAACACCTTAACAATATTTTAAATAATGCACGCCACCTCTGCACATATTTGCATCACCTCCAGCGATGTTTTCCCCCTTGCGAGCGTGGACACCCTGAAAAATGTTCGGGAAGCGCTGCTCACTAAGGGAGAACAAAGGAATTATTATATCGGAAAACCAGTAAGTCAACAACAACAGAAAGATTTTTTATGAAATAAAATTGCCATGTCTCAAAAATGAGGTTTTTGCTTGAATTTGAGATTTCTAGGATCATCTCAGGTCTGTGGTTTTGTTCAATCCATCTCCATTTTCTGATTGTTTTTAGACTGTTACTTTATATTCTGACGATTCCGGCCCAGTCTTCGCCGGCTAGCTCACATGCCTGGAACCGCACACTAGAAAAATCCCTTTCCGATCTTACGCAAATGCGGAGAAGGATAGCTGGTCATAGGATTAACCGAAGAAAAAACAATGAATCCATTTGCTTTGCTCGCAGGATTCCGTGGGCCGAGCATAAAATTATCCCATTCCTCGGGTGATACAAAATCGTGCTTACCCGTTATCAGGCACGTGCACAGCGGGACTCCGGAAGGGACGCCGATTACGATGGAAAGCCAATAACTTTATCTCTTTTTCTTTTGGGCCAATTACTGCATTTAATTGACATAGAGATACTATAACAGTGAACCCAAAAAAATATAATATTCACAAAACCCCCCAAAAGAAAGGACGCGCACACACTAAGCTACACATAAAAAAACCAGGCTCAATCACGAACAAAATCAAAAGAACAATAGATAGCCTCAGAATAGCTATTACGAAAATATCTTACACAAATATTCCCCCCAAAATAATACATACACAATAATACCACGAATGAAATTGAATGCTCCGAACAGAATCAAAGCCAAAATAGTACTGATAGCTTTCAAAACAGCTATCACACAAATATCTCAACAAAATTTCCCCCCAAAGTAATACATGTACAAAAATGCTGCTAATGAAATTGTATACTCCGAACAGGAACGAAGCAACAATGGAACTGATAGTTCGCCAAAACACTAATTAAGTCAGTCATGCCAGGTGAGTCTTACTTTCCGACCTCATGGTCTGTTTGAAAGGTCTTAGAACATCGCCCTCGTCGAAATTGAGGAAGAAGTCCACTATCACACGCACAATCCTCTCCTCTGCAGCCTCCTGCGGCTCAAATGCGGCTGGGTATAACCCACACTTGAGGAATCTGCTTCCAAGGTGAGAAACTGCTGATTGGGAGAGACATACGGCACTCTGAGAAGAACACGAAGGGGAGTACCAAAGGCATTGGTGGCAAAAAAGCTGAAGAAAGGAGAAGTTGTTGCATTTAGAAAAGGGAAAGTGATGGTGCTGCAATGGAAAGATAAAAAAGAAGTGACTCTCTTATCAACTGTTCATAAAAACAATATGAAAATGGTAGAGAAAAGTGGCCAAAGTTTGTTAGTTGCCATTGGCAAAGATTACCATATCATCTGCAAATCTGATGTATTTTATTTCCCTTCCTCCGATACTTATACCTTTTTCTTCATCCAGGGTGTTGACAATCATGTCCTCAATATAGAGGTTAAATAATGTTGGTATAATGAACAGGTATATTTTATGACCGATAATTTTAAAATTAGGATGTCCATTATATGAAAAAACTTTTTACACGCCCTCTAAGCTGTTACATATCAGGTAAAGGGAATCTTATATTATGGAATGGGTAAGATCCAACTGAGAGGGAAATTCTAGCAATATGATAAAAATAAAGATTAATTGAATTTCCTTAAATGCTGATGATTTAGAATGAAAGTATATCTTTAGGCTCCCGGACAGCGCGTTTGCCTTTGGTGAAAGCAGTCCCGGGTTCGAATCCTGGTGGGAGCCAATGTGCGAAATGACCTAAGCTGTCGAAGCACTTTTAACAATACTACTACTATCTTAAAATTCCCTCATTAGTAAAACTGAATCTCCAAACTTCTCATTCCACTAATTTTACTAAAGAGTGTCTTATAAATTCTATATTATTTAATATGAATCAAATAAATGGAGAAAATATCATAAGAATTTTTAATGTAAGTTGATATTTTTAATATGTAAAAAATTTATAATCAATTTTTTTAAATAGAAGGTTGGGATTCATTCCAAAAGAATCGTTCTTCCCCTTTTGCCTTTCAGCATCAGGAGGGCTGCCTCAGCACATCGTATTATCATCTCCACCCATTGCTTCCAATTCTTTAATTCTCCTTGTCTCACCTGGTGTTTTTCCTCCTTGGCTTCAATGCCTTTATCCCATCCTCCAATATTCTTTTTGGTTTCCATATCCTCTTCCTCTTTACCCTGTACCTTAACATCCAGTACATAGTTTACCAGTCTTTCATTTTTCAAATGCCCATACCATTTTAACAACTTTTCCTCTAGTAGAAATAGAATTGAACTTTGCACAAGAAAGCAAGTGACACTTTTTCACTTCTCGGACAACAACCCATGGTTTTACTGGAAGTGAAAAATAGCAACATGACTGGGAATCAAACCCGGGTCTCTTCCCTGTTGGTCTTTCTTTCGCTTCTTCTCTTTCTTTCTCATTGAATATTCTATATAAGGGCATTCTTTATTGCTCTTCTCATGCAGTTAATTTCAAAAGCCAGATTTTTCTTCCATGTTAATCTTTCCTAGGTAAAACTTCTATTCCATATAATAGAGTAGGAACTAATGCTGACTGGTAAAGCTGCAATTTTATTTTTATAATTATCTCCTTCTTTAAAAGTAAATTTTAATAAACTAATAGTACACAGCATTTGCCTTTCTCCCTCTATTTAAGGTATCTGACATTTTTTATTTGTATTTAAGGTTATTGACATTTTCTGGTTTCCTTCTTTTGTAATACACATTACTTTACTTTCATTACATTTATTTCCATTTTTTTCCTTCTTAGTTCTTCTCCCCATTCTGTCACATTGTTTTGTGAATTTTTTTCACAATCAGCGAACAGTTTGTAATAGTCTTTGTTCTGTACACTCTTTGAAAGATTTTCTAATAGTTCATAGTACATTTTCTCCTCAAAATTTTGTAAACTTTGACACTATTTCTACCAAACTTTGCTATTATATTTATACTAAACATTGATACTTTATACCAAGTCTTGCTGTTTTACAATTTCTTTCAACTTCTTCATCATGTGTCAAATTCGTTTGGACTGTCCTATTTATTACATTAAATATTTTCTCATAGAGTATTTTTGTATTCTTGTATTTTCTCCATTCTTACAGGATACCATTTCTGACTATCACATTCTCAATTTTTAAAGTAATTTAGCTAGCTTCTGATATTTTTCTTTCAAAGTTTTAACGCTACTACAAAATTTGCCTCCAATCTAATGCTCTATTTCATTTCCAAAATTTTCCCATAAAGTTTATTTTGTTTTTTGAACAGCTCCGTAGTCATTATTATTAGCTTAAGGTTACTGTACACGCCCTTATATATCTTCTTCTATTTTAGTTCTCAAATACAGCCTCTGATAAAATCTTTTTACTAACTTACTTCTTCTGTCCTCTGATATCTTCTCCTCTATTTTACAATGATCTGATGACTTTTCTACACAGTTCAACTGAGGTTTAGGATTTTAAAGTTTTTCTACATGTCATCTACATGTTTTCAACAAGTCCCTTATCTTCAATTAATTCATAACCATCTAATTTTTGTGCAATTAATTCCTCAAAGTTATTTTTAACTTTGGAATCTGCACTAAACTGCTTGGAAGTTCTCAATTTTTTCATGTTTCTCTCCATTATATTTCTTCAACCTTGTCTTAGCAACTAAGAGTTGGTGATCTATTCCTATTTCAGCATGCTTAAGTGATTTTCAAAAGTGATACAGGTGCACCTTGTATCACTTTTACATCTATAATGGCCTTTTGAAATTTGCATAAGTATACTCTGCGTTGTTGATTATACTCTTGACCTCTCTTCCCTCAATATCAAAGGACATCTAATGAATTCCTTCATTCTGGAATATTGAGTTTCCTTGTTGCAGTTTATTTTCTAAACAAAATTGATTAATCTAGATTAATAAGACAGCTGTCTACTTGCATTTATTTCTCTTTTGGTCCCAGAGGCACATCAATGTGCATTCAGCATATAATTTCTGGTACAACCGATAAAATTGTAAAAAGTATCCACTCTTTTTGTAATGAGCATAAAATTCTTCTTTTTCCAAGATTTTACTATCATCACTTGGAGAAAATATTAGTATTGTTGTTATTTTACTTACCCTAGCGATCCTTACGGCCGGTGCTGCGTTAATTTTGGCCAGGACTGTACATCCGTAAGCTGAAAAATTTCTAGTAGATTGCGCACGCTACGCATCTAGGACTGCCTAGGACTTAAAAACTTGAGACTTTTGCGCAAACGTACTGTAGTTAGGTTTATTAAAGAACGAATAAAAGTAACAAGTAAAGAGACGTATAGTATTCTGAAAATTCCTCCACACACACATAAATTAAAATAAATTTTATAATTTAGCAGAAGCGGAATAAAATTTCTAAGAAATTAGGAGGAATTAATTTACCTCACATGGTTAAAAGCCATCAGAAAAGAAAATTGTTTTCAGATTCAATGAAACGCATTAATTCAGTCGCAAATAATTGAGTACACTTTTAGCTTTCGTCAAAGTGGTATTACTATTCCATATTATTTACTGGGCAAACAGAATTTACGCGGAAAAACACTAGAACAGGATTCGTCACCGAGTTTGTAGCCTTCATAGCGCTCTCTTAGCAATGCCAAGTATCTAAATTTAGCCCAAAACAAACGGAGATTTCGAAATGAGATGTATATTGAAGTCCGCGCGTTGGTCACGTCTCCGCACATTTTGGAATAACATATTGTTATCACTTTGTGACTGAGTGACAGCTCAGTCCTTGTCTATTTCATTTACTGATCTAAATATATATTTATGTACATAAATTTTCTTGAGGGATAATTGCGTAAAATTGCTACTTAAAATTCGAATTGAAACATTCAGGTATCTTTCAAAATTTAAGATGGACAAATAATGCACCCTCTCGAGAGGGCAGATCTGCTCATCTTAACATTAGTTCAGAGTATTATATTTCTTTAATTTGAAGTAAAATCTATTGATTTAGAATACAGTTCTAATTCTAGTTCTAAGTTTGAATATATAATGCTAAACTGTCTCCAAACTATAATGCTAACTGGTCTCCATGGTGTATTATAACTGATTTTTACTGTTGATTTTCACCTTTATCCTTAAATCTCATCTAAAAATAGTAGCAGATTAGTACTAATTTAATATGTATTCGGACTGAACAAAATTAGAAGTAAAGGAAGAGGATGAGACATTTTCAAGTATTTGAGCTCTTTTTGTTAAATATAATATCAAGGATAATGAATTTCTACTTAATAAAATTGATTATAACTTCTCGGGAATACATTATTCGAAGCACCTATAATTTCTGAAGGGAAGATAATTGAAAACCTCTGTAACCCCTTCAATACTTCCTATCCTTCCTATTTAAAACTGCGATTCATCGATGTGTTATCGCCTCTATCTATCGCAGGTGATTCGACCGTTTACGTGACCAATGAGTAATAAGTTTCCCTTCCCACAAACCACCATTTATGTTTTCGGTGTAGATAATGCTCGTCGATGACAGAAACCACAAAATCTAAGAATGGCAGAAAATTTATCTAAGAGACCAGCGAAGGGAATTTTGAAGACATCTTCCAGTTTCGAAAAATGTGATGTTCCAAAACCGTGAGTTGACTGGATTTAATAAGCCCTCCCTTACGTGTATTGTATAATCCCAATGAATTATTTACCTAGTGTAAATAACATCAATATGTCGAGTGTTTTCTCGAGAATACTGTCGATTGTTAAAGAAGTAAGCATGTAAGAAATGAATTTATGCATTTTTTTTTCTTAAAGACCAATTATTCCATTTTTATTGCAATTTAGGAAATGCAAAGAGACGAAGTGGGATGAGATTAATATACTTGCAACGTTACATCCTGCCGATAAAGACTACGGTCACACGAAAATAGATGAGCCAAAAACGCCCTATAATTATTGGAACGATGGAGAATCGCACTCGGGAGACGAACTTGATGGAGTGGATGCCGATGTCTTAGCTGAAAGGTACTTTTAATCGCATAAATCTTGCAGCACATCAAAAAACATATTTCATACCGTCAATAAACTTTTTCTCTCGTCAATTGATTGTATGTGATTCTGCGTTTTAGAATTCAGCGTGGAGCGAACTTACCGCCCAAAATTTTAATGCCTGAGGAGATAGACGAAGAAGATGAAGAGGAGGAAGAAGAAGAATTAGACGAAGAAGAGAGAGGTAATCCTGCGATTTTTGTCCATAATTTGTATGTTAAGTATATTTTTAAGCATTGTAAGGTAATACATCCCGTGATTATTGTAAAATATGGCAGTTACTTTGACATTTACGTAGGTAAGTAAAGTTTGGCCGTATATTTAATCTATATCAGTTGAAGTGATTTCATATGTTAAATATGCTTCCCTGTTGTTATGTCAGAATTAATATACTTAAGGAGCAGAGCTTTTTTATTTTTACGTGCCCTAATATGGTCTTCCTGGAATGTGCCAGTCAAGTTTGAGTTGTGTTTGAAAATTGCCTTTGTGCAATGCCTTGTTTAAATTGAGATACATGCTTTTGGCTGCTTTAATAATTTGATTCTGCACAATTTTTGAAGCAACTAAGGAAAAATAAAGAGTTGTAACATACTGCAGTATCTCCATCTCTCTGTGTTTGATCTAGGAAGCAATATTTTTATTTACATGGTGAAATGTATACTCCCGCCTAATTACTTCTGAATTTCTGCAATCATCCTTTCAGATTCAGAATCATACTGCACCTGTTCACATGTTGTATTTTTAATACTATAAAGTTTCTGTCATGAACTGTTGTGTGCATTCTTTCTAGGGTATCATCATAATACTTGCTTATTTTGCAGTAAGAAAGCCAGTTCTTTGTTTTTTTATTTATTTACTCATGGGTATGAGCTAGCCCAATTCCTTCTGCTGCTTTTCTATTTGTGCAGTGTGCTCAATAAATGTTGAGTAATTTCTTTGGAAAATTGATATGAAACTACAATTCCATGTTGTGAAACACTATGTACCTGCATTAGTACTTATCTCTAATACTTATATGTGGTGAAGTATATTATTGTCCTCGTATCAGAAAATGAAGGAAAATACTATTTTTATCCTGCAATTTTTTGTAAAATACAAAGATAGTAGTTTCATTTGTTTTTGTGATAGATTTGCATAACACTTCACCTGGCACTGTGAAGAGTATTTTATTCACTAATTTATTTCTCTCTATATGCTTTCTTATCATCTTTTCCTTCAGACAATAATGGTTCTTTTCCTGTATTTCCTCTCATCCTTATATATCATCATCATCAGCCATTTTCAATCCGACGTCAGATGTAGGCCTCCCCAAATACTTTCCAATTTTCTGTCCTGAGCTTCACGTTACACCTAAGTACTAGATGATGACTCTATTCCACCATTCCATAGGTCTTCTCCTTGGCCTCTTCACATCTCTTGGTATCCAGTTGAGAACTGCAGATGTCCAACGGTTGTCGTTTCTTCTCCCTACATGGTCAGCCCACCTCCATTTTAGTGATTTTACCTTATCTATGATGTCTGTAACTCCAGTCATCATTCTCACCCAAGTGTTGCGTTTCCTGTCTCTTTGTGTGACTCCCAGCATACAGCGCTCCATTCTCCTTTGCGTTGTCTGAAGTCTCTGGGTTATTGCAGCATTTAACAACCAAGTTTCACTGCCATATGTCAGGACAGGTAAAATGCATTGGTTGAAGATCTTCCTCTTCAAAACCATTGGCATTCTTGACTTCAGAATGTGCATATTCTTACCAAATGCGCTCCAGCCAAGTTTCATTCTTCTGTTTACTTCATTAATCCTGTTTTTCTCTCCTGTTGTTACTAGTTGTCCCAGGTATGAGTACTCCAAACAAACAACCAGAGGTTTTCCTTGAAGTTTGACTGGCTCTTGCACTGCAAAAGAATTATACATTACCTTTGTTTTTGTTAGGTTTCCTGATATATATATATATATATATATATATATATATATATATATATATATATATATATATATGTATATATATATATATACGAGTAAAATGTTGCTTGCATTCTGCAATAATGTTGATAACACAAATTTCAAGTCGACATCATATCGAGAGGGTCCTCAAAAGTAGAAAAAGTATTGAAAATATTCCTAAAGTTTGCTGCAACTTCTCCATCAGGCATCGAACCCAGGTCTTCCTGGTGATAATTACTATGCAGAACAACAGAAGATCACCGTCTCTAAATATGTGTGAAAACTCAATCAGAAATATTGGCTGCAACTGCCTCAAATGACGTCCTACTTTTCACATATATTCCTTATGTCAGAATTTATAATTGCTCTGGCATCGAACCCAGGAACAGCATGGTCTTATCTAAATTTTTTTCTTAAACTGAGTCTTAATATACATCTTCTATCTAAGCAAGAACTTCCTATCATTTCAATAAGTGCATCAAAAAAATAATGAAAAACTAACCCAATGTATTTTAAATGGATGACATATTTACCGCCCAGCATCGAATCCGGGTCTTTCTAAAGATGCTTGCTATGCAACACAATAGAAGATCATCATCTCTAACTATGTGTGAAAAGTCAAGCAGAAATATTGGCTGCAACTGCCTCAAACGATGTCGTACTTTTCCCTTATATTCCTTATGAGAGAAATGTTAATGTGCTCTGGCATCAAACCCAGGAATAGTATGGTCTTATCTAAATTTTTTTGTTAAACGAATTCTCACCATACATCTTCTAGCCAAGCAAGAACTTCCTATCATTTCGATAAGTACATCAATGACAATGCATTATAAATGACAGATTTTTGCATCGTCCTAGCATCGAACCCAGGATATTTTCTGTGAAAGTCATTTATGTTATCGATAGATCTTGACCATATGTATAGGCTCCTAGAGTTTCGATTCTCTAACTATCCAGAAAGTATTTTTTAAAAATTATCGAAAATCAAAGCAATGCATTTAAATGGGAAAAATCGGGACTTTGGGGTCCTCTGGAATCGAACCCATGACACAATCAGAATCGCAATTTTTTTGGCGGTTACACGTTATGGCCAATACGTCGTAAAAATTTCAAATCAATGACGCTTGTGGTTTAGCCTGTGAATTAGTATCCTATCTATCTATCTATATCCATATATATGTGAATGAATCCGGAGAAGCATCTATATTTAATAGATATATATATCTCTATCTATCTATTATATATAGATGCTTCTCCGGATTCATTCATATATATAGCCATATAGCTATATAGGTATATAGATAGGATACAAATTCACAGGCTAAACTACAAGCGTCATTGCCTTGAAATTTTTATGACGTATTGGCCATAACGTGAAACCCCCAGGAAAAAAGCGACTTTGATCCTCAGTGTCATAGGTTCGATTCCAGAGGGCCCCAAAGTCCCGATTTTTCCCGTTTAAATGCATTGCCGTGATTTTCGGGAATTAAAAAAAAATACTTTCCGGATAGTTAGAGAAATTAAACTCAAGGTGCCTATACTTATGGTCTTGGACTATCGAAAACATCAATGACTTTCACAAAAAATATCCTGGGTTCAATGCTAGGACGATGCAAAGATCTGCCCTTTAAAATACATGGGAGCTGTTTTTCATTATTTTTTTTGATGCACTTCTCGAAATAATAGGAAGTTCGTGCTTAGCCGGAAAGTGTAAGGTAACAATTGGTTTAAGAAAAAAATTTTCATAAGACCGTACTATTCCTGGGTTCGATGCCAGAACACATTAACATTTCTCTCATAAGGAATATAAGGGAAGAGTAAGACTTCGATTGAAGCAGTTGCAGCCAATATATCTGCTTGTATTTTCGCACATAGTTAAAGATTAATATTTTCTATTATGTTGCATAGGAAGTTTTACCAGAAGGACCCGGGTTCGATGCCGAGCAGTAAATATGTCTCCCGTTTAAAATACATAGGGTTTGTATTTCATTATTTTTTTGATGCACTTATCGAAATGTAATGAAGTTCGTGCTTGGCTGGAAGATGTATGGTTAAAACTGGTTTAAGAAAACAGTTTTCAGAAGACCAAACTATTCCTGGGTTCGATGCCAGAGCACATTAACATTTCTCTCATAAGAAATATAAGGGAAAAGTTGGACGTCGTTTAATGCAGATGCAGATAATCTTTCTGCTTGAATTTTCACAGATAGTTAGAGATGGTGATTTTCTATTGTGCTGCATAGTAAGTATCACCAGGAAGACCCGGGTTCGATGCCGGACGAATAAATTGCAGCGAATAATCAGAATATTTTCAATCCATTTGTTTTTCTTTTTACGGCCTTCCCGATATGATGCCGACATGAGATTAGTGTTGTCGATCTGCTTGCAGTATGCAAGCTACATTTTACTCGTATCCATATATATGTGAATGAATCCGGAGAAGCATCTATATTTAATAGATATATATATATATGTATATCTTCTCGCTGGCATCTCATTCTCTATGTACATTGAGCTATTTATTTCAGTCTTCTCCCCTTCTTGTATCCTTCAAATCCTCATTTTACTCAATCTCTTTCAGAAAAGATAATTCATTTGTTTGTTGTCTTCTGTCCAACCATTTTTATGCCCATACCAGCATAAAACCTCCCTTCCATTCAAGTCATACAGCCTTTCCCACTTTTAATCAATGCTATTTAATTATTGACATTGTCCCTGTTTTTACCAAGCGTGTTACTCATATAATATGTTCCAATGGCATACTTTGTGCTTGCATGCTTCTCTTGACGTTCCCAGCTGTTGCTGCAGTACAACAAGGTGGGTAGGCATGGTAGGTGATAAGGCAAGCACACTTCTGTATGCAGCCATTTTTATCTCTTTTCTAATCACCTTCTATCACACACTCTTCTGCTTTTATTTGTCCATATTTTCTATACCCTTATGCTCACATGAACTTCTTTACTGTCAATTACTTTTGTCCTGTTTTGCCCTATTTTTTATGTAATCAATTCCAAAGGTTTTCATTATGCTGAATTCATTTAAAATGCATTTCATTCTATAAACTGAAGAATTTTGTTTGTACTTGGAATTTATAATTGCTGTCAAGGATAGAAGTTCCGTAAAAAAGTTGACGAACTGACAGAATCATGCAAACAACTCTTGGGATGGCCAAATCTTCAGAAAGATGCTAGTTGAGTGAATTGTTCAATTGATGTCAGGAGGGTAGAATTCCATGCAATAAACCAAATTTAATTCTCTCTGAAAGTTGTTTAACACAGTTATTGCTATTAAAGCATACATTTTAAGATTATCAATAATAAAGGTGTAAACTGAGTTATGATGGATAAAACTGAAAGGAACATAAAAGTAGCCTGTTTCTACGAGTTTTAAAGAATTATGTAAACTTAGGTTTTTCCCTTGCTTTATATACCCTACCCTTATATTTTTTGCAAATAATAGGTTCAGTTACAATTTGATGTACAAATTTTAACTTTCCAAATTAAGTGCTTGATCATAGAAGTGTTACCAGTATTTCAAATTAGTATAGTATGTATTTACCACTTCCTCTGTACTCTTCTTTCTTTTGATAATAAGTTCGTCTGATATCTCCATCATATTTGCATGTGAATTTATCAGAAAATACCCTAAAACTTCTTTGTATTTACAGAGAAACGCATGATATTTGATGCGAAAAGGAAAGCCCATTACAATGAATTCCATGCAGTGAAGCTGGCTCGGAAACTAATGGAGAGGGAGGAGGATGATGATGAAGATGATGATGAAGAAACAAAGGATAATGCAAAGCAAAGGGAAGGGGCGAAGGTGGAGGATATGAGCTCGGATGATCCATCCTCTTCCAGCGTAAGGACTGATTAGAAGGGTTGTGCATATTTTAGAAACAAAGACTATCCAAAGTGACTTGTTAAAGACTGAAGTGATGAGGCATGAGTTGCTCATTTATATGTACTGTGTATTATTATTTTCTCATAAATTATGAGGAAAAATAAATTCTGGTATCAAATTTTAAAGGAAACACCTTCACAGCTTTCCGTTTGCTTCATAAGCATTTGTTCTCCTTAGATTTGCTATGGATATACATATTTATTTGCAGCTACGAATAAATTTTGGATTCTTGTTACCAATCCAGTAGTGATTTAGTTTTGCCTAAAATTTTTAATGAGGTGTATAAATATACATGTATATTGTGTACCTATTAAGGATATTTTTGAGATTGCATCTGGTCATTGGTTGTTTTAAGTTGTACATTACAACTTCTTGAAATCATTTTTGCCATTGTAAATGTTCAACTAGTGATATAGCAATATTGTAATTGGATGTAGAAATTTTTGTAAGATCGATATTTATTTTCTGAAAATAGAAATAAACCAATTCATCGGCAGTGATTATCCTTAATTTGTTAGTTTGTTGATTTTCATTCCGAGTGTGGATGAATGGGAAGCCAATGGACTAATAAATATTAAGAAGCATATTACGAAGCTATTTTTAGTGGACTGCCATCCCTTGTACAAATATTTGAATTAGCATGAGTCTTTCTTGTTTATTATGCCATTTCATGATTTCAACTATATATCAGCAGAGTTTGCGTTGATTTCCATCTTCTTTTGGATTTCAGTCATACCTTTACTTACAGACTTAAATAATTCCTGGCCGTACAGCCTTGAAACAGTATCACATTCAATCTCAAGTAAATTTTCTGAATGCATTTCTTGGTCTTGAAGTGGAATATGACTAAGCTCAATTCATTCTGAAGACATAGTTAATAATAGAAAGTTATCTACGCCAGAGAAAAAATAAACTACTGCCATTTTTACCTTTTCTTATAAACAGGTATTCCTACAATAAAACCCTTAAGTTACATAGAAGGTAGGTTGACAAAAATATCATATGTCAAATAACAACATCCGCATAAATATGTTAAGTTTTCGAGACCAAGTACTAACAAAAACATTAGATTTTAATTAATAAAATGCAGTTATCCTTAACACTCAAGTACTCGCGTCTGGGTCAAGTCGACCCATGTGAATTTTAAAATTCCATATCTTTTTATTAGTGCTTTTTTACCCATTCTTTCTCATAGTAGCTGAGTTTTAAAATGTTCTGAACCAGACATGCATTTTCGCAAGGTCGGAAATGGAAGTTTAATTACATATTTAATTTTTCTTAGCGGTAGTGCCGGGTAGATGAAAGACCTTTACATAAAATATTTCATTTTTGACCTTGTTTCAGCCTTAATATTTAGAGATATTATATAAATTTCATATAATTAACAATTATTATTAATATATTAAATTTTATTTTATTTTTTAACATTTTACGTTTTAAATGCAATATTCCAAATTCATCAGCCATAAATTTAGTGTCAGGGATATCGAATTTTACAGATTATTTTTGCTATTTAGTTTGCTTTTCATTTTAATAACCAGGTTAACCATCAATATGACATAACTAATGAATTAAAAATTTATTCACTACATTTTTAGACAATTTTCCCCTTTGGAAAATGTTGGGTTGATACCACCCAAAGTGAGTACTGACGTGACAATTTGGGATGAGAGTACTCGAGGGTTAAATTATAAATGTTAAATATTTATAAAATGAGTTATGTTATCCCAAAATTATTTTTATGTCAATGGGTTTACAAAAACATATTACTTGTAATTTGAAAATGTCACGATATTACTAGATTTAAATAATTTTAAATTTTAACAAATTTGAGATTGCATAGTACGTGGACTAATAGTAGATGCAGCCCTGTGATGAATGATTGCACCCCAATCCTCTTCTACACCATAAATGCATGTTCTGTTTACATCTTAAGTAAACGTTGATAACTGTATATCTTTCAACAAGGATCTCACGGCAATATTTTGTTCATCAACAAAATACTTGCGGGGCCTGAGACATGTGATTCCCAGATATTCTATGTTGATTTGATTTCAAATCATAAACAATTTGATTCTGAGCCTGAAATAATTTGTAAGTTAAAAATAGCCAATTATATGTTTTTTGTCAACCATTAACAATGTTCTGAATTATAAAGCTATTTATTCTGGTTGACTAGTTTTAGTGAATCATGTATTCATTCATATCAAGCTGAGTGATGTCAATGGAATCAGGATGCTTGTCCTGGGTACAAACTCATGAGGGG
This sequence comes from Sympetrum striolatum, assembly GCA_947579665.1. NCBI lineage: Eukaryota > Metazoa > Arthropoda > Insecta > Odonata > Libellulidae > Sympetrum > Sympetrum striolatum. The sequence goes on along the minus strand of OX388348.1, from coordinate 80,766,726 downwards.
ATAAAACATGAGAGAGGTAGTAAACAAACATTGGAGCAAACTCTAAACATATCGTCAGATTTGGTATCCCCATATATTTGTAACATTGATGCATCTTCTAAGTTCTAGTTTGTACTAGAGATTTAAAAACCCAATGAAAGCCATCTTTGTCAGTTTTCTGCATTCCCGAGTGTGATTCCTGGAGATCTATTGTGAAATGACCTAAGCTATTGAAACCCAGAAGTACTGACCTTATAAAGCACCCAATGTACATTTCATTAGCCACGCAAATCTTCAGGGGTACTTGTTTGTATACTTTAGGTGCTCCATATAATATGGAAAAGAAGAAAATTGGTCTTTCTTAATACCCCACTGGTATATTTTGAGTTGGTTGGGAGGAACAAGAGAAAATTGAAGAAATGATTGAATTAAATAGAAAGGACCAGATAGTACTGTAGACATCTTGAAGATCGTGATGCTCTGTTTATTTAAAAACCAGGGATATTTTACTAGGAATTTATTCTATCCTAAAGGCATCAATTTCAACGTTGAAAGAATTTAAAGCCATACTAAACAGATAGTAATTCACAGGCTTTAGTGAACCAAATATTTGTAGCTAAGTGACACCGTCTATAAAACAAAACAGTCTGAATAACCATGTCCTATTTAATTTTCTATTAAAAATAATTTTGAGAGCATAAGCTTACTTATGATTAAATTACCTTAGTGTGTAATTGACTCAAGCCAATAAAAGTTTCCTCAATGCTATATTGTTCTCAGTACATTTGAGGTGCATTCTAGTTATAACACCTCCGATTTTTTTTTCTCAGGACTGGCTACTGAAATAAACATGTGGTTTACTTTAAAATATGCACACACTCATTGTAATTGTGTGATAGAGATTTCAGCACTGTACAACGCATAGAATTCCTGTGGCAGCAGAGACAAGACTGTTGTTGATACTTAAATTTGCGACGTTCTCAGTACAAGAACAGTGTGTCTCCATTTGTGTGTCGTTTAAAATGCTTCTACAGTTGAGTGAGACATGTGGTGATGGTGTCATGGATGTGACTTTTGGTTTTTTCCAAAGATGAAAGGCATTTGCACATTCACTAGCCATGCTGCAATTGCATCAGCGATTTTCCAGTGGTCAAAGTAGACCCCTAAAGAAGCGTTCGCAGCGGTTATGGAATCATGCCATCGTCGTTGTGAGAAATGTTTACCGCTGCAGGGAGATCACGACAACAAGTGACAGAATTTTCACAGTTTGCCTGTGATTAGTTTGTGAAAAAAAAAATTGGAGGTGTAATAACTTGAACGCACCTCGTACATACATTAATTTAAATTATCATAATGATTTGTACAAAGATTGCTTTTAAAAATGCTGAAGTTTAAAAAAATACATCAAATGCATGAAACAATGCCACAGTTTCTGCTGTATCTTAGCATGAATCGCCTTAAAAACCAACTGTTGTATGAGAATTATACGAAAGATGCTTCTGTTTATTGCCTTAAGTATGTATCATGAGTCCAGGTTTTAGGGATATTTCATGAACAAAATTTGTCATGAATGAAGTTATCATCTCAATAAGTTTGCATCTGAAGCAATTGTTTAAGGATATATCCGTAGCTGCGGTATTTTAGCATTAAACTTGTTTGACATGAAAGTTAACCAGGTATATAAGATAGAGCAAGTATTGAGTATTTTTACTTTCTCCATATACGAAGTATAGAGAAAGTATTTTTTCATGAAAAAATTCGACTTCGAGATTTCAACGGAAATCGGAAACGGGTCCCTATAAAACGTTTTAACCATTTTCGGAATGATGTCTGTGTGTATATATGTATGTGTGTCTGTGCTTGTGGGCGCTCTAACATGAAAACCATTCATTGTATCAACACTAAATTTCATATATAGTACTTTGGTTGGTGTCGTTAGAGTTGATTAGTTTTTGGAGTAAATCGGTTATCCGGAATTCGAGTTTCATTCTTCAAAGCTCATTTCCGGTTTTCAAAATATCTCCATAAATATGATATATACGTATATTGTATTCCTTATAAAAGTTTAAGCAAATGTAATTTCCTATAACTTATGTATATAATATATTTTTGTATCACCGGTTGATTAGGAGTTATTCGTTAAAAACCGATAAACCTGAAGTAGCTGTTATGTACTTTGTGGGCACTCTAACATGAAAACCATTCGTTGCATCAACACTAAATTTCATGTATAGTACTTTGGTTGGTGTCGTTAGAGTTGATTAGTTTTTGGAGTAAAGCGGTTGACCGGAAGTCGAGATTCATTCTTCAAAGCTCATTCCCGGTTTTCAAAAGATCTCCATTAAGATGATATTTAGTATATACTCTTATTTAAAAAAAAAATTACTATAACTTTTGTATGAAACATATTTTTGTATCACTGATTGTTTAGGAGTTATTCAGGAAATACTGATAAACCGGAAGTTGCCGATTATTTACTTTGTGGATGCCCTGGGCTCTATGGGCGAAAGGCCAATTTCATCGTTTTTCATCGATCATGTCCCGAAAAACATTATTTATAAATTTTGTGACGTAAAAGATAATATGATATAAATTAATCACTTATCTTTCAAGATTAGATGAAATATAGATTTCGAAATTACTGTCGTAGATAAATATTTACAACTTAAATATGGAGAAAGTCATGTGCTGGCCACATCAGATTTTTTTCATTCAAAGACGACTTTACCAATAATTTTGTAATTTTTAATTTAACCCTTTGAGTGCAGAATTGCCAGGCTATTTACAGAGAATTGCAGACATTTTGAAAAATAATCTATTAAACCAATAATATTCTGAATAATTTGCTAAACATTTTTAAAGGGTATAGAAAACAACTACTTTTTTATTATGCAATCTCTATTTCAGAAAATAATCAAAAAAGTTATTACAGTAAATAATTTTTACATAAATAGCGTTCGAAATAAGAGTCGCTCAGGGCGACGCTGGCATTTTAATGAAAATTTTCCAACGTCGTTGTGAGCAACATTGGCACTCAAAGGGTTAAGTACCATATTTATCTGGTTAAAACACATCATAGTATAACACACCATGATTTTAGGATAGATATTAGAATTAAAATAAAATACTTGAGATGGTCAGGATTCAACACACTCAACAGAGCAGTTGCCAACTACTATAAAATAAGTCTATTTTTACAATTAGCAAATTGTGATTAGTATGGGAATAATCTTGTTTTCAAGTTCCTTTTAGCAAAATAGATTGATTTCAGATAAGATATTTGTACCATGTGACTGTTCGAGTGTTAATGCGTAATTAGTAGGTAATCAGTGGTTTGCTTCTTCGTGCCTGTTGCTTTCATAACTGATAGTTATTGTTAGTTTCTTAATCATTAAAATTATTGAATGTACACTCCTGGCCAAAATTAACGCAGCACCTCCCTAGCGATCCTTACGGCTGGTGCTGCGTTAATTTTGGCCAGGACTGTACATTAGGGGGTCCTAGAAAAATCAACGTAATTTTTTCGAAGACATACGCTCTATTTTTTTATAATTTGGCCTAGTTATCTTACCTAATAAATATTAATGCGATTGGATTATGGTGTTCTGTGCCGACTCGATGCCAAATAATTTCAAGGAATAAAAATTTGTACTGACAGGGGAAACACCTGGTAAGTGGGAAATTAACTAACAGATTCATACCAATCTTTCAAGGCACGTTCTTAGGCTAGTGTCATCAGTCTCCATCTTGACCTAAGAAAGATATTTTTATATTATTATGGTCGATGGATAAAGACTGCTACATCAACAGGATATGAAGAAATACTGCTAACATTTAGGTTTTTATTTTGTGTTCATTTGTTTACTTCTTGACACACAATAATGTAGTTAGTTGAACGATGACCATCAATAGGAAAGGTTGCATATGAAAAGATTTATCAAAATTTAAATTCCTCACATTCACGGAAATGGCAAAATTCATAAACAAGGAAAAATAGACATCATAAAAATTAGTGATTTCATGTACACAAATAAACAACCTTGTAGACAGGTCTCCAATACATCCTTATACCGAACATGATACGTACCAAGTTTTGGTATTTACACATTGAGCACATCAGTCTTCATTTTAAAGCATGAAGCATTTTCTTCTTCGGAAAATTTCACTATTCGTTGCATTTAAAAATAATTTAATTGACATTGATGGAAAATTATATGATATCATCTGATTATCTTACACATATATACAAATATATCACAATGTATAACATACAGATTACACAGCTGAACAATTATCACTTGGCTTGAGCTCTCCTCCTGAATGATTTCTTGCCCTTCACGTTAGCAATGGTTGCATTTTTATTTGAATGAAGAAGGTTATGCAATGCCTTCCATAGCGCCTCCCCATTTTTACTATTTCCCAAAATAGAACTAATCTCGCTCTGTAAAAAATATAAGTGTATCATAGTTTAATGAAAACATAATTAAGTCACAATCATAATGCAATACTTAATAATATAAAACTTAATCTAATTATGAGATAAAGAATTCACAAATAAATTATATATAGACACATTCAATGAAATCATCATAACCAATATGAACAGCGGAATAAAATATTTGACTTCAAATTCATATAGTTTAAAAAGAATATTGAATTTACCTTCAGTATAAATTTGAATGAGATTTTTAAGACTTTGAGATACCTAATTTATTATAAAAATGATACTGATTATTTTACATGTTTTAGGGTCTAAAATGTAGGCTGAGATTGCAAGAAAACTATTGTTCAGTAATTTTCATATTTCAAAGCACATGAATGCTATCCATTAATTACTCCTTTCAACATATTACTGTATTTACTCAAAAATAACGCACACCATTTTGGGTCTTTATTCAGCTCAAAAATTGATGTGGGCGTTAGAATCGACAGTGTACTATACTTGGGCGTAATACTACTGCAAATAGAAGAGATGCCTGGTGTGAAACCCAGGAAAAGTTGGAAGTTGTGAATATATATAATAACCAGGTAGAAAAAAGACTTATTTAATGCAAATATTTATGTGGATAGGCTACCGGAATGATTCTAATATAAGATTTAATTATCGCCATTAGCAATCCATAGAGGAACGTAAATGGTGCTACGGCATTGAACCAGTGACAGTTAGGGAAACTGAAAAATTCTATTATGAAATGTATTTATAACCTCCATTCACATGCCGGAATTTACGTTTGCATATTATCAGGAAAGGGATTTTAAAAAATTCTTGAATATCCTATTATACACAGGTAAAATTTGCACCCACCTGGAGTCAAACTCAAGCACATTTGGTGACAATTTTATAGATATAAATATAAAAGTGTGAGTTTTCTGGGACCACTGTGATATTGAATTCCCTATCCTCCCACGATGTAGCTTAAAATATTTTTGAAACTGAATCATCGATAATTTGAAATTCCTGCCATACGTTTCCAATAGTTGCGATGCCTAGTGTTGCACCAAGGATCTTTTAAAGAGGATGTGAAAACATTTATCGCCCTGGTAGAAATAAACTTAATTAATTCAAATTTTGATGTTGATATCTTAGGGGGAAGGAACTAAAATAAGATTACGTTAACCACATTTGAAATGCATAGGGTAAATGTCTCTTTGGGATCAAACCAAGGACCAACAGGTTAAAAGTGCACACACAAAATATATTCATAATCTCTATCCACTTGCCAAGTTTAAGGTTTCCATGATATCGGAAAGAGCTTAAAACAAATCTTAAAAATCGCCGCAATGCATTTTAAATAGGAGAATATTTGCCCTGACCTAATGTCGAACCAAGGATAATCCTCAAAAATGTCTTTATGGTTTTCGTCGGATATGCAAGGTTTCCAGTGATCCCTGGAATTTCAACTCTCATTTTCCGGATAGTGCCTCAAAACAATTTTCGAAAAATCCCCACAATGCATCTTCGTGGAAAAAATCAGGACTTCGTGACCTTCTAGGATCGAACCCATGACACTTAGTTTCAAAATTGCTTTTCTTCTACCGGTTACACCTTATGGCTAGTGTGTCGTAAAAATTTCAAGTCAGCAACACTTGTGGAACATGGTTAGAATTTCGATCCCCTATAAATGTATGTATAGGTATATCTGGAATATCCGTATAATAGATATTGTATACGTGCATAGTAAACATATATCCAGTGCTGTGAATGGCCTGACGACATGTCTAAAGGTGCACATTACTTTTGCAGGCAAATGATTTTTTAATTTCCCAAGGTCAAATTGTGGGGCGCATATTACATTCAATGGTGCATTATTTTTGAGTAAATATGTTATTTTCATTTACAGAAATTATTTAAAGAATCAAATTTTATTCCATGGAGTTATAAAAAGGAATATAAAGTTATATGAAACTATTTGTTCTCGTATATTTACTCTCTCTCTATCTAGTATATATAGATGCTTCTCCGGATTCATTCATGTATACACCCAGATAGGATACTAATTCACAGGCTAAACTACTAGCGTCATTGCCTTAAGGTACAACCGCCAGTAAAATTGCAATTTTGAACCTGAGTGTCATGGGTTCGATTCCAGTGGGCCCCAAAGTCCTGATTTTTCCCATTTAAATGCATTGCTTTGATTTTCGGGAATTTTTAAAAAATACTTCCCGCATAGGTAGAGAATCAAAACTCAAGGAGCCTATATATATATGGTCATGATCTATCCATAACATCAATGACTTTAACGGAAAATATCCTGGGTTCGATGCTAGGACGATGCAAAAATCAGCCGTTTAAGATACATTGAGGTAGATATTCATTATTTTTTTCCATGCACTTATTGAAATGATAGGAAGTTTGTGCTCTGCTAAAAGATGTATATTAAAAATTAGTTTAAGATAAAAATTTAGATAATACCATACTGCTCCTGGGTTCGATGCCGGGGCACATTAAAATTTCTCTCATAAGGAATATATGGGAAAAGTAGGACATCGTTTGAGGGAGTTGAAGCCAATATTTCTACCCGAATTTTTACACATAGTTAGAGGTGGTGATCTTCTTTTGTACTGCATAGGACGTATCTCCAAAAAGACCCGGGTTCGATGCCGGGGGGGTAAATATATCTGCCATATAAAACACATTGGGATGGTTTTTAATTATTTCTTTCATGCATTTATTGAAATAATAGGGAGTTCTTGCTTCGATGGAAGAAGTATATTAAAACTCGGTTCGAAAAATAAAATTAGATATGACCATGCTGTTCCTGGGTTCGATGCCAGAGAACTTTAAAATTTCTTTCATAAGGAATATATGGGAAAAGTAGGACGTGGTTTGAGGCAGTTGAAGCCAATATTTCAACTTGAATTTTCACACATAGTTAGAGGTGGTGATTTTCTGTTGTGCTGCATAGCAAGCATCTCCAGAAAGACCCAGGTTCGATGCTGGACGATTAAATTGCAGCGATTATTAAGAATATTTTCAATCCTTTTTTTTTTTTCCTTTTGAGGGCCGTCCCGATATGATGCCGACATGAAATTAGTGTTGTCGATCTGCTTGCAGTATGCAATCTACATTTTACTCCTATATATATATATATATATATATATATATATATATATATATATATATATATATATATATATAGGAATTGTTTTATGTATATATATATACATAAAACAATTCCTCTTTTTGCTAAGTCTATCAATTAAAGTCATCAGTTTCCAATATTGTCATACTAATTCAAAATAGAAATATGTAAAACTAAAAAGTCAAGGATCTGACATTTACTAGATATTACCTGTTAATAAGTCAGATATGATATAGCCATGCATCACATAAAATATAACCATAGGATTCAAGTGGTATTTTTCATAAAATAGAAATAATATTTCATCTTAAATATAAATGATGAATCATAACATACCTGTGAAAGTTTCATGAGATGATCCAATGACTTTCCTTTGCAAAGCAAGTTATGAATATTTTTTGTTGACACTCCAGGTAACTTCATCATAAAATCCTAGAGGATAAATGAGATATCATATATGTTGAAAATGATTTTTTGAAAGAAAAATAGCTTGAGAACATAATTCTAAACCACAATGACTGCACAAGATTAAGCACCGTCTGAAGACAAAAACAGACCCTAACAATATAAAGTATCGACAAAGAATGCAGCTAAAAATAGATTAAATAGAAAATTTTAATCCAATTAACTTCAGCAATGCAATTTCCAAATTTCAACATATTGACTAATAAAATATCTTATTAAGTCACTACAGTAATAAGTTTGGCTTAACATTACTCTTTGTCCTCAAAGTATCCAGCCAATTTGAGAATATTAACAGCGTAACAGCAGGTTGCAATATACAGTAAGTCCCCAACTTACACTGTTAATCAGTAGCAAAAATTTCCGTGTAAGTCGAAAACCATGAATGTAAAAAATTCCAACACATGTAGTATTAGTGCGCCTCTTCTTAGTACTGCTCATACTGTCACCACACTTGCGTTTCTCAGACATAGCAAGTGTTTAAAGAGATTTATTTAGCTTAACTATTCCGTTCTATTTAACTTAGTACTAGATAGCTATCATGTAATTTTAAGCATCTCACAAAAACAACAAAAACAAAATTACTTCTGTTTTCTATGTCTACTAATAGAGCCTTATCATTAATTCCATCAGCTATTATGATATTTTGCAATTAGCTCTATTATTAAAGGTATTTGCGTGCAAGTTCATGAAAATATCACATTACATTACTAAGGTCAGTAACAATCGTCATTGTCTATGTAAAATTTGTGAGTTTTAAAATCACAACATTTTCAGCATACACTCAAGCTCTGATTCAAACATATTTTTGCTAAAATTTCCTACGCAAATACTAAGCATCTTCTGTGCTACTAGGGGAGATTACTGAGGATTTATTTGAGGGCAGAGGTTTGACAGTTCTTACAGATGAATTAGTAATGTTCTTTTGTATTCTAATGATCAATATTCAAGTAATTGTTATTTAATTGCATTGAAATGTATAATGTATACTTATTTTTTAATATAATTGCGTTCCTCTTCTCATTAATGCAAATGATATTAAAATCACTCTTACATTTTTCAGCCATAATGAGAGCTTAAAGATATTTATTTACTAAATTAGTTTTAATAAAGTTACTATGTAGACAGTATTCAAGTAATTTTAAGCAATATCACATAGAAGAATAGTTACATAGAATAGTTTGGTAGTTTTTAATATATGTTTAAAATTAGGCTTTTAGAATAAAACTTTTAATGATTTACGATTTAGATACCAGAGCATGGAAAATTTTCTCGTCAAAATCAATCAATAGGCTACAATGTATACAAACGTGATCTTGTTATAGCAACCAAATAAACAAATACTATATTATAACCAGGTTTGTGCAAGTCCTATCTTCCGCCTATAGGAGCGTTAGGGACAAATTAACTATAACTTAATTCACCAGATGGTGCTGATGGCGCTCTTCTGACGACACCGCTATCCGCTCCTTTCGAATAACGCTTCTTTTTAATTATTTATATTTTAATTGAAATCGATGCCAAATCGTGTATTACGAATTATTTACAATGAATACGAAATAATTTTTACGATAGAGGAATTTTTATAATGAAATACGTCTTGAGTTAAATCTTACAAAAAGTTATATGTTCCTTTTTGATTCATTCAGCAGGTTACTGAAATAATGGTAAATAGTAAAGAAAATACAGATGATTATGCTTGAAAAACCAAAAATTTATTAAGAGGCATAATTTTAATACGTAAATGCAGTTAATTATAATTAAAAATAGCATTTTTAAGTGTTCTTAAAGATAAATATTCCAGAATGAAATTGGAGCACAGCAAATATAAGTAAAAGGATTAATAAAATAAAACAAAAACAGTATCTAAAATACCACAAAATTACCTACATTTCTTTTCACCATGACATTAGAGGACTTAACTTCTACAATAAATATCTCTTCTCACTGTATTCAACAGTCTATCTCCACTATAAATAATTAACACATATCCATAAATTGCATCAAATTTTAAGAAAAAAAAACTGGACAGGTACAGAAATTAATAAAGTCCGTAGCTTATGTTCTAAGCTCAAATTACAAATCCACAAATTGGATTCAAAACTGTCATGGGATCTAACTATTTAAAATGGGATTATAGAAAGTACATTAATGAGATTCATTGTGAAACAGAGAATGAATAAATCTGAGAAGACAACACATATAACCAAATGTATAAACAGGAATAGCTACAGATAATTAAACATAAGAACAATACACAATTTGCTGTTAAAAGGTGGGAAATTACCAGTAATTCACTTTTCATAACAAGAAGAACTAAAACGATTCCTTTCAGGATGAGAAATTGGCACAGATATTGGAATGAAGCCCACCTAAAAATAATTACCATATATAAAAATTTTAAGTAACAATTGTCCATAATCTGAATAAGCTTTAGAGAAAAAGAACTTGTTAGTAACATTAATTCACACAATTCACACTATCAATGCAAGTATGATTTGTTAGGATGAAAGAATATGACTGAATATTCCAAACTAATGCTGTGTATTGATTTTCTATTTGGTGTATCCCAAGACATATGAAAATGATAATGCAAATGGTTCTAACAAAAATATAAATCTTTTAGGTAGCTGCAACATTGATTTCAAATCAAGGCCCAAATTCTCCTTAATAAAATACACTAATTATAAACACTAAAGCTGAATTACAAGAATAATCGAACTTACTAATGTAAAAACTCTGTTATTAACTTCATTATTCATGACAATCCATAGAATAATATTCACTGCATAAATCCTTGAATCAGGAAACCTTCGACCCTATACTAAACATCAGCAACATAAAAGTGGGCTTACAAAATCTTACATTAACATAATTAATATTAATAAGTATGACTATATAGCTAATATTAATAAGTATGACTATTAATGCAGCAAAAAAAAAGTTTAATTTTTCAACTCTTCGATTAGCCAGGTTAATTTTGTTTCAAGTAATGTTAGAATAAAATGATAAACGAGGAGATGCAACTGAATAGCACAAAAGTCAACATTATTAAAATTAATAATAAAGCGTCAAATAACAATTAACACAAACTATAATGGAACAATGTATTTCTCGAAACTGTTAAACATAATGTCCATTATTAAATCTTCCCGATAAGACATTGACACTAGACAACAAAACTAAACAGCAACTCGCAGAAATAACAACCAACTCTGTGTAATCCTTGCGTGTAAGGTAACGAATTGAATGTTGACTCTAAACTATATTTCTCAGCAAAGCGAAGTAAATCAGAAAACTTAGTATTTATCACCATATACTATAAATTACGGTTCACTGACCTTCCCTTGGTCACTGGTTCCTTTACGCTTGACTGTGAAAGTGACTCAGAAAGCTACAAAGAATGCCACAGTAATAATTACTAAGTGATATTAATAATAAATGGTGGGTAATTATTCCGTTTGCAATCCTGTTAGTATCTCATCTCGTCTGAAAAAACATACTATATCACCTCCCACACTACAGGCAAGGCCGGGCGAGTGTGAATTCAAGCTGCCAGCAGACGCCGACTTTACGTTACATAGTATGACGATGACAGACTTTGTAATGTATATATCCACATGAGTGAAGCAAAATAAGTTTACATAGGTTAGAGGCGAAGTAATTTTCCTTTGCTTTTCTCAACGAACCAGAATACCATAATCGGAATGTCCGCATAATCTCCAATCCTGACTTAATAACTATGTTGTTATTGATGTTGTCAATGTAAGTATTATTCAAAATACCATTGTCAGAGCGGTCAGAGCTGCCACTTCACGAGATTACAAATATATCGAAATCTATCGAAACGCTAGATACTAGCGCCAAGGCCCCATAGGTGAATTAAGTTATAATCATTCTTCCCCATAACACGTAACCGAGATGCACAGGGTTGATTATAACAGATAACAAGCACTTTTTGTTTCAATGGAAAATATATGATAAATTTCGAGAAGATCACTAGATAGCTACAATATTTTTAAATGAATTATTTATGTATTGAAAAGATTAAGAATTGATTGATTATCATAGTACATGAATATGATTGCTTAGAAATAAAAAAGAAATGTTCCAAATAATTTAAGTTCTTACTTGGTTTCAATTATACTAAACAGTGCTATCATTTTTGGTTTGCTATTATGTAATGGCTTGAATGGTAAGGTATTTTCTTTATTAAGAATTATAAATAGCCAATATTTTTCATGATTTTAGGGTGTAATATAATTATATTTGCAGTACCAGGTACTTTTGTACGTGAAGGGAGAGCGTAGTTTTGATGATCTGAAAACTTATATATAACTGATTTATATTTTTGGTGACTAAATTTAATTTAAGTATAGTAGTATTGTTGAAAGAGCTTTGACAGCTTAGGTCGTTTCACACACTGGCACCCACCAGGAATCTAACCCAGGACTGATTTTACCAGGGCCCAAAATTTAATTTATATTCCGTAATTTTTGACAGGGGAATTCACTAGTTGACTAATAAAATAACATATTCCATTAAGTAACCACATTAATAAGTTTGGCTTAACATTGCTCTTTGTCCTCAAAGCATCAAGTCGTTTTGGGAATATTAACAGCGTGCCAGGAAGTTGCAATGTAATTTGGATGCTTTGCTTCCTCTGATGAGTAACTTTTAAAATCAGAAATCTAAAGGTGCTACAGCAGCCGTAACTTAAAAAATTTAACTAAGCACATAAATTAACATTAATGTAAAAAAGATATACCTCGATTCCTGAGTTAAATTTGACAGGAGCAGAAGATGAGGTTAATTTTGATGCCTCATCAACGCCGATTGCAGCTGCTTCTTCTGCGTTTGGCTCTGGTCTTCCTTGCTGGAAAATTATAAATGGGTGCCATGAAAATAAATCTTTACTATCGTGACTAATGCCTAAGCAAAACAAATTTACAACATCCATTTCCACTTATGTGTGCAAATTTTACTTGGTATCAACTGGTTACTGGTACGTCTTAACTGACAAATTAATTAAAAACAGTGGAGATAAAATTTGTTGCCAAAGACAATGATGTTTTCTTCAACATTAGACTGGCATACTTTCATTTAAGAAACTCAATATTGCAAGTTTATAAAATATAATTTTTCACATAAACTGGAATACATTTTTTAATACACGAATCTAGATTTTTAATGTTTGTTAGGAAAATAAATCAGTGACAGCAATTTTTTGTTTGAAATAACTAAAAAAGTAGACTTCAGAGATTATTCTTGCAAGTTAGAAATCATTGTAAGGGTGACATGGCTTTCAGATGAGAAATGCTATTAAGATTAAGAAAATAATAATATAAAATAAAACATCTAGTAAGTTGTGATATCCAATACCTCACTAGGAAATTCTTGATAAAGCTTCAGTAACCCCTAGGGGCAGAAGAGTGAATAGTATATTTACATTATCTAAAAAATATCTCACATTTAATACTTTATTTTAAAGAGTAACAAATACAATCTACTACAGTGCTTGGTAATGATTGACTAATTATTATGAAAATGGATGATACAGCGTGTAACAAAGACAAATTTCAATGATAAAGAATATAGAGGACACTAAAATTTTTAATTCTATTTCAACTATCTAGAAGATAATTACAGCTGAAATATATCAATTAAGTATTAAGATTATTGAAAATTTAATTATACAAATGGTAATACGAACAAATTTATTACGAATACCTTAAGCTCTTCAAACAGCTCTGCAGTAGCATACGGAGAAGGGGACCAAACAAGACGAAGTCTTGGAAAATGTAGAGTAAGCAACTGTAGGCGTGAAGCAACATCATTGTTGCGCCCATCAGTGGATACATAAAACTTACCCTAGAAAAGAAATAAACAACTTTAAATTCCAGTATGATGGCATTCGTTTAAATTAGTGATCTCCTAACATTAGCTGCAAGGATAAATCTATCAGGCATGCTAAAACATTGGTCATTTATATTTTAAGACAAAATACTACAATGAGGATTTTTGTTATTACCACAGAGTATTATATATTCTTTATTTTTACTATTACCACAGAGTATTATATATTCTTCTACTGAACTTTGCAGCAAGAATTCAATAATAGATAGAGTCCTCACAGCACTTCTGAGAAGAGCATTAAATTACTTGACTCTTGAATTACATTAACACAATGATAATTATCAAACCTATAAGTATTGTATAGACTGGTTAATGGGGTTTAATGGTAATGTAATTAACAGTAATGTTTAGGTACCACAGCATCAAAGCATGTACCCAGAAACTGGATCATCTGACTCCACAACCATATCAGATTTTTTTGATTTATTTTTATCCATTGGTCAACAATCCTTAATTATTTTCAATCATTGATGTCATGATTCCTTTTATTCTTACACGTAAATTTCTAAAAACCCATTTCCCAGTCATTCTCGGTTTACAAAACAAATATTTGACCACTTTTTTAACTCTTCTGAACATATTATTTCTCATTAGAAGAATGGAAGTGTGAATGAGCATGACAACTCTTAATGTACAAGGAAAAGAATGGCCATGGTTTGTTTTCCCATGTGTATAGGATCTAACAGTGAATCCTAAACAAGAGAGAATTACACCTAAATTTAACAAAATAATCATTACCTGGAGCACAAATGGCTTATCCTTATCAAATTCGATAAGAAGAATAGGCTGAGCATAGTGACGAGTCATAGCAGTGGCTTGATTATAAAGACGGCCAGACTGAAGAGATCCAATGAGGTCACTGATGCTTTTTCTTTCAACACATATATCCTTTGTTAAGATGTAATCTCCGATCTAAAAATAATAATGGAATGTTAGACATATGATCTTTTGTTCCCATGGACTAATATTGTGTATATATATATATATATATGTATGTATGTATCATCATCAGCCATTTTCAATCCAACATCACATGTAGGCCTCCCCAAGTGCTTTCCAATTTTCTGCTTCTTGTTACCACATTACACCTAAGTACTAGATGATGTCTCTATTCCACCATTTCATAGGTCTTCTCCTTGGCCTCTTCACATCTCTTGGTATCCAGTTGAGAACTGCAGATGTCCAACGGTTGTCGTTTCTTCTCGCAATATGGCCGACCCACCTCCATTTTAGTGATCTTACCTTATCTATGATGTCTGTAACTCAATTCATTATTTTTACCCAAGTGTTGCGTTTCCTGTCTCTTCTTGTGATTCCCAGCATACAGCGCTCCATGCTCCTTTGCGTTGTCTGAAGTCGCTGTATTATTGCAGCATTTAAGATCCAAGTTTCACTACCATAGGTCAAGACAGGTAAAAATGCATTGGTTGAAGACCTTCCTCTTCAAAACCATTGGCATTCCTGACTTCAGAATGTGTGAGTTCCTACCAAATGCGCTCCAGCCAAGTTTCATTCTTCTGTTTACTTCATTAATCCTGTTTTTCTCTCCTGTTGTTACAAGTTGTCCAAGGTATGTGTCTTCCAAGCAAAAATCCCTGCAATTCACAACCTACAACTACCGCAGCTTGAAGAGTGAAGAACGATTGCTGGAACTACTCAATGAAGCAGAGAATATAAAATGGGATGTCATCGGTCTCAGCGAAGTCAGAAGGAAATCGGAAGAGCTACTTACACTGAAGGAAGGACATTTATTCTTTTACAGGGGTACCAAGGATGGAAGAAATGGAGGCGTTGGATTTTTGATCAACAAGAGATGGCAGGATAATGTGGTAAAAATCGAAGGTGTATCAGTTAGAATTTGTAAACTCATACTAAAGATCAATGAGCGTTACTCAGTACAGGTCATCCAAGTCTATGCACCAACAGCAAAGCAAGCAGCAAAGAGGAAATTGAAAACTTCAACCAAATTCTCGGTACTGAACATGACAAGGAGGCGCACTACTATAAAGTCTTTATGGGCGAGTTTAATGCTCGTGTAGATCATCGGGAAGCTGATGACACTGTCGTAGGACAATACGGACTGGGCCAGAGAAATGAGCGAGGTCACCACTTAGTAGAGTTTGCAGAATGCACCAATATGTATATAACAAATACATACTTTAAGAAAAATCATACAAGGAAATGGACGTGGAGAGGTCTCAATGGAACAAAAAAATTAAATAGACTACATATACATACATACATAAACAGACTCTACACTGTAACAAACTGTGAAGCTTTGAATAACTTCAACACTGGAAGTGACCACAGAATTGTTAGATGCAGAATTAATATTAACTCACGAATGGAACGAAAGAAGTTGGTTTCTTGCAAGGAGGAGGAGATAAATATCAGTAAACTATCAGATAACAAGAAAGAATTTCAGCTGGAACAAAAAAATACATTCTCAGCACTTCAGGAGGAAGAACTCGAAACCAAAGTTATGGATGTCGAGAAGAAAGCGGCAGAGTAGCCATCAAGGAAGATGTGATGAATTATAACGAAAAAGTTGTGCAAGAAGCCATAGAAAATAACAAGAGCATAAAGAGGGCTAGACGATGGCTAGCAATAGGTAAGAAACAGATTTTAGCCTTACAGAAGGAAGATGGCACAAAAACATACAACAGACCAGCAATATTGAGGACAGTAGCAGAATACTTCGGCAATCTACAAAAGAAGATGAGAAATGCCGAAGAGGAAAACCAAGAGGAAAGCTAAACTCTAAAAATCCCCTCTCAATTCTTCCAGAAGAGGCAATGGCAGCGATTAAGCAGATGAAGAATGGGAAAGCAGGAGGAGCAGATGGGGTGTTGGCGGAGTATCTGAAAGCTGGTGGAACAGAGATTGCTAATGTTTTAGCACAATTATTCAGTAATTGTCTAAGAAAGGGAGGATTCCCAAGGAATGGAACCACGCAAGGATTGCCCTTCTGCATAAGAAAGGAAGCAAAGAATATTTGAAAATCTATCGCTCATTAGTCTCCTTCTATTTGTCTATAAAACATTCATGAGGATAATAGCTGAACGTCTTAAGATGAAACTGTCTTCAGCCCAGCCTAGAGAACAAGCGGGATTCCGGAAAGGCTTCAGCACTATGGACCACATCCACACACTACAGGAAATTATTAACAGAACAAATGACTACGAGATGCCACTCGTCCTTTGCTTCGTAGATTATGAACAGGCCTTCGACTCGGTAAGTACCTCCTCCACTCTGAAAGCTCTGAAGAATAAAGGGATAGATTCTGATAAGGGAAACCTCCAGGTTTGTGGGTAACGAATTCAAACGAAACTTTCAGGGCACATTCTCTGCTTAAAAATAATGGACACATGTCCGACCGTTCAACTCAATGGGCCTTTGTATATGAAAAATTATTAAGGGAAAATAGGAGATAGGCAACCTCACCATACACATGCAATCTCAAGATTTTACACTTTTGAAATTATATTGTTCTATTTTTTGATTGTATGGGTATGTGCAGTATGGAGAAAATTGGAAAGTACTTGGGGAGGTCTACAACCGATGTCAGATTGAATACGGTTGGTGATGATGATGATATTTATACAGTAAATTCAAATCACAGTTAACTATAATTTCAAAGAAATATACTACAAACAAATACATATCTGAAATAAAATAATTTCTAATTTTTATTAGACCAAATTAGCAATGTAAAAATTGCCAATTTTTAAATTATTTGAATTTCATTCAAAATATCTTCTACATCTAATAAGACCATTTAGATTAGTCAAATGTGAGTAATGATTCTTGGACATAGGGAATACCTTATATGTTTGACGATGCTCACGGAATTATATTTAGGTTGGTATGAAAATCACCACAACAAAGAAAAGAACATATAAGTTACAACATATATTTGCATTAGGATACTTAGTAAATGCATATCTTACATTGATAGTGACAGGTTCAATGTCGATGCCTCTTCTGTGAATGATGGATGGCAATTCACTATTAAACTCCCTCATATCCACGATAACCTTACTTCTGCCTTTGCTTTCGCTCAGCAATCGTCCACCACCTTTGCGACCATCAACTGAAGATTCTCCAGTGACGCTAGCTTCTTTCCCTAAGTCTCTATCCAATTCTGGATTGCCAACGTCATCAGAGCGCCCTTCTCTCTCTTCAGGGATAACCATTGTCTGCGAAAAGAAACCGGAAATATACATGCTGTCCTGCAAGGCTTCCTCTTTCATACAGCACAGTAAATTATTTAAAGGCTGCATAAAATATAGAATAACACAAGCTGCAGAAGAAAGATTATGAGACTGATAACATTAGAAACAAGATTGCCATCCTTTTACAAATTAAAGTAATGCGTTTATGTTGTATGAATTGTGGGTATACAATAACCTTATCATTTCTATTTGTTACATCAGTCAGGGTGGCCGCAAAACAGGATATTAAAAAATCAAGGTCATTTCAAGGTTTTTCCAGGTCAGATCAAGAATTTTTCAAGGTCAAAATACAGTTTTTGGTTTTTATTCAATTCTTCAATGGAAATTTATTCCAATAACAAAAAAAAGGTACAACTTTCAAACTTTACCCGGAAATTAATGTTCATGTGAATCAGCAGTACAATTGGCGAGGGTTGTTTATGTACGAGGTTTCGGAGTCTTGCGTAGGCAGCGCTGGTGCCAGAATTTGAATGAGAGGTTTATTTCTGATTGAACAGGATTACGAGTTGGATCAGGATTTTTCAAGGTCAGCAAAAATTCAAGGTTTTTTCAAGGATCTCAAGGTTCCAAGGTCCTGTGGCCACCCTGATCAGTCCCAGATAATGGCAACTAGAATTTCTTTCAGCTCACAGGCAACACATGTGATTAAATAAGCAAAATAGTACCCTTCATGACATCTGGAGGTTGTGGGATACAAAAAATTACTGGGAAAGAGGATAAGTGGAATCTCAGCAATAATTTTATCAGCCAAAAATTAATGAACGATATTTTCAACATGGTTGAATCAAAATGAATTTTTGAAGATACACCACAACCGTAGAGCCTAACAATGGCTTTCTGATAAAAATTTTGAGATACAGTTTAATCGGACTGTAAGTAGATATAATTTTTACTAAAAAATTATGTGCCATCAAATGTAATTCCCACCCTAAAATTCGAGCATTGGAAATTGAAAAATCATTTGCTCACGAATGTAATGCACACCTAAAGACATGTGGTCGCCCCAGTAGCAACACCATGTGTTTACTAAGCATGTGTACAATTTTATACGTCTATATTTTTTGCATATACACTGTATACAAAATACCTGTAGTCATATAAAATAAAAGTCCTACATAAGTGCAAACACTTATCAATTTAAAATCTGTCATTTACGAGGTGCAGGGGCTCTTACAGTCACATCTTGATAGCACGTTGGTGGAGCATTTGATGAGTTACATGGAACCATGGAGAGAAGAGGACCTGGCCAGCCCTGCGCTATGGAACATGTTCACGAGTAGTTTGAGGGAGAATCAAGTTTGCCGTCAATTTTGAGGCATACCTTGATTTGTGCATGTTATTTTTGAGTAAATATGGAATTAGGATCCCAACCACTTGAAATAAAGGAGTGACTGATTTCGATTTCCATTAGCTTAATTTTGCTTCCTTCATATTTGTTTTTCTTTTCACTCTGTACAAAAGACATCAAACAATCTAAGCACTGGAGCAGTGATAAAATTGCTCCTCTTAAGCAGCTTGCAAGCTTTTGAGAATAAAATGGTAATAGTAGTTTATTTTGCCACAGACATTTACATGCGTAGCAATCGTCATTAACATAAGTAGTGCACAAATAGTGAGTAAAAAGCTTTACACATTATTACATAGCATATTCTTTAACGTTAGTACTACTATTTTCAAAACAAAGCCTTTCACACGAAAATTCATATCAGTAGGGTACATCAACTATAATACAACAACAATAGTAACAAATTCAAACTTTTGCTAAGCAGGGGTAAAAGAAATTGCTAACTATAAAAGAGGGATCATTACTGATTTTGGTACAGCTTTTCCAGTCTCTTTGCTTTTTCGCTACATTTGCCTTACATTTCATGAACAAATGTTAAGTAAAACAGGAAAAGAAAAATACACAGAGTAATAGCGTAAAGTTAATTAGTTATAGAAAAAATTAAATATTGATAAATATAAGCCTAAAATATTCTCAAGTCTGGGAACAAAACATCATGTTTAGTTGAAAATACTTTTCAGATTCATTCAATAAGATTATTTCTTTTACTCACAGATTTTTGTCGAATGAGATATTCAAATGCTTCTTTCTCTTGCCTCAATGAAGTCAAGTACGCTTGTTCCTCAACAGATCCTCGATACATTAAGAAATATATATGTGGAGGAGAGGTAGGGTTGTAAGCTTGGTATACCTGAAAAAGTAAAGGAGGAATTATCAATTTCAAATATATGATGAAAAGAAAAGGAACTTAGCTTCTACAATATGATTTTATATTCCTAATGTTCAGTATAGTACTATATATGTATATGTACAGTAGAACCTCACTTATGAAACTTTCATTGGACAGCTGAAAAAAGTTTCATAAGTGAGGAAGTTACACATCTGAGGTTTCAAAGAATAGGAACAAAAAACCCAATCTAAACCATATTTATCAAATTGCAATATGACATACCTATCTAACAATTCTTGGGGGAAATTTTTAAAATTTAAATATCTTAAGGGGAAGCTGGATAGAAGTGTAATTCCCAAAGGCTCTCTTTCTTCTTGCAAAGATTAAACCTGGATACGTACGATAGGGAAACCCTGCATGGAACAAAAATACACTACACCAACTTCTCGTGCAAAAAATGATCATTGTTACTTTCTCCATGTATGTAGTATAGAGAGAGTATTGTTTTCATGAAAAAAATGGACTTAGTGATTTCAACTGAAATACAGGTATACCTCGCCAACCGCGGGGGTTAGGGAATCGAAAGAGCCCACGGTTGGCAAAATCGCGGTTGGCGAAGCATTACGTATATGGTTAATCAAGGGTTAGGTTTTGCGAGCAACAATATAGGGAGAAAAAATTAGTACAAAATAGTTTTCCCTGTTTATTATATGTATACATTTCTAAGATATTAATCCTCTTTACTTTTGACCGCATTTCTATCCCAAACGCGCCGATAACTTCCGATAAAAATTATCAGCTCCCTCTGCACTGGATATTTTTGCTCTAACGGAATTGCGCTAGTCTGCAACATAAATTTTACATTTACGAAGTAATTTCTCAGCTTAAATACGTTTATGTACTGAATTATTAACTGATAATATTTGAATGGGCGACATTTATCAATAAAAAATAATTTATTGAAAATATAATTTCACTTACTTGGACTGCCTAGAATAATAAATGATCTGTCTGTTATGTCAGTTACGGTACTCGAATCACTCTCTCTCTCAGCACTTTCTGATTTGGCATATCCTATTTACTAAAGAATGATATGATAGTTGGCTGGCTCAGTTTTTTCCTTAGATTCTTCCTCAGTTCTTTGTAAGGTTGCAGCAACTCCTCTAATCCTCTTTTGAAAATCAAGCTACTGTCCATTTTTGGGTCCACGTCAATCACAAAATCTAACAAATTTGAGGCCATATCAACGATTTTATTGCATCCTCTGCACCAACAAATTCACTGAGTTCAATTATTTGTGCTTCTGGCAGTAAGTGCCATTCACTGAAATCTTCAATCACAGCTGTAACTTGATCATCATCAATTTTTTCAGTGAAACCTGTATTCCTGAACAACTAAAGATTGTGTCCAAACCAACACTGTTCCATGAAGCAGCGATGAAATGTAATGCATCAAGTACTCTGCATTTGTAATCCCTTTTTCTTTCAATGCTAACCAATGCTTTTCTAACCAGCATCCTTTAATAGTGAGCCTCGAAACTTCTGATTATTCTGAAAAGCAATCTTTCTTAAAACAATATAAGGTGGGTGAGCAGGGCATTGGCCCACTACTAGTAAAATTTTTCTATTTAAACCATTCTCACATCCATTTAATTTAAGAACTGTGTGAATATATCTGTTGTCATCCATGTCATTTTGGGGTGAACAGTCAAGTCAAACACTATTATATATAGCGTTTCTCTGGATATAGCAATATATAGGGGATCAAAGTTCTAAGCATACTCCACAAGTGTCACTGACTTGAAGTTTTTACAGCGAGCTGGACATTATCGCTTCCTGATAACATGGAAATTTAAAACCCGGCATGTGAATAGAGATCATAAATACATTTTATATATGATCTTCATTGTTTCAATTATGGTCCTTGCTTCGATCCCAGAAAGCCATTTACATTACAAAGAATTTTATGGTTTCCCTAATGATCCTTGGTTTGATGCCAGAGCACCATTAACATTCCTCTTTGCATTGCAAATGGGGATAATGGAAACTTACTTTAGGTTGTTCCTGGTACAATATTGACTGCAAACTTTGGAATAAATACGTTCTAATCCTAATAGGTCATTATATGTAGTTACATCTTCCAAGGGTTTCTGGATTTGACACCAGGCGTCTCCACTATTGGAAATTTATGGCAGAAATTTCAAATATTGTACGATTGATTTACTGAGAAAGTGGAAATTGTATGACCATGCATGTGAACAGAAGTAATGAAGGTTTCATAAACACAGTTAATATTTTACCTTATGATCATTTGTTCGACGCCAGTGCATGATTTGCAATCCTGCATTCAATTAAGCGCAAATATGGAATTACGTTTCAAGACATTCCCGATAATTGACATGGAATTTTAAAAACAGTCAGACTATCCCAAAGCATATAGATTGATGTAATGTCATCTTAAACAAGTCTTGGGTTCGTCACCAGGTCACTTGGATACAGAATTGATTTTTACATAGAGAAATTTGTGTTCCTATATCCTAAATTTTCAAACCAAATAGAACTTTACAAAGTACAGTATTATAAATATATGCTTGCAGTACGTAAGCTACTTTTACTCATACAAGATTGAATCCAATAAAACGATTCAAGCAAAGCTGTTTCTTTAAGAACAAGAGTTACTATTTATATCGTCTTGATGACTGAAGTTATGCTTGTCAGCTTGGCCAAGATGCGTTGCCTGTAGTTCAGTCTTTCCACATCCATTTTCAAATGAGTGTTTAAGCTAAAAGTTACGCATGAATGAGATGAAGCAATTGCTTGAGCATAATGCCTTATATGAGAGAATTATATTTAAGATGTTTATTTTCAATAATACCTTCACTGTACTTTTACACGCAAATCATGTCAAATATAAAGAATGAATTACTCACCTCAATCTGTCTGATAGATGATATGTCAGCATCATAAACTATGATATAATGAGGGTGAATTTTACTCAGTGTTCTCCCAAAAAGATTTGGGTCTTTGCCCTTTGTAGGTAACACAACAATGTCAATATCTCTACCAATAACATATTCTGGATCTTTCGTCTTTGTGATTTCTTTTTTTGGTTTCAGTTCATCACTACCACTCTGTTGAGTTAAAGTGAGAGTAAAGGAACCATCAAGATCCTCAGCATCTCCACTTGCAGCACCAGATTCACTCGTTCCTGCATTCACACCATCCTCAATTTCAGCTTCAATATCCATTTCCTTCACTTGCTCTTTCATTATCGTCAATCTATCCTTAGTTTCCTCTTCAACACCAGCCCCACTATATGATTTGTTCCCACCCAGTTTATTATCTTTGAGGGCTCTTTCATACAACTTGGAAAGCAGTGCTTCTGATCCAATTGATAAATACTGAAAGGAAAAGTAATTTTGGAATTATAACTCATAGCCCCAAAAGCACATTGAAAACCCAATAGTAACTTTTTTAAGTCTCATTTTTATCAAAGTAATTGACGAACCACCAGGTAAAATTTTTCAAGATTTTCACATAATACTACCAACTGTCAAATTTGAATTAATCTATTAACTCTTTATCCATAGTATAAATTGTTACATATGAGAGAGTTATATCTCTACCTTTGAAGCCTAAAAAAAATCTCTCAAAAACCAGGGGACGACTTACAAGCCGAACATAAAATTGAACCCTTTACCACGGGGGGGATAAATAGGTGATACTGCCTGCTTTACACTTCTTGTACACAAACTCTTGCAACTCAACACAATTATTTCTTACTGAAACTAATTTTTGGCAAGTCTAATTAACATACATATCATACATAACAAATTTCATCACAAAATACAATTGTGGCTGAAAGTATGTTATGACATGTTTTCATAATAAAGGAGTTAAATGAATAAACCATTTTCATATATTTAAAATAAATTTGCTGCATATTTATTGTTCGCAAATTATATTCATTTCTTCACATGCATTTTTATTTTACAAAAATTTAATATACATTTCGATGTTTTCTTTTTACAAATGAAGAATAAGCATATCATGGTTTGCTTTTGTTTATTTAATCGTTATTATTTGACTTAGGATTAGGAGTTAATGGAAGTTGTTTTAGCAGTGTCACGATTTGATATTACCACGCTATATTACCATTATTTATAAAGTAAATTTTTAATACCATTGTGTTTCTGTTTCCTAATGCATTTTTATTTTTGTGGCCTGAGTGATACCAACGAAAGAAACTTGTGTAATAGTTAAGCAGAGGGTAGAAGTTGACATGATAGCTGAAAGAAACAATTCTAGCATCTCAATCTTATGAGGTAAATATTCCTTAAGCGATCGTACATTAATGGATACCGTAGTTTTTCTTCCCATAAAATAGAGCTGGGGAAGTGGTGTTGCCTTATTTTTTGGGTCGACTTATACTCTGAACATAGGCTAAAACCTGAACTCAACACCTCAAAATTTTAGTGGTCAACTTATACGCCGGTTATACATTATGCTGTCAGATATCAGAATTTAAATTATGAAATTGCAATTTATCACTGTATGCATTTTACTTTCTATTAAAAGTTGTTTACCAACCTGCAGGAGCAACCTACTAGTGCGTGCATCTGTGACTCGAATCAGAACCTTGATTGGTGACTGCATTGAAACTTCCTCATCAACAAATGTTGTCTGTATCTCCTTCAGTGTTTCTGACAGGGCAGTCCATTTGGGGTTTACCTCTAACACAGGAATACCTGTAAAATGTTTCATACGGCTTGAAATAAAAATCATTTTGGGAATATAAGATTGACTTCTTCTGAAAACAGGCTTCTCAGAAGAATAACAGACGTCAAAACATTTTTGGACACAATCGTAAATATCCATTTTTTATTCAATGATGCTGTTTCTGATTGAACTTAGAAGTGATCTTTTATTCAATAATGAAAAAGTTATGACAATAAGGTTTCCTGCATTAATACTGGAATGATCAGGGTGAGTTATTTTTTAAAAGGCAAATTTCACTGCAACTTAAGAAGGAAACTCAAGTTCAGTTATTAAGTGCTCAATATTTTTAAAAATAAAGTCAACTGACTGGCGAGTAACTTTGTGGTAATCCATGACTTCAAACAAAGAAAACAGGAGAAACTTTTTGGATGAAATTCACCCTGATATTATTAAAAATTTTGCAAAATACCGCAGGAACAAAAAAAAATCACGACTAGTTTCGACGCGTGAGCGTCATATTCACTTTTCTTTGTTTGAAGTGCTCAATAATTAGAATTATTTTCCAGCAATTTCAGGTCATTCCTCAATCTCTACTGAAAGTATTCATCAGATCCTGTGTATTAATTAAAGATGAAGATAAAAGCATTTGGCCCATTTGCCATTATTTTTCCTTCTTTTGAGATGTTCACTCTGAGTTTTTTGTTCATTATTCAACTGTTGGCTGGATTTATTAAGTTAAGAAAACTTTTGTTAGATAAAAATCGAAGATTACTGTGGTAGAAAGTATCTGCATAATCTCTTACTTCTCGTAACAGCAAATATACTTTTACATGAAATGTTTCACAACAAAATGTGTTATTACTTACGTTTCTTTGCTTGGTCTACATTATCTAACTTAGCTTTTTTAGCTTTATCTTCAGGAACTTCTTTCTGACCAAGTTTATCAACACGAGCCCTTGAAGAGACAAATAGAGTCTCTGCTGCATCTAAGAGTGGCCAACCAGAAGAGCGCATGGCGTACTCCATGCTGCGTAATGGTGCAACAAGAGTTTCAAAGGTGACACAGTCATACTGTGTTAAAGCACTGAAAAGGAAAATACATACTCAATACAAAAGCAACAAATCATACCAAGATGCTTACATACTCTACATGCAATTATGTTAAATATTTTAAAAGTAAATGTAAATATTTTTTATCCATTCCTTTAAATAACTCAGCCTTGAAACACCACAGCAGCAAGATCTGAGGAAATGCATATTTGAGTCTTACTTCATAAAAATCAAACGCCTAAGGGAAATTGAGGACGATACACAAAATGGTAATACTAGTAATAATGGTAATTCTAGGTTCAAAATGTTTACAACGTATTAATCCCATAACATGCTTTATAAGCTAAGTACCTCGTATAAGATATGAAAAGTACCAAAATGAAGCATGAAGATTACTGTAATCATAACACAAATATTTTGCAATTTAAAATATTTACACAAAATTAAAATGAATCACGACTCTAATCCATGGCTAATATTTTGATAATATTTAATGATAAATATTTAATAATTAAAAATTACCTGGAATCCAAGGAAGGAAGCAATGGAAAATTAAAAATTTTCATGCAATTATACTTCAATGGCAAGTTGCAGAAATCATAATGAACATCGGATATCAAGAGAGTTACTTAGTTAACAGACAGAATTTTAATTACGTTAGCAAAATTCTCATGGGAAATTTAGAATTCAATTACAAGAAGGATTAATGAAATGCAGTAACATATGATATGCTCAAGCACAACTTTTTGGCAAGATGCCACATTTGGAAAGAAAGGAACTTTATAATTATTAATTCTTGTAATTAATAATTATTTCTGAAGAAATTTAAAGTTACTTTCTTTCAAAGCATGAACATACAGTCAGAAAAAATATCCTTATAATAAGCCAAGCAAATCAATCCACAATTGCCCATGTACTAGATGGTAGAATATACGATGAGTAATATGTATAAGTAGTATAAAGAAGATTACAGAGAATAATTATACCGTAAAATAAATGACAATGTCTTCAGGTCAGAAAGAAGTTGGCGAGACTTAAGACTCAGCTGATGCCAAATTGGATCCACTTGAGTGCGCAGATGGCGCGCAAATGAATTGGAAACAGCATTCTCCACTGTAAGCTCATCGGTATCAAGCTGGTAAATGATTTAGAGATAAAATATAACCCACAATCAATGAGATAGAATTTACTCATGGCCATGAAAGGTAATGATATAGTAGCACTAGTAATATATTTGTAATTACTTAAATCGCAATGTAAATCCATTTGTTTTTATATATATCAAAGTTTCATTTCTGTTTATATTAAACAAAGTTTTAATTTTTTTCAAAATAAAGTCAAAAATTATTTTTTACAAAACAAGTAGATTGAATAAGCTGAGGATGGCTACACCTACAGAATTTCCATTTTCAAAACTAATCCTTAATCAAATCAAATATGAAATTAAATACCAATAATTACATGACTAAACTTTAACTTTTGGGCCAGATTTGATGATTGACATTTTCTTCAAAAATCTTAAGCTTTAATTACTTGAAATGTTATGAACTAAATTAGTTTCAGCTTACCGTAGGGTTGACCTGCTTCAATTCCTTCACAATGAAATTCATCAAATCAAGCAAAGAGCACTGAATTTGCTGCATGAGAGGAGTAAGTTCCAAGTGAAGTTCAATCAGCAAAGGCTGAAAAATATGGGTTTTAAGGTTAATTGCTCAGAATATTAAATGGGAAATCATTCCAACATTAATTTACTTGCAGAACATGCATTCAACAAACATATGCAAGAATGAGGACTTGCAACTTTGATGCAAAAAATTTGGCAACCTCAGATAGCAGTCTCCATTATGATTTGAAAGAATGGTGTAAAAGATGGTGTAACAAAAACAATAATTCAATCTGCTAATTTGGCTTCGACTTTGTGGTAGTTCTCAATACTATAACTGGAGAAAAAAGAACACTTATACCTTTACCACAGTAATTTTATTAACACACAACCATGGTTCCAATCTATCACCTGAGGATCATCTTTTAGATTGAAACCAAGGTTGTGAGTCAATAAAATAAATGTGATACGTGTGATAATTGTTCTTTTTCTCAAGTTTTAACAATAATTCATAATTTCATAACTGTAGATAAGAGCATATTCTAATTTTCGTTTAGAAAAAAGTGGAATAATAAGCGATATACCCATGCATTTCAGGCATCATTCTCTAATGGGATTAAAATTCTAATAACAGAGCAAAACTTGAAAAGTTGAATTTAACCCTGAAAGTACTGGAAATCACACCATAAAAATTCGATTTCTGTGTTTTTTAAATCTGAATAAAATTTACCTTTTTTTGAGTTAAAGAGGATGTAACAGTGGCATGGAACCTGGGCCAAAGAAGGAGGTTTTTCACAAACAAGGCCCTCATTACTCGCTCCACCCGGGCAAATCCAACAGTAAATGCTTCCGGACAGTTGGAAAAAGATTTCACAAAACCTGTCTGAATAACAAATTTTGAAAAACAAAATCACAAAATGTTACGACACATCAGAAAATTAAGTTCCAATTTGGAGCATACCTTATTCCCTTGCCTGAATAGACGCAATGCAAATGCCTCTTGACAAGATTCCAAAATACGATGTGCACGACATACTAAAAATCCAGTCACATGATCCAAAGGGACTCTACCTTTCAGTAGAT
Organism: Sympetrum striolatum; assembly: GCA_947579665.1. Lineage (NCBI taxonomy): Eukaryota > Metazoa > Arthropoda > Insecta > Odonata > Libellulidae > Sympetrum > Sympetrum striolatum. Next base: position 80,737,923 of record OX388348.1, on the reverse strand, counting down.
CAACTACTAATATGCGAGCTGATGCAAAAATAATTCCGCCACCCATATAAAATTCTTCCCTGTGAATAAAGAAGCCAAATCATGGATAGGGAATAGTAAAATCATACCAATTAAAATGAAGCTAAAGGTATATGTTTACTATAACTCACAATTGCTTCATACAGTATTTATACATTAATTAAATAACTGCTTCTACTTGATATTAATATTTGAAATTTAATTCTGGATACGTTGAAGTAAAATATACCAAATTACCAATCCTTCAATTTTTTTACTTAAAAACCAATGCTAGACAGATGATGTTAATATCTGTGTCAGTGAGACTTGACATTAATTGTCTAAGGTTAGCCTATTATTGCTCTAAGGTTTCAAATATTTCCTCTTCACCAGTTATCAATCCATTAGGGTTGGTTTGCAACTCTAATTTCTGCTTCAGATATCTCTACTTGTATCATCCTCTATAGCTTTAGTCTGCCATCATCCCTTCAAGTAAGATATTTACAAAGCCATGAGCTACAATAGTATAAGACTAATCCACTTCTAGCATCATCTGAATGTCAAAACATATGCAGTAGTGCTTACTGATAAACTATCGATTGGAAAATCTTCATTCTGACCAGTTTTTGGGAATATAATATATACACAGTATTGGTGAGATTGTATCACACTTCAATTTAAATAAACAACGAGGAAAATAAAGTAAATTAATAAAATATAAAACAAAAGAGATTATATGAGATAAACCCACGACTAAGCAAGGATCACACTGCAATGTTTATCCAACTAAGCTGAATACTTATAACAACGTTAAAACGCGTTCAGTGGACAGACAAAAATATAACCTTTTAGGCTCAATGGGATATAGTACTCTCAAAACGTTTAGCAACTGATGGAAGTGGTCTCTAATGGACATGTCCTCCACGTCCTGCTGATACATAGCTTTAAGTATTTAGGGATTCTAGGGAAAGAGGATGACACTGACCTCTTTTATAATGCAGCAAAAACTCTTTTTTTGGTGACAATTGAGAGTACATGGTCATTGCAGAAAAGAAAAGTAGCCATAATTTGGATGAGAATGATTCAAGCGTATTATAAATGCATCTCGACTCCAGAATGACGTATGGGATCGCTTTATGGGGAAACTCCCCTCCTCTACTAACTCCCTCATTGGAAAAGGTTTTTCATAATTCAAAAAGGAGTAATGAGAATCATGGCTTAAGTTCCCAGTAGAGAATCATGCAAACCATTATTCCAGGAATGGGGAATATTGACTATGCCTTCAGCATAAATTTACGCCTGTGCAGTGTACATACGCAATAATGTAGATAAATACAGTAAACGAGAAGATCAACATGATCATCTTACAAGAGGAAGAGGCAATTTGAGGACTCCATCTCATAGACTTAGTTTAACTGGGAGAGGTTTTGAGGTGATGGCACTACAAATATATAACAAACTACCTGTATCTATAAAAAATAACGTGAATGTAAAATTTTGTAAAGTTTTAAGGGAATTTCTCATCATAAAAGCTTATTATAAGGTAAATGATTTCTTGAGTGATAAAAATGTATTTATACATATTAATGTACTTATACATATTAATATTTGTACTTTATATTGTAAATAATATGCCCATGTTACTGTAGATATTTTAATTATGTAATAATTTTGCTGAATATTTTGATACTTTACGTGTCCTATATACACATATGTGTGTCCTTGGACTAATAAAGTTATTATTATTACTATCATCACATAAATTTGGGTTTTAAAGGTTTGAGATATGCTTCATCCGTGAATTTATGATTAACTTGCATTTATTTTACCTAGAGTTTGTCACATCCTGTTCTGACGTGTGATGGTTTGATAATGACAGCCATTTCCAAGGGTTTGGGAGGAGAGGACTCATTAATTTAACATACTACACTGCTATATTTTAAAAACAATCTAATAACTAATCTAAATCTACATATAACATTTATTATAAGCTATCCTTCATTAGAGTTATTATCAAAATATGAGAAAATATACCATGATGCTTACTAGCCTTCCGAGTAAAATGTTACCAAACAAAAAGCAATCAATCAATTTTATCTATATCTTCATTAATGCCCTGCCTTTCTGCATGTAGCTGGCGAAGGATGAATAACATGAGGAATAAGTTAAATTTAAAATACTTGAATAGTTAAAACAAACCTTTCAGAGACATGTACATCAGAGGTAACCAGTCGAGGTAATGGAGTAACCCCAGCTAATGCCATTTGCGTAATACAGTGCTCTTCTTCCACAGGAGAGGCTCCAATCACAAAGACGAGGTTTCCTTCATCACTGTACACTTTTACAAGTGAATGAAATACTTGATCGAGGCCCAAACCCCTAAATAACAGTAGGATAAATGGAGTTGAAAAGCAGCTAATATCTTCCTTATAATTTATTTACAACCAAATACAATATAGAAACAATGGTAACATACCTAGCTGCCACCAGCAGGCCATCCTCATTCAGAATGTCAAGTAGCATTTGATTTTCAAACTCAAGCATTTTGATGGTATTTCTTTCTTGTTTGGAATAAGTTACAATATCCAAAAGGTATTATTTCTTCAGCTGCAAATTATTCGGATTTTTTCATTGAAAAAATTCTCATTCAATAAGTTTGTAAACACAACTAATCACAAGGTCTTTTATACACATATGATTCAAATGTGTAATAGCTGAGTGGTTGCACGAGTTCGGTAAATAAGAATATTACTCTTCAGCAGTGAAGAATACAATTTGTGCAAGTGTAACTTGTACAAAGTACTGCTTGAACATGAACAAAGCCAAGAGACCAAAAATGACTATCTGCAGTTGGTGAAGCTATAATGCCAGAAATATTTCATACAAGAATAAACTATATAACTTTAGATTGAGCTCACAAAAAAAATATTTCGAAAATCAATTCCATCAAAGACCAAATAAATTTCCACATGAATGGCTCCTCATCAGATTTGTCTTCTTCAGAATTCTGAAACATAACAAAATCAAATCATCAACTTCAGCGGGTTATCACCAACTACATAAAATTCCCATATCATTAATCAATGGTAAAGATATCACCTGAGAAAAATAAAGCCATACCTCACTCTCTGTCCTACTTTCTTCTCCTTCTGGATACCTCAAACTTACTCTCCTTTTACTTTGGCCTTTGATTCTTACTCTATCTTCAACAGACAAATCTTTAAGATACAAGTCAAATTCATACTCTTCCTCTATTTCATCATCGTCTCCATATACCACATCTGAAAGATGAGTTTCACCATGTGTTTCTCTAAGAGTTACTTCGAGTAAATAACGACTGATATCATGGGAAGAATGGCCATATATACCAATACCAATTGGTCGCTTGAAGCTGTAGAAGATTGACATGTGAATACATGTCCAAATTAGCATTTTTCATAGTCAAAATGCAAACACGTTGAATTTTATGATCAAAATTTACAGAAAATACTAATAATAACAGTTTACCTTTTGGGTATAAGAATCACATCAACTCCACAGGTTGAAGATTGGAGACAGTACGTATTTGGATCAAAAGTTGGCTTGCTAATTAACTGAGACACATAAAGATCTGCATCACCTAACCTTAAAAAGCAAAACATAATAAAACGATGATATAATCAATGAAAGTTACATTAATAATCACAGAATTGTGCAAAAACTTAAGCTTCCAATTCCATTATACACAAATCAGAACGTAACTCACTGAGTCGATAATGTCAAAGTTATTGGACCTTCATACATCAAACTGTAATAAGTGTAATTTCCACTACCCACTTCGCCAGTTACCGAATGCAATAAGATATCCCCAAAACATGGAAGAAGTAGATTCTATAACAGATTTTATCAGTGAAATATTAACAAGAAAATATATTGAATAAACAAAAAATAAAAATAATAATTTGATGCAGCTCACTTACTAGTATGAGGAAAATCAGAGATACTGCCATTCTTTGCAAACGTTTTGGTTGAATAATCCCATCACCTGCAATCCATTAAGACTTAATCAGTGCAATTCAGTAAGTTTAAAGTAAATTTCAGTAAGATAATACGAGTAAGAACACAGATGCGATCAACGTAAATTAAATTCCAATCTGGTAGGAAGAAATATGTAATAATTTAAACTTAGATTACGCTGTCATTGAGGAAACATCATTGAAGGAGTTCCCAAAATTACGCTCTATGTAAGATAAGCTAAAAACAAACATAACAACAAGATGTAAGATCAGTGTTACGGAAAAATCGTTTTTAACACCTAATAACGTCTATATAAATTTGAATAACTCCGCCGAACTTTGTCATTTTTAAGTGATTGGATACTGAAAGTTTAAGGTCTATAGATAAAATTATTAACCAGCCTGTTGATAAGCTACAGCAATTATCACGAGAGTAATTGTAATTGTGACAAGATTTTAGATTTATAGCCTTCCTTAAAAACATAAAATTGAAAGCTGATAAGAACATAGTTGTGTCTTAAAATAAGTAAAATTAAAAGTACTGGAATTTAGCGGTATGTTATAATTCAGTGAGTCCAAAAACAAATTAACATTCCAAGTTACAAATTTTTGTTCTGTTTTGGCCTAAATCTTACCTCTAATCCACAGTTATTTCTACTCGCGACAGTATCACTAAATTTTGAAACAACCTACCGTAGTCCGGTAGGTTTTAATTGTGTTCGTCCTTTTAGCCTTAATCGGTGTTTCGTCGGTATCGTCTTTGTCGTCTTTCAAGCTGTATCGATATCCGATCCAATCCAAACTTCGAGCTGCTCCGACCGCTCCGACCACCTCCGACCGAATTTTTCGATTTATCGTGCTGAGAGTAGTGGGAGTAGTGGGGTGGGTCTAGTGTCAGAGGACTTGATGTTTTCAAATTTTCACAATGTGATGATTAATAATTAATGAAAGAAGTTTTAATATTGTGCTTGAGGGAAGAACACAATGCATGAGGCGTACGGGTAACCATCCCCTAGTATTTCATTTCGGATTTACGAGGAAATAACTGGTGATGGCCTCTAGAAGTGAAGATATTTTGGAGGGTTTTCTTTGCCCGATTTGCAAAAAGGACCTAGTCACAGCCTTACTTCTAAGTGAACATTTTCAAGAGGAGCATAATGATGATCAAGATGTCCTTCGTTCTTTGAAAGGTAAAGCTGTTCAAATGTTAAAATATTCCGAATCTTCATCAATGCAACTATCTCATCGCTTTCTATATCGAAGTGAACCTTTCAAAATTATTTTGTGTTGATCATTTAATTCTTTCTTGAAGCATGTTTAAAATTTGATGGAATTTCAAAGGAATTAAGTCATGATAATTCATTCCTTGCCACATGTTTTGATTTTTGTGAGTAAGATGTGCAACAAGAATTGATGTATCTAGATATCAGATTAAGCTCCAAATTCGAAGAATCTAATCAAGTTGTTTCTCAAAATTTCCATTGGCACCATTTCCGCTATTGGAAGCACTGAGATGATTGCAACCTTAATAAAATTTATTACAGAGCACATTTCCTTAAGGTAATGATGGTAAAAAATACTGATTTCTTTCCTAGAGACAAGCTGACTGATTACTTTTAGCACATGGAAGTATGACATTTGGGCATAATTTCTAATCTGCTTCCATAGCAGTATTTATAGTTTTGAAATACTTCTTTCATAAATTAGTTTGTACATGAAATATTTTCTCAAGAAAAACCCTTTCTATGATTTAGATCTCTTCGGAAAGGCAAAGAAGAAAATTTTGAAACAGGACATTTCAGGCCAAGATTATTTTCAAAACCAATCGGAATCTGAGTTTAGTCAGAAGCAGAAAAATCTTGGTTTTTATTCGAGTCATCAGACAGTAGGTGAGTTATTAATCTAGTTATAGGAAATTTATTAAATGTATTTATATATTTTTTTTTTCAATTATGTTGCATCAGTCTATGATGTTGTCCGTTTTATATGCTTTTGTTTTGGAATGATTTAAAGAAAATTAATTTTCTAATGTTCCTGATAATAAGCTGTAAACAGTATTCAGCTCATAGCTGTAATTCAGTATTTTTGTATAACTTAGCATTTTCTGAACTGCGTAAAATCTGAAGTCAATGGATTTTGTTCTTAAATGTGAACATGACATGAAATAATCTGAAAATATATCGAAAATTTCCAATTATAACTGACAAAATAAATAAATAGATAATAAAATTGTGTGGCTAAGCAGGATACTGTTGTTTTAATTGTTCTTAATATCCATAATGTGTATGTGTTTGTTTTCTCCAGCATTCAATGCTTCATTTAACACAAAATGTTTTTGGATTCAAGGGTGCATAAGAAGTCACTTGGAAACATTTCGGATGTTACGCAGTGCCAGGGTGGAGCATAATGCTGCTGAAACTAACAAACTCCTAATACGCTTAGACAAGTTGCTAATTGACATGCCGGCAGATCCAGTCAAACGGAAAGGTTGTCATTCTAGAATGGCTCTGGTATTTGTTTTAATTACTGGCTCTGATACACAGTAAGATTTCGTTTTGTGAAAAGCGTCAAAATGTGGCCAAGCTCTTATAACAAGACTAGGATATTCTGGTCCAGAGATAAATTGAGATGCAATCTTAGTATAAAGTCTTAATCTTTTCTTTTTTCTCACCCAGTTTTTTTTCTTTTATTAAATTTCCAGCTCATGAGCAACAAGTAGTTCCTTGGCTGAATGATGCAGATGTTCCACTATGTCCTAGCTGTACAAGACCATTCCATCTCTTAATGCGTCGCAAACATCACTGCCGTCTTTGTGGAGCTATCATGTGCCATGAATGTTCCAGATTTTTCAACATAGCCACTGCTCGTATGTAATTAATAAACATAACTTCTTATTCATTATATTTTACTTTCATAAGCAGTCATCTAATATGAATCCATCAGCAATCATAGGCCATCAGCTAATAGCTTGAAATAAATGTAAGTTAATCTATTGTAAATCTTGGTTTCAATGTGTTCTTCCTTTCTGTGATTTGATCATCATTCCTGGTGCTCCAAAAGGCGTTATGGAGAGACCATAATTGTATGTTCCAAGGAATTCTTTTGAATCATTTTCTAAAATTTCAATTGATTGAAGGAATTTTTTACCCTTATTTAAATTATAAATTTTGATGGAAAACAATATAGTCAGATTGTTTATAATAGCAATTTATTGTAAATTAAATTAAATGTGTCATATCTGGACAAGTGGAACTTCTTCCATATCTCTCTTATAGATTATAACTTGTAATATACTTGTTGATTTAAAATGAAATTTATGATAAGTCATCAGAATAAATTTTGATGCATTCTGTGCAGCTACTGTGCAATCAAATGACTAAATTCACATTACTCAGTTTCTTAAGGGAGTTTTTCCCTATGTATTTAATTTTTAAGCTTCCTTTAGGGTAATTTTTATGAGTAGTAATTAAATGCTAAATTATATATATCTCTGTTAGTAACTAAATCTCATTTTTTACTCTGAAATTTTGATGTCTCCTTTTAGCCTTTCTTTCGCTTCAGTTATACTCATTCAGGATTTTAACCCTCGAGTACTCGCATCCCAAATTGTCACGTCAGTACTCGCATTGGGTGGAATTAACCCGACATCTTCCAAAGGGGTAAATTGTCACAAAATGTAGTGAATAAATTTTTAATTCATTAGTGATGATGTCATATTAATTGTTAACCTGGTTATTAAAATAAAATCAAATAAGTAATTTTAAAATTCTGTAAAAATTCGATATCCCTGACGCAGAGTAAATGGCTGATGAATTTGGAATATTGCGTATAAAAAGTAAACTGTTTAAAAATAAAATAACATTTGATATATTCATAATAATTATTAATTACCTATATGAAATTCATATAATATCTCTAAAAATTAAGGCGGAAACAAGGTCAAAAATACAATATTTTACGTAAAGGTCTTTCATCTACCTGGCACTACCACTAAGAAAAATTTGTTTCAATAATTAAACTTCCATTTCCGAGCTGGTGGAAATGCATGGCTGGTTCAGAACATTCTAAAACTCAGCTACTATGAGAAAGAAGATGTAAAAAATTACTAATAAAAAGTTATGGACTTTTGAAATTCACATGGGTCGACTTAATCCAGACGCGAGTACTCGAGGGTTAAGAGATGGAGTATTTGAGCTTGACAAAGTTCAAATTGATTTGAAAGGCCTGGCAGTCCTGTTGGATCATATAAGTTAATGTGTGCTGGGAGTGGCTCTGAGAATTGTGTGAATCATTTAGTCTAAAATATATTGTTTAATAAGTGGAAGAACCTCCTCCTAATGATACACAAGCCAATCAAAGAAAACAAGCCTCAAGAATCTTAAATAATTTTCTAAGTTGATACCTTATTTTGTTTCAGCGCTTAGTTGTGGTACCACTTACACTTAATGACAGCATTCTTTTAAGACTAATGCACGAATAATTGCCTGTAATAATTGACCTTAATATTTATTGAGTTAAACCATCCTGTTAAGTAACTGATGAAGTAATTTATACTAACAAAGACCTCCATTATGTTTTATTTCCTCTAGGCAAGCTAACCAATCCTATGTTTGGACTGCGGAGGCCTCATTCTGCTTTACCCCAAGCGGACTTTGTTGAGGAAACTTCTCACTTATCTTCACCTTCTTCATCTCCTGCTCTCAATTCATCCTCAAACCTCCGCAGATCTGGCTCAAATTCAAGTCTCGGTTCAGCTCTGTCAGCTCCATTGCCTGGAATTGGACCATCCTTTCATTCTGAACCTACTCATTTGCGTCTTTGTGATTACTGTCGAGGAGTGAGTTGCTTGCATCTTTCTGGAGCTACAGCTGAATGCTAATAGTTTCTAACCTCATTTGCTTTCACTTATTATGATTTAATGAATTTTATGGGATAGAGTTAAATGCTATTGATTCTGTGTACATTTGTCCATAGCCATCAGGTAATTGCATTTGTTCCCCTCCTTTGCTTTTATAATTTACAATTCGTCCTTATTATTAGCTTGAGATAGCTGTCCAAAATAATATCTGTTTGCAATGATTAGGAAGTATTTGATGTATTCATTTTCAAATTGATCTGGGGACAATGTGTTATGATTTATTATTCCAGTAAGGCCTTTCATATGGCAATCTGCATTATATAGAAGTTATCATTGAATTAAAAAATTATTCATTTTGTGCTCTTAAGGTTCTTTTTGACGCTATTCAGTATCCCACAATTCAGAAATTGCTATTCTTTAGAAAGTCCTTTCAAAATGTCAAAAATATTGAATAATTTGTTTATTTCTTTACTATTTTCATATTTATTCCATTATGTATTTTGTGCTCTCGTAGTCAAATAATTTTAGCCAGCAGAAGCCGATATTGAATATTATTAACAATATTATATCAGGAAATATTGGGGTAATAGATATGTTGTTGATAATTATTAATAAATTTGCATTATTATTATTGTTAATTAAAAATTAACCTATCTAAGAAATTTTTAAATCAAATGAGAATTAAAAATGTTTTCATCTCACTCTTGATTTACATTAATTAAAAAATGTCTTATTATGTAACTCAATTAGACCTGAAAGTGTAAGTAGTTACTTAATATGCTATTCATTGATAATAACAAAATTTTCAGCTACTTAAAAGAAGAGAGGATTTGTGGGAAATTAAGCCAGTGATTGTAATGATGTATGAGCAATTAAGGGACCAGATCCGGAAAGGAGAGCACCTTATCACAGTGTTTCATACAATGTGCAATTCCCTCAAGTAAGTCTTGTTTTATTTTCCATGTCTTTTGTAGCTGTCTCTTATGCTTTAATAGAGCTGAAAAGAAGAGCTGTTTTATTTACAATTTCTGAAACAGTCCAAGTCTGTTATAACAATTATGGCATATAATGTTGCCTTTAGCGAGTGATTTTTCGGTTGTTGTCCTTGTCACAGCAGAAAGGATAAAGAGTTACTTCCATTATAACAAGGGGCTATTTCTGAAGTATCGGTATAACAAGTGTCACATTTCTATATTTGTCTTGCTTGAGATATATCTCAGAATCATCAATTGACGTGAGAGACAAAGTCTGACCAGTAAATGGTAATCGAAGGCATGTGGTATCTTCAAAGCGCAGAAAAAATTAAATGCAAAAATCACCATTTTTCCTCAGCAAAAATGTTTCAAAGATCTTTGATTAGAGCAGGCATGTCCAAAGAAAATGCCACGGTGGCAGCCATGTGCCACTGCTCTCATCGCAGTGGCAAACTCGGTTGTGCGGTAGTACAGAGGGGGAATCTGAGTCGCGGCGCAGCTGTGGAAGACAAAGGTGTTGTGGTAGGAGCAGGGGACGGTTTGGAGACAGAAATGGTCAAACAAAGCACGGTCAAATGGGACTTTGCTATTATTATTGAAACCAATAACTCGGACAACTACAAAATTTACTTAATATTTGTTTTCATGCGTATGAGATAATTATACTCCCAGGAAGGGTTACTTCCAAGGCCGAAACCCTTTTTGCAATGGTGCCATTCGACTAGAAAAGACCGAATGACTGCAAAGGCCTAGTCTAGCACGATAGAGAAGCAAGTTTTCTCTCTCACTCCTGCATTAGCGTCGCGTCGTGCCGAGCCAAAGTTGTGGTAGCGAGTGGGGGAATCGACTCGCAGGTGTTGCTGTAGTGGTAGAGGATTGCCACAGGCAGAGTCCCATGGCATTCTGTGGCGCCACAGCCAATGTGGCAACATTTGGACATGCCTGGATTAGAGACTTCTCACAAGTTTCTCTCTCTCCTTTGTCCCTCTGTACATCCTATACCCTTCTCTCTTGTTTCTATTCGGCGACAACCCCTCTTGTCAGTGTCGGGATTTTTGAGTTCCTTTCATATTGGCATCCATCCGTGGGATTAGTTTTCATACAAAACTTGGCACCAAATCGTCTGATCCAGGATCAGTAGGAATATAGGAGATAAAAGCAGTGCTGATTGCAAGGGTAACCTCTCCTTCACGAGAGTCATTGCTTGTAAAGTGTGTGAATAAAAAATAAATCCAGAAAGAAATTGGATATGAATAAGGATTATCTAATGATATATCATTACTTTCCGACATTTATTGAGCAATAATTTTCTACATTTTATATTAGAGGACACTTTGGTTATGGTTTATGAATCAATGAACCATGAATAATGAGCGAGACTCATTGTTGTATACTTAATTACTTAACTATGAGTCTTGTTGTATGTCACTACCACTCATCACGTATGAATTATGAAATAAATATTTTTATGTGAGCACACTTTATTATGCATACTGAAGCATTTAATTGTACAAATTAAAAGCCCTACATTTTCATTCTGCTGCCATTGGATTCAAGAGGATGGACATTTAGTATTAGTGATCAGCTATAACAAGTACGCTTTGTAACAAGTACTTTTCCAAATTTTGTCTGCTCTTGTTATAATGGACTTCTACTGTATTCCTATTTAACTGTTAAGGACCAGTTGGCTCCAACATTAAACTAATAGATTCCACGGAGGAAGAGAAATAGTATTGTGGAACTCCTTTTTCTTCCTTTAATTTAATCCCAAATTATGATTTAAGCTATTTGTATTACCTTGCCTAATTTCTTTACTTCAGTAGTTTATCTGTTGAGTAATTTGTATTATAGAACAAAGTACATGTGAAGTTTTTGGAAATGCCATTAGACTTTAACTGCTTTATTTCCAATGAAGATATTCAAAACATAAAAGTGCTAAAGAAATTGGCTGAGGTCCATTTACTAGGAAATAAGGATAAGGAAGTTATATTGCTAGTTAAGCTTTGTTGCTTAACCCTTGGAGAAAACCATCAATCTTCTACCTCATAAGGTTAAGTTTTACATAATGTTTTGCAAATTTTTACGAAAGATTTTGGAAAATAGTACTATTTCATATTAGGAGAAAATATTTTTTCTTAATTATTTTCTTAGTATAGATAGCTACTATGTACCAATTTTTAGGAGTATCTTTGCTATTGTTACAAGTTATAAAAAACTAAGGATTAAATTTTTTATTTGTAGTTTGCCCCTTGCTCTCCATATTCAGGAATCATAAATTTTTGGAGTTGCCTTGGAGAAATATTTTTATTTTGATTTCTCAAGTGCAATTTAACTACATATATGTATATTGTCCTCTATTCGTGTCTTTATAGCATAGTATATTATAGTTTTCAATTAATTAATTTGTCTTCGCCATGTAGATGAAAATCTAATTATATAGGGGTTAACTGAAGTTATTAATGAGAAAGAGGCAAGAATGCCATCAACATGGAGACTTAAACTGTTAAAGTATTAGCATAAGTAATTCCTTGTAGAGTTTAAGCTTCAATTCCTGACGATATTGCAAAATTTTTATCTTATAATCATCGTCAACTTTTATTGTATATTATCTTCTTTCTCTTTCTTTGTAGTGCTGGAGAATCAACCTATAACCTTTTAGAGGCCCAAATGGCTCGTGTTCAACTCTTGAAATGGGCCGAAACAATAGACCAGTTAAGGTGAGTCACTTATTAGTATCTCTATTTTCATCTTAATGTGTGACTTAGAATAATAATGTTTATGTTGAAAGTATATTTTGGAAAAGTATGTTCCTACAATGAAAATCCCATGTTTTATAAAAAATATTCTGACTTTAGTAATAATAATTTTTTTGTGCTTGTTAATTAAGGATCCTCCAACTGAGATAATATTTTGTTATATTAACAAAAAATAATTTTAAACCTATATCCTAGAAGTTTATTTTTACATTTAGCTTAAATATGATGTGAATCTTTAAATTGAAAAGGTAATTAATTACAATATTTGCCATGCTGGTATTGTGTCAAAATTTAAACATTTAGTTTCTAATTATGGCGAATTGAGGCTTAACTAACTTTTAAGCCAACCAACTAACCAAGCTTAACCAATTTTTAAGGAGGGGTAAGTTCTGCTCTCAGATACAGGTATCCAATTATTGATTTTATAGGTACAATTGACTTGATCATTTTTTTACATTTCACGCTAACAAACTACGCTATAATAGCTATCATAAAGTAAAATGTTTATTAGTAATTGTAATATCGATTGATTCATTTTCATTGCAGTGTGATTATTTTTATTTCAGCAATACAGAGGCATGAACACTTAATATCACAGTTAATATCGTTTTGCAGCAAAAACATAGCACTTCATGGTTCCATAGATGAGGAAGAGGAGACCCAGGCAATGGGAAGAGTCTTGAAACTGCAACAGTCCATTAGGATGTCTGTAACTATTTTCCTCAGACAGACTATAGCAGATCTTCCTACTCTTCCTTCCGAATCGAGGCTAAAAGAACTCCAAGAAAACAGAAGGTATGCTCATTATCCCATGTTTCAGTTGGTTGCTTTACCATGATAAGATGATAAATCTTCTTTTATTCTGGATTCGTTGCTGTCAAGAAGTTGAGTTATTTGCATGATAATCATTATTTTGTTGAGTAATTTTAATTTATTATTCATTCCATTATGTTATTTTTTTAATTGCAGATAGTTCTTGATTCGCATAAATGCACCATTTCTATGCTCACTTCATAACTGGAATTTTAAATAATTGGAAGCGAGCTATCACTTCTATAAATTTTATGAATAGAGTGCTTTTTGTGTTTGAGTTAGTATTTCCATTCTCTATTAGGGCATTATAGTTGGTTATGTTAGTCTGGGTTCATGTATGACAAACTTACTATAGGGACTGTCTGCATATACAACTATTTACTACTCTCTTTTGGGTTATGTTGATGTAATTAATTTAACATTAGATGGAACAAGGACAAAAGATTGCAATAAATATATAAACATTGAAATTTATACATTTCCCTCACTTATCTCCTTTCGATGTGTACTCATTACATGCCTTATTTATTATTCTACACTTCCCAGAATACATTTTTCAGTTCTGGTACACCCATGCATATTTTTTATACTTCAAGCATTATTCAACACCTGTACATCTCTTTGACCACTTTTGATCAGCTTTTTCATTGTCTTTATTCTCCTCTTAGGCAATGCACTATCTCATTTTATACCATTTTGGCCATTGATTTTTTCATGTATTCTATCCAAATATCCAATTTAATAAAAACAAACATTTTGTAGACTATACATCCTTTCTTTTAGAGCATTTTCATTCATTACTAACTTATATTTCTATTCTACTAATCTACTGTTGCTACTCGTTCTGATCTAACCATACAATCCAATTTCATTCAGTTAACTCTGGGATACTCTACCTGGTGCCCGCGAGCACCAAAGTGCCCGAAGCACCAGGTGCCTGCCAAGCTTCGGTAAAAAGAATTTTTTTATTTGCTACAACAGTATTTCTTGGGATTGCACAAGGGGGGTGGGGGTCAGAAACTTGGTTGGCCTGGGTTTCGTAAACATCGAGGGTGATAGCATGTCTAAGCTTTATCCCTCTTATCGCCTCTATCAAGATTAACAAGACGCGTGCATATCTATGTCGTATTTTCTTCTTAAGGCAAATGCAAAGCTTATCAGGGTATCGAATTCCCTGTAATCAATGACTGAATGCTGCTTTTCAGAACACAGCAGTGCACATGCAGCAAAAACCTTCATACTAGATGTATTCCCTGTAATCAAATCTTCTCCTGAGATAAAGACTTTTGCACGTTGTGATGAAATTATATACGTTGTAATTTTCTCGATCTTATTTACCAAGGAGCGTTTCTTTCAAACGGGCTATGGTTAATACCTGGATGGAAATGTCATGTGGTGCCCGCTTCGCTTTCAGAAACGCCCTTTGGTGCCAGGGTTTAAAAAACGGTTGAGTACCACGGAGTTAACTCATACTTCTCAAGTTTACTATAGTTATTGATTTTCTCTACCATACATGGTTTATGTGGAAGCTCGCACATATTTAGTTCAATACTGTTAGAATACAGCTTTATGCAGCCATTCATGTATTTTACACTGTTTTCTCTTGTCTTGTTAATATAAGTAGCAGCTATATTGGCGTAATTAAAGAGAGATGCAGTTTGCTGTCTACACTCCAGCAGTTTAGATGTTATTTTTATCATTCCTTATCTTCGTTATTATAAATTTATTCCAATTTCAATCCAGTTTATCATCATTAAGTAAAAGTAAACCTGTTACAGTAACTATTTAAATGCTTTCTAGCACATCCTAACAAATTTTCAAAGGTATCCATTGTTTTCTGTTTTAAGCACAGTTATTCCTTATTAGCTATAAGTGGTATATTACATTATACTAACTTGCTATTGGGCCATCCCATTTTTTTAAATTCCCCTCATTGTAATGACATTTCTATTTGTTTATTACTGAAAAATAAATAGTTATTTGCCCCGTACTACTAATAGCTAATTTCACTAATTACTCATTCACTATTACTAATTTCATGACGCATTTGACTGTATTTTTACTATATAAGTTTCTCTTCTAGAAAATGAAAGATTAAAGTATGCTCTTTCTAGTTTTACTTAATATTGGGCATTTTGTTTTCCAATTGTTATTGGTAGATGCATTTCTTTGTGTACGGCATCTACATCATAGTGGAATATTTTCATCTGAAATTGGATTTCTGATTGTTTAATCTATGTATAGTGAATTATTTATTGAAGATGGATATTGAGTATCACAAATGAGAATGAGATCTTAAATCATCAACAGCCATAAATGTACGAAAATACTTTTACTGGAATTTGTGATTTGAAAAAAATAAATCAATGAGATGAGTGTTATGGGGTTTCATTTGTAGATGAACCAAATATGTTTACTGTTAAAGATAATACTGCCTGTACATACACACAAAGGACTTGTAGCTTCTTCTTTAAGAACTATTCTATAAGTAATGTGGTCAGTTCTTCATCAGTAGTACTGGTGAAATGGAAAGCATATGGCCCCTGAACAGGAGCTATATTCTAATCAAGATACGGTCAACCTTCTACATATATTGGTGGTACGGGTCACCTAGTGAATACATTGTATCACAATTTATGTTCATAAGTGAGAGAAACAGTGTCTCTGTTTTAATGATAATATACGGATATACTATGCAGTCAGGGGCCATAAAATTTCAATTCCACTGTAGGTTTTAATCTATTGTCTTATAAATTGTATAGTATATAAATGTGAATATTATCTTTTGTTTCCTTTTTTGAATATGAACTATTTCAGACGAGAGATGCAACTCCAGATATTAAGAGAAAAGCAGCTGATTGAGGAGACTCGGTTACGAGAGGCTAATTCCTTTGCTGGATCTTCAAATAGGAGAGGAGACACCATGATTTCACAAGAAACAGCAGCTACTAGTGAGAGAGTTGATGGCTTTGTGAGTGTCATTTTTTAAATTATAAATGAACAAAATTTATTGTCTAATTAATGCAGTAAAAACTGTCTAAGGTAGAATCTTAAGAGTACAAATAATATTTTCCTTGTTTACCTCTCATTTTGAACAGATATTCTGGCTTTGATACGTTAAGGCTGCTGTAGCGCTTTCATAAAAAGCCATTTTCAGGCTTTGTCCTCATTACGACAGCCCACTAATAGATGGTAGAATTCTGTTTTCACTTTTTGATACTTGAAAGATTTAAGTAAAGATTATTCATTTCCATGTATGCATATTGCTAACCACGTTTGAGAAAAAATTGTTAAACATACGAAATTGATCATTTTCAACGGACTGCTACTTGGTTATAAGATACGATAGCCAAATCAACTTTCGCATAGTCCGTAGCAGTATCCTTTATCTTCGAATTCAGATACTACTCAGATGCAACATATTCATAAATTATGAGAAATCTGGGAAAAGCGGAGTGCGTACAGATCTTTTTTGAATGCATGAAGAGAAACTACAGTGGTGTTGCCAGCAGCAGTGAGAACGGGCCCCCTTTCCCCTCCTTCCCCACCTCCAACAACTGCGCTCGGGAAACGGAGCAACCCTAAAATGTAATTGGACACCGAAACCATCGGGTGTGTAAGAGGCCTTACTTCTGACCATAGCAATTGCTCGGACACCTCTCGAGTTTTTTCTCCAACTTCTCCCTCCTCCGAAGGCATCCCCATTCCACAATTGACGAGGGGGAATCTTCCCCTACTGCAGTGGGGATTTTGCAAACCAAATCAGAGGGGGGTAAAAACTCGGGAATCTCGGAGCGCTAGAGCAGCCTTAATGGGAAAGAGTCTCTGTGAAAGAGAAATATAGAAAGAGGAGACTCTTGATAGACAAACACCCCCTTTGTAAATATACCCCAATGTAAATGTATCTGGTAATTGGTGTTAAAACATGTAAATTTTAAATTATGATGTGATGCACCCCCTGTCATATGCCTACCTATGATTGTGGCACAGATATGAGGGTCATTCAATAAGTCCTTAGAAAATCCAAGAGGTGGCACTCATAGCGTTGATAAAGATTTTTTAATTTCTCCGTATACGAAGTATAGAGAAAGTATTGTTTTCATGAAAAAAATCGACTTCGAGATTTCAACGGAAATACATGTTTTGGGATCCCTAGAACACGTTTTTACCATTTTCGGAATGATGTCTGTGTGTATATGTGTGTGAGTGTTAGTGTGTGTGTGTTAGTGTGTGTGTGTGTGATAGTGGGCGCTCTAACGTGAAAACTATTAGTCGTATCAATACCAAACTTCATATATAGTACTGTGGTGTGTGCTGTCAGAGTCGATTAGTTTTTGGAGTAAATCGATCAACCGGAAGTCGAGCTTTATTCACTAAAGCTCATTTCCGGTTTTCAAAATATCTCCATAAATATGATATATAGGTATATTGTATACCTTATAAAAGTTTTAGATAATGTGATTTACTATAACTTTCGTATTTAACATATTTTTGTATCACCGGTTGATTAGGAGTTATTCGTGAAATACTGATAAACCGGAAGAAGATGATTATGTACTTTGTGGGCGCTCTAACATGAAAAATATTTGTCGGATCAACACCAAATTATAGTACTTTTATTACAGTCGATAGAGTTAATTAGTTTTTGGAGTGAATCGGTTAACCGAAAGTTGAGCTTCATTCGTCAAAGCTCATTTCCGGTTTTCAAAATATCTCCATAAATATTATATTTAGGTATATACTATTATTTATAAATGTTTTAGAAAATGTAATTTACTATAACTTTTGTATGAAACATATTTTTGTATCATTGATTTTTTAGGAGTTATTCATGAAATACTGATAAACTGGAAGTTGCTGATTATGTACTTTGCGGGCGCTCTGGGCTCTATGGGCGAAAGGCCAAATTCATCGTTTTTCATCGAGCATGTCCCGAAAAACATTATTTATAATGTTTGTGACGTAAAAGATAATAATATATAAATTAATCACTCATCTTCCAAGTTTAGATGGAATATAGAGTTCGAAATTACTGTCGTAGATAAATATTTGCATCTTATGTATGGAGAAAGTCATGTGCTGGCCACATCAGATTTTTTTAATAAGCAGCACTATCAACTAGAAAGATGTCAAATTTTCGGCTCCATCCATCCATTAAAATTTACCCCAAAAAAAGTGTTTTTCCATCTTTTTCTAAGGACTTATTGAATGACCCTTGTATATCAATTAACTGATTTAATGCATGAACAAAGTAATGACTAGGACCTCAAGATGTAGGATTGATTATTTATGCTGGTGGTTTTTCAATCCCTTTTATAATTCATTTCTATAATTCTTCTCAGTATCTTTATACATTTTGTTTTTGCAATGAATGGATTATTTTACTTCCTATATCTTTCTGTGGTTTCAAGTCCCTTTCTAGATATTTAGGGGAAAGATTTCTCCCCTATGCTACCCACTCAATTTTTATTTTATCTTTTTACAGTTTAATCTTGTGATTGTATTCCTTTGTATAAGTAGAAATGTGTTCATTAAAAGTAATTATTTTTTCTTCAGAGTAACAATCATTGTGATATTGATGTGGGATGGGGACCTGAAAGCCTGCAACAATCCCTAAACATACAAGATGATGATGATCCAATGGTACAGCAGATCAACATAATCCGTAACTACATTCGGCAAGCAAAAGAGGAGCATAAATATGATGAAGTTGCTACGTTAGAAAACAATTTAAAAGAACTGCTCGAAGAGTTTTATAAACAACTTCAGGAAGTGAAAAAATAATGTAAATGTATTGTTTATTGTTATAAAATTTTATTTAGTCAGCAATGTGATTTAACATTTGTTGTGCCGGAAAAGTTAATTTCATGGAGTTTTGATTCTTGAAATTTTTTGCTTATTATAAAAATATATGTGGAATGGTCTTCTTTTTGGAAAAATATTTATGTCCAATTCATGTAATAAATATTTATTAATCAAATGAACGTATAACTAAAGCAATTTTTATTCAATATTCCTTTACATGTTGTCGTTTTGTCTCATTGTTTTATTAGTGCCACTTTTCTAATAAAGCAGACCTTATTCCTTGGGCTGGCCATTATATGGATGTCTAGCAGAAGCATTACATCTATAGAATTTTTTTTGTAAAAGATCATGATCAGATTGGATTATCTTTATTAATAAACCATTACCCAGCAAATGCATATAGTTTGAGCAGAAGGGGTCCATTATCAGTCTGCCCCACCTTGCTAGATGACCAATACAGCTCATGTCACAAACATTATTTATTTTATTTATATATTTATGGGCAGAGCCTTATTGCATATCGTGGTTGCAACAAGGATTATAATCATTACAGAAACTAAACTACATTAGACATAACAAAACTCCTGAACATACTTTTTGAAATATTAAGGAAGTCAAATCTATTACTGTATTTGTTAGCCTACCTCAAGATGCGATAGAATGGTAAATAAAACATGTAATTTCTAAGTAAGTATGGAACCTTAAAAAGAACAGGGTTTCTGGTAACAACTTAAGGACAATTAAAATTAATAAGAGAGCAGTTCAGAACATTTAATAGAGCCATTTCAAATATGCAAAAATAAAAGACCGAGCTGCTTCCTCCTAGAAGAGAGAAGTGGTATGTGTAGTTGACACATTAGTCCCTCATATTCACCACTTCCTCTTTTAAGCTTAAATTTATGTGCAACAATCCTAAGGAATTTTCTTTGAATCTTTTCAAGCTGTAACTCATACTTTGTGTAATATGGATTCCAAATGATTGAGCCTTTTTCCAAAATAGATCTAACAAGTGATATATATATAAGTCTTTGGTCACTCGAACAATGAATCCAAGCATTTTGAATGCCTTAGTGGCAATAGTCTGAATTGAAATCCTAATTTTACATAAAAATAACCCCTAAATTAGAGGTAGATTGAACTCGCTTAAGAGTACTATCAAAAAGAGGGTAATCATAATGGATGGAAGTTCTCATTTTTTGGAATGTTATTGTGCTACATTTATCAAGGTTCAGTTGAATGAAGTTCAATTTACACCAGCTAGCTAGTCTATCTAAACAATCCAGTAATTCAACACTGTTATTAAGGTTGTCAATGGGATAAAAAATCTGTAAGTGATCTGCGTACAAGTAATTAATGAGACTTAGATGTTCATCAATATCATTGATAAAGATTAGAAACAAGAGAAGATCAAAGTGGGATGGCTTTCCTAGGAATTATTCCTAAGCTGCCTCATTAAATAATGCCTCCTAAACATTATCAAAAATAATATCTGCATCTGTAGTACATTGAAATTTTTCCGAGTTTATGTCGCCTCAACTCGGACCGACTTCATATAAGCTAAAATGTGAGCATAGAATTTGTAATGGTAAATTTGCAGTTTGGCACCGTCAGCCATTATTTTTTTTACCCCACTAGATTTAGCCCGATTTCGATGATATTTTCAGGGATATACATCAAAGATGGCGGCTTATAGTTATATTTAATGCAAGTTAGTACCTACGCCATGGAATGTTAAAGTAAGTTCCCTGCGTTCCCTGTCAGCGCCGTCTGTACAGCAAATTCTGGACTATGTGAATACTGGGGGCGCCATCTATAAGTGCTACAGAGGACTCTTTCGAGGCTGGAAATAGCCTACCACCCCCCCATATCCCAGATGCCCACACCTGGTACCTACTATAGTGACTGAAATATCTCGATTTAAGTGATGGAGGGACAGGAATGGTCTCCGGAGACCATGTTTGAAGTGTTGGTTATGGCGTTTTGACGCCAGATGTAGCGGTGATCGTCGAGTTTCATGTCTCGGATAGCTTATTATTGGAAATTAATTACTAGCATACGGGCGCACTGATTAAACAGGGATGCTGGGTGGGAAGGTACTGAAGTATGAAAATGCCGAAAAAACACCAAATATTATCCAATGTAGCATGTAATACGCAGTATTTAAGATAACGGAAAGTCTAATTATGCCGAAAATCAGTGAGCAATTATAATACGAAGAAGTTTATTTGGGAATCGTTTATGCCATGCAATCTTACGGGTCCATGGAGTGGAGCAGGGGTGCTAGGGGGGGATGTTCGGGTAGAAATGCCATTTTTTGTAATTTTACTGTAAGAAAAGGCCAATTTTCTTCAATATAACGAAGGAAACCCTTACCACCTAACTCAACCCATCGGCGCCGCGCATATTTCACGATTTCTAGCGGATATTGGGTGGAGGAGCTACGTAGTTGTCTTCATAATAAATATAAGGCATAATAAAAACCTTTGAAACCAAATAACCTTACAAACCAACTGTAGCTTGCAATCCGGACGGGAGGGTGACTATCTTTTTCATAACATAAACCCACTTTTGCGACAAAAACAATAATTTTGCATAAAAAAATTATAGAAGAAGGGATTCTAGCGACCGTTGAAATATTCGGAACGGACAGAAGGATGCCCTATTTTAGAAAAATTTTGTCGCAATTGTTGCTTTATTGTGTTAAGAAAAAGATAGTAACCCTCACGTCCGGATTAAAAACTACACAAGATGGTAACTATAGCAACAGTTTAAGAGAATAATGAGTTGGAAAATATTTGTGATAAATTGCGACGAATAGCTCAAGGAAGTCGTGAAGGTCGGTTATTTGAAAGAGTAATATCAAGATTCTTAATTACTACCCGAAATTCAAGTTGTACATTTGCTACATAGCCTTGTTGCTTCTTTACATTTATTTTACTTCAAATGATGTTTTGCCTTCGAAATCTCCAAATCATTGCTTAATTTAAGTTTTGTCACATAATTGATTTATTTTTCTAATACATGGATTTCTAAATCAATTACTGAAATAGTTATATATTTATGGTTTGAGATAATGAATTTACTTCAAATACTCTTTCGAGGAAGCTTCAGCGATAAAATATTAATTGGAGTTTAGGAATTTAAGAAAAAATCGCAAATACTTAAAAATATAGTACTTTTGCTTTTAATTTGCTAATTTAAGAAAATTAGGATTTGAAAATTAAATAAAACACGAGCTGTCATCTCTTGCTGAAAATTGGAACTTTTGTTTTTAAACTTTGATACTGCTACCATCTCTTGAGGAAAATTCGAACTATGGTTATGAAACTTTATCGCTGCTGCCATCTCTTGAGGAAAATTCGAACTATTGTTTTAAAGCTTTGACGCTGACGCTGCTGCCATCTCGTGAGGAAAATTGGAACTAATGTTTTAAACTATGCCGCTGCTGCCATCTCTTGAGGAAAATTCGAACTATCGTTTTTAAGCTTTGCCGCTGCTGCCATCTCTTGAGGAAATTTGAGCTTTACTTCTAGACTAGTGCCATCTCTTGAAAAAACTTTGGACTTTGGTTGTTAAAATACGCAGATACTTACTAATTTTAAGGAATAAGCGATTTTTTATTAATATATTACAGATACTTGAAATATATCCGATATTTTATATGTATAACCCCCTCTTTCCTAATTTCTTTTGTACGAGATATTATTGAGTATTCGTTACTCCTCCCGTATTTTTCTTAATGGGAATTGTCCTTTCTATGGATATTTTTAGTAATCTCTTTTCCAGTGAAAACAAACTATTGAAATAATTTTTCCGTTTTCAGTTTTCATATTTGATTCGCATTAATTCGAAAATGTATTCTCGAAATTATATTATCTTCTTATTGCATTCCTCCTATAGAAATTTTATTATAGCAATTAATTATGAATTAGTGTTTTTTATAACGTAAAATGTTTTGAATATATTGTTTTGCACATTCTTCTAAAAAAAATTTTCAAAAGTTTATGGCCAAAAAAGAGTATATATTCAATTTGTTTCTTCTGGAATTTGTCAGGTCTCCCTGGGACCACTATTTGTAATTATTTTTAAAATTGTAATTAAGTCTGCAAAAAGTACATGTATTTCCTATGGAATCCATCTAGATTCAAGCCCAAGATAGTTCGAAACTAGCATCAAAAGAAGGGAAATAGATTAAAGATTCTTATTTTGGTCGAGAAATATCGTTTTCGATTCGAAATTGCGAGAATTTCGATAAAATATACGAAAATTTTCACGAAATTACCATGTGTAAACAAACCCATTCCCTTGACGATATGAATTTTTTTTAATTCGAATTTAGTTGACGAGTCTGTAGCAACCAAGCTTTATTTTTTCAATGTGATTATTTACCGTCTTTTTCATAAAATGAATGAGTTTTATAATTGTGGTTTACCGAAAATTGATTTCTGTCGATCAATTCAACTGGTTGCGTATAAATATCCTTGTACGTTGCGTAAGTTTTGAAGTATATTCTTCTGAATTATGTACAAAATCTAATCTATTTGCAATAATGTATATTTAGCGATTGACGGGAATGGAGTTAGCGAAGAACGTAAAGATTTCCCAGATTCGGTGTTTGTAATCTTTGAAGAGTTGAACGGCGAGTTGTAAAGTTGTAGCAAACCTCCAGCATCGTATGATAGACCAAAAAGGTAAATAAATTTTATTTTATTACATGCAGAATATAAACATTGATTTAATCAATGTTTTTAAGTGCTTCCAATCCATTTATATTTACGGTAAATTATTTTTTTACCTTACTAGATTTAGCCAGATTTCGATGATATTTTCAAGGATTATGCATCAAAGATGGCGGCTTATAGTTATATTTAATGAGTGCTAGTATCTACTATAGTGACTGAGATACCTCGATTTAAGTGACGGACGGACAGGAATGGCCTCCGGAGACCATGTTTGATGTAGAGATGGGAACCTCGAAAAAAATGAAACGCTTGAAAAAAAAAGTGAAAAAAACGTTTTTTTCGTCAATTTTGTTAGGCCTTCTTCGTGGTTTATCCGATAGATTTACTATCCTGATTAGTAAATTTTGCAGTTGACCTGACCTAATAACTTGTAAAGAATGTATCTCTCTAGTTTTTAAAACGATTTTATAAGAAACGCAAGTGTTTATATGTTTGCAACACTGATGCATTGTATAAAATCAACATTTTCAGGCGTAACTTTGTGGAAGTTTGGCTTCCTGATAAAATTAAAACGAGTTTATAGCTTTGTAAAAGCAATCTATGATGAAGTGTAGACAAGTTTTTACGTGTTAAAATTCATCAAATTCAGTGCTCCGCATTCAAGCTCTGAGACGAATCTTTGCATGGATTATTTGGGCGTGTGTATCATCGTTCGAACTTAGTTTCCAGATGTTCAGAAGAGCAAAAAAATTGTTATCACTTAAAAAAAACCCTGCAGTAACTCGATTCTGATCCACAGCTATTACTCTGGAATCATTAATTACTAGCAATAGTGTGCTGCAGCAGATAGCGATTGATGCGAATCCTAAGAATCTATCCCTGAGGCTTCGTCACGCCAAAAAACACTCTGTTTTTAAGCCTAAATTAATCCCCTATAGTATTAGATAAAAAAACCACTATCGATATACTGAAAAGATATAACCATTTTTCGAAGATGTTTCAGCTATTAGAGGCAAGTCGTATTAATATTATAAATAATTTATTTATTATTTATATTAACTCCGCCCTTACCGTTCGAAAACTGGAGGATTCCTCAGCATTTATATCCAATTAAATATTTTCCTTTAAAATTCAGAACCAGTTATAGGTGGCTGAAATAATTTCATATCTAATAATAATTATTATACTTATATCATAACTATTACATGCTTAATCCATGCTTGGCTCCTTTATTGACTCTTTAATATGACAAGTCAGCAAGATTTACGTGTTTGAGATCACTGAGTATTCAAATGTGATTTTACGCGCATCATTGTGCATAATTTGTAATAAACATACGTCATAAATTTCAATTTTTTGTTGAATAACTATTACTTGGAACAGATAATGAATCAGTTTATATTTTCAATGAGTAATATACACATAAATGTCTCATTTCAATCCTAATATGGGAATAAAATGTAAAAAACGTTTATTTTTGTCGCAAATGTTGCTGTGTGTTAAGAAAAAACTCACGTCCTGATCGCTAGCTATAGTTGGTTTGCAAGCTAAATTTGTTTCAAAGGTCTTTGAACAGATATATTAATATTTATCATAAAACTTTCTTCGGCATACTTTTAGTTCGTAAATATCTTCATATCAATGGCATTAGGGAACGTTTTATATTCGTAAATGCTCAATACTTCTGAAATTTCAGAAGATATTACGGCTAAATCTTACTTGAATTAACATTATATTATACCCACCCAACACCTCTTTTTGCTCAAGGAGCCCGTAACTGAGTAGGGAAATGGGAACTTGGCATAAGAAATCATTCATTATTACACCCACCCATTTTTGCTCAAGAAAGCCCGTAACCATAGAGCTTACTGGAGAGGGCATAAGCTCTGAGGGGTGAAGCCAGGCGTAACGGTATCCTTGCGCATTTAGACATATTGTGCAGCCCAGTCTCGTGGATTTGCCATAAGCCTACGTGTCAAGAAAATATCAAGTTCTTCTGAAACCAGTGGTAACAGAGGTCATATAAAGGTACGTAAATACATAATAGTGTGTGCATTTTTCTGAAAATTTTTTTCTTCTTCCGAAAACTTGCCATAAGGTAGATAAATGCTATGTTACCATTGCATTCGTAGATGGTTTGCTGCTCGGCTTACGGGTGCAGTAATCGCACAGATAGAAGAATAACTGGTCTTACCTTCCACTGGTAAGTTAAAAAAATGCATAAAATTGTCATACCAATCTAGTATTGCATGACATGGACGCTACACCTGATAAATATTGAATTTGTTGCCTACCACGTTGCATGTGTTTCGGGTGCATTATAAAGTGAGTAGTTGATTATAATTTACCAGTCAACCGCAGTAATTATGTTATTTTCTCAAATTTACTAGCATGTTCAGCTAATTTGTTATGAGAGTTTAATATTACCGGTAGGAAATAATGCGATGGAAATGTTTGCCCTACCACACACCTTTATGATGGCTTGCAGGGTATTATGCAGATGTTATGCTGAACCAAGAATGGTGTTACACAATTTCACAGCTATAATATTACCGAAGTTATGATGAGTAAGATGTGTGGAGTAGTATTTATTTCAACAAGAGGAAAGAACTTAGGAAAATGTGGCCTTCAGGTGCCTCTATGCTTTGCTATCATCGGTAATCAATGCTTAAAACGGAGAGAAAGAAAGTTTGACGAGGGATTAGTTATTGTAAGTCTGTGAATCACGTTCTTGGCACAGAAATATTTGCAGGGAAGTGTGTTCATTTTGTAATATATAATATAAACTTAAGCAGGGTAATTAACCGTTAACGAACCTAGTATTTTGTTATGAATTAGGCGAGAATAGCGTAAGTGCGTGAATGCTCATTACTTCTCGCTATGCGTTTACCATAGAGCTTACTGGAGGGGGCGCTCCCTATGCTCCGCAATGGCGGGGAGTGAAGCCAAGGGGGCGTGGCATAATTGCGCATTTAGCCATATTGTGAAGCCCAGGTATAACACAGATTCTTACGGGGCAACAATTAATTTTTGATCTTTACTCTTAAAATAATGCCTTTGGGGATTTTTCGCGGATGGTGCGATGAAATTAACTAGTAATACATCCCATAATTAATTAATTCGTATTGGATTATAGCCATTGTGTCCCGCAGGAACAGGATTATCAACGGACAATTATGTGTTTTGTCAAACATAATGACTAAATATTACTGGCAAAATAACAGCTGTCAATTCAAAAATTACATTAATTTCAAATTTCTGAACCGTATTCCTGAAATTAAAGATGGATTGGAGAGATTTCTATGTAACCATCGTTTCTTCTGCGAACGTAATTTGTCACCGTAAAACTCGCCGAGAACTGCTACTGTACGATATAAATATTAACTAAATCCCAAGATAAAATAATTTTATCGATGGCACAATACCGAACACCCTATGACTATATTTTCTACTTATATTACTCCATTTTCACTAACATACCTTGGAAAAGAGCCGTGCTACCTCTCGTAATGCACGTTTGTACCCAACTCGACAAAATGCTTACCTATGACATATTACCGAATTGCCTTAAAAACTATATTTCCCATTTATATTATTACACATTCACTATCAAAGCCCCTGGAAAAGAGCAGTGCTAGCTCACGTAATGCACGTTTGTACTAGAGTGAACTCGACAAAATGCGTGCCTCTAAATTTAACTTCACAAGAAGGGCGAAACATTTTGCTGGTGAATGACAAAAAATTTCAAGCAAAAACATTTATTACAATTGCAAATTACAAAAACATTAATTTACGATACAATTCAGTTTTAAGATTGTTCAAGTACAAGATTCTCTTTCTTTAGCCGGTCAATATCAAATGCAAACATATACAATGCATGAGTGAGGTCAAAAATGCAAAACCGATCTGCAAACAGTATAAAGCAATTCACAACTGTTCCAGTCAGTAACTGCCACTCCTTATGCTTGATCACAGGATAGTAAATGGCAAATGATTACGAGAAATGTCTTAATAAAAGACACAGCAAACTTGCAAGGACATCCTGAAAAAGGAAAAAAGAAAGGTTGCGTCACACATAATAGCTACTTGTAAAGAAAAAACTACATATTTCCTAATAGATAAGCATAAGTTTTGGAAAGATAAAATGCAAAAAAATGTTGCCATAAGTTAGGGAAAGATATCAAGATATGACAATTTATTACCAAAACCACTTTCTTTCCCTTCAAGTAGATATTGTAGGAACATTAATGAAATATTTAACGAAAATGAACACACTTCCCTTCAAATATTTCTGTACCAAGAACGTGATTCACAAACTTACAATAACTAATCCCTCGTCAAACTTGCTTTCTCTCCGTTTTAAGCATTGAGTACTGATGATAGCAAAGCATAATGGCACCTGAAGGCCACATTTTCCTAAGTTCTTCCCCTCTAGTTGAAATAAACACTACTCCACACATCTTACTCATAATAACTTCTATAAGATTATAGCTTTGAAATTGTATAACACCATTCTTGGTTCCGCATAACATCTGTATAATACCCTGCAAGCCATCATAAAGGTGTGTGGTAGGGCAAACATTTCAGTCGCATTATTTACTACCGGTAATATTATACTTTCATAACAAATTAGCTGAACATGCTAGTAAATTTGATAAAATAACATAATTACTGCGGTTGACTGGTAAATTATTATCAACTACTCACTTTATAATGCACCCGAAACACATGCAACGTGGTAGGCAACAAATTCAATATTTATCAGGTGCAGCGTCCATTTCATGCAATATTGCATTGATATGACAATTGTTTGCATTTTTTTAACTTACCGGTGGAAGGTAAGACCTGTTATTCTTCTATCTGTGCGATTAATGCACTCGTAAGCCGAGCAGCAAACCATCTACGAATGCAAAGGTAACATAGCATTTATCTACCTGACGGCATGTTTTCGGGCATAGATAATAATTTTCTGAAAAATACACACACTATTATGTATTTACGTACCTTTATATGACCTCTGTTACCACTGGTTTCAGAAGAACTTGATATTTTCTTGACACGTAGGCTTATGGCAAATCCACGAGACTGGGCTGCACAATATGTCTAAATGCGCAAGGATACCGTTACGCCTGGCTTCACCTCTGAGAGCTTATGCCCCCTCCAGTAAGCTCTATGGCGTTTACTAATATCCCGTGTAGTAAGTTATCAGTGAAGTGAATTAGTCATTTTAAATTCCAAATGATCTTCTTCCATAAGATGCTGAAATTAGATTTTCGAAGTATTAGGTATGTGTAATTAATATATTCAATCCTCACTTGGTGGAACTCAGTATAAACCATCGTAAAGAAACACTTGGTAACTTCCAAAAAAATGTGGAAGTTACCAAGTGTTTCTTTACGATGGTTTATTAGGTATGTATTAAATCAAAGAAGTAAAGAAAGTATACAATGCTTAGACAAACAGGGGTGGAAATGCTGAAATGATGTTAGGTGCACATTGTATTTCTTGCAGGTGTAAGCTTTGGTTTTGAGTGCTAGGTTATGAGTAAGCTGTTGTGTTGTGTGTGATAGTGTATTTCAAAAGATGTGTATTTCAACGAATGCGTCTGTGTGCCTATGTTATATTATGGAAGGTGTATTGACTGGAATTATTTGTGACTTCCTCTCGATGGTAATAGTGCATTGTAGTGAAGTCTGTCTTAAAGCAACCTTTAGTGTCAGAGGTGATAGGGAAGATGACCTATTACTTTCCTACCACACAAAACTATGTTAGAAGATCCATTATGGCAGGTTTTTATGAATTGCCTATGTATGAATGCCTTAAATACTTATTCGTGAATCCATTGTGTTCGTGATGGGTGTGTTTTCTTATTTATTGTTATTCACCCTATTCAATATTTTCTAGGTTTCATCATAAACATGACAGAAATACTGTTGAAGCTGGGTATTGACATGAAGATGTATGTTTGCTGCTGATTGTATGCAGCTGATTGTTATACGCTGAATGCCTTTCTTTACAGGATGTCCTTTCGAATTGACAGCTGTTATTTTGCTATTAATATTGAGTCATTATGTTTGACAAAACGCCTAATTGTCCGTTGATAATCCTGTTCCTGCAGGACACAACGGCTATAATCCATTACAAATTAATTAATTTGGGCATTTATTACTAGTTAATTTCATCGCACCATTCGCGAAAAGTCCACAAACGCATTATTTTATGAGTAAAGATCAAAAATTCATCGTTGCCCCGTAAGAATCTGTGTTATACCTGGGCTTCACAATATGGCTAAATGCGCAATTGTGCCACGCCCCCTTGGCTTCACTCCCCACCATAGCGGAGCATAGGAAGCGCCCTCTCCATTAAGCTCTATGCCCGTAACCGAGTAGGAAATAGGAAATGCGCGCCTGTTAGAGTTGAAATAAATTACAATCGCCCTAGCGGATTCCCAAGGAAACATAAAAAATGGCGGAAAAGCAGACGAGAAACATCGAAAATTGGTCATTTTTGGATGCAATTTTCTACAAAACCGCGTCACTTAGGAATAAATGCTTATCATATAGTTAAGCCGCACTCCTATATCTTTAAAATTGTGTATGAATGGTTTCTGTAACTCTAATAGTAACTGAGATATAGAATTCCTCCCTGACGGTGCCAAACCTTTGTATTTTCCGAAACATTACAATACAGCTGTACTTATCACCCTTTCTCGTTGATTCTCCCATTCAGTTGTCATAACCCACATTCTTCTTCATACTAAAAGTTAATCATATAAATTCACGGGTGTAAACAGAAAGCTTTAGGTGAAGTAAACCTTCTTTGACAACATCATTATGCAATAACCTGGTAATACAGCTACCACAGTTTTATGCATATTTAGTTAATTACTATTCGTTCTACTCCCAGAATTTTCCATCTACCTTGAGAGTAAGAATTCGCCAATCGAATGTTTGCTTCCATTCTCAAGGGCAAAAGGAAGTCAGTAACTGATGTGATGAATGGCAATATTGGTAAAGTTTAATTCTATACACAAGATTTACGGTAAGGCTTAAATAATTCATACGATGTTCCTTAGTTGAACAGAAAATCTTATTTCACACCACAGAACACCAATACTTTTCACACGCACTAATGAATTTCATGTTGTTTGGCAACATCGAGACTTGACGCGATTCGATAAGAGCGATAGATCGCTTTCTGTAATTTTTAAGCAGATGTTATCGATGTTATGAATCACGGGTTTGTTTATCATTGGTGATTACGAGGAAGAGCCTGACATTCTACGCGGAAGTTGGAGTTGATTGATATATATCCATCAATGGGCACATGGATTCACCTACGGAAAGTTTAGCAGAAGAGGGAGTGGTTAGAAAAATATCTTATACCTTTTGTCTCGGTTGTTTATTCGTGTCATGATTATGCAATTTATATTTCATATGCTGTTCAATTGAGACTGTTTAACTTAAAATTTTAGGAGCTATACAGCCACCATGGTGTTCTTACTCAAGATTTGAATCTGAATAGAGATGACGATAGTCTTTGCTCTGGAACATTGTTTATAAAAAAATACGTAAGTTATCATGCAGATATTGCATAGTTGCGAGTGAATGTGCTGTTATTTAGGTAATTTATTTTCATTTGACTTTGCCGTTTTAGAGTTACGGAACGTTTATCGAGTGGATACAAATAGAAGAGAAGGCCCTTTCAGTAGAGTCGCAAGACCAGGGATGGGCTGTTGTTAATCCTGTTAAAGCGAGAACCCAAAATTCAACTGGTAAGAAAATTACTATTGATTGTGACAGTATGTGAGCATATAGTAAAACCAAGCTCTGAATGAATTTTATCATTTCAAGAAAATATGTAAATTGTTGCGTCATAATTTTGTGTGATAACCAATTTGTATCAATGCTTTAAATGAAATTATGTATTCACGTTCAAACCTGTATTTGGAAACCTGATTTTCTTTTATAAAATATTATGCTCAAATGATCCATTAGACTATATTGCAAACAAATGTGTTTTAATGAATATTTAAAAAGTAATAATTTGTTTGAAAAATATAATTCCTATAAAATTTCGAAGATGAAGTTTATTGGTTAGGAAATTTCTGTTATTTGTCAATCTTAAAATACTATTTCATGAATTACTTTTCAATCTGAAATCTTTCAGATCCTTGTACCAATAGACATTTACTTGGACAAAGTGTATTTAGACAATACACTTGGTGTATTTTTATTTTGCTCTTGACTAGTAAACTTATTTCATTGATGTTTTTTTTAATTTGTCTTACTACTTAGTCCTGTTGTGATAGAGATGGCCTAATGTAGGGTTCTTCATAAACTAAATTCATAAGTTGACTTTGAAACATTCTTTGAATGTTGTCCAATATTTTATGAAGATTGAAAGCTATAGTTTTAATATATTTCTTTTTGATAATGATATTTGTTAAAAATGAAGAAATTGGAAGTACTATGCTTTATTCCAAAACAAGTCTTGAGACTAAAGACAACAAAATCTCTAGTTGTTATAGACTATTCTTATATCTTCTCACAGTTATAATTTTTCTCTTTCAAACCTTCTCTGTATCCTCAATATACAGTTTGCTACCTCAATCATGAAAAGAAATTCTCCTGAAAAAGTACTGCAATCATTCCAGTCCTAATGGTGTAGAAACTTATATCAATACATTCTTCTGAGGTATTTCTTGTTTTTGGGAATTAGAAAATCATTTTCATTCATAAACTCGAGGCATAAAGCCGTAATTGTGTTCTCCTATTTTATGAATGGGTTAAATATCACCACTCCTATTGCCACATTTAACACGTTTTTAATATGAAGCTTTAAATGTGAAAACAACTACATGCCCTTACATGTCCTTTGGGTATGTTGAAAATAAAGATTTGAAAATGTTCTACTTACTTGCACGAGTTGGAATAGCCTTGTTTTGGCGAAACGATATTCTAGTCTACCTTTATAAGTAATTTTATTGTACACAATTTTATTTTGAAATTTATAATTCTTAGAAGAAGAAGAGTATAATTCATATCCTCTTTGTTTTCTTAGCAATATCTTGATAGTTGATGAACTATTAGCCATTCTCTTTGATTTCAGATTCAACAGAAACTTGTAACATAGCTAGAGTAAGACCTCTGAAAGTCGATATCACAGATCTTAAGTCTTACAAGATATCCAAGCAGAGTCATGAATTAACCCTTATGTTGAAAGATGGAAGCCGTCCCAGCCCATTGTTATTTCAAAATGATAATGCCGATAAATTTGTTACTTCTTTGCAGCAGTATGTTCAAGTTGTAAGGTGAGTTGATAGCTAAAACAATTAAAAGAAAAATATGTTCAATGCAATATATATATATAATTCATAAGCAGTAAACTAGAACTGAATGATGAAATATTAGTCATTTTAAAATTGACCAAAAACACCTCCAAGTTAAACCATATTGTCATGTTCTCAACTGTGCTTTAGATTAGAAACATTTTCAGTTGAAAATCTGATGTGTTGCATTTAGTTTGATTTATTTGCTTAATTTTTTATGCAATGATTTTATGCTACAAGTTGAAATTTGCATATCATTTAAGAATATATTTTCAATCTAGGTCTCCCAAAGAAAAAAACCTCTTTTGCGTAATGGGCCTCCATGATGAAAAACTTACAAAATCATTTGCTGAATTGGATTTATCTTTGCAAAACACTTTACATTCTGGATGGAGTTTCTTAGGAAGTTTTCATAATAACCCATATGAAACTACTATGACTGCGTTCTCAAAGGTTGCTGGGATTGTTTGTAAGTATTGTAAAGTCTCTCATGATAAATGCTGGATTGAAAATTAAATACTGTCTCATATCAACCCTTTCAATCAGTGCTTAAAAATTAGTTATACAGAATCCTTTGAATTATTGTATAATCTGTAATATTTTTGTATACATTTTATTCCAACAATTCTAAATTGATTTTTATAATTGTTAAAAATGTAAGACAATTGTAAGGTAGCTGTGGTATCAATACATTGCTACCACAGCAACCATAAGCAGTTCTGGGCTCTCCTTCCATCAACTGTTTGTATAGTTCCATTTACAAATATTGTTGTACATTGTAAATATGGCTCTCTAAAAATATTATTTGCTCTTGCCAAAAACCTCGGATATATTTGATAAAGAAAATTGAATTAATACAACAAGAATGTAAAATTAACAAATGAAAATTTGATTATTCTAAATTAAAAGTTTTAGTAGGTTATAAGTAAATTATATTCTACTATAATTGATTTTCTTGGATAAATAAAACGCTATCTTTAGTGTAACAATATTTCAAAATTAGCAACTTCTGAATAGGTGATCTGTATTATATGTCTTTTAATTGCCCTTGGTGTTGAAGTGTTCCAAGTCATGCTGCAGGCAATGGAAAATTAAATCTTTCTCCTGTATGTATGTACACTCATGGCCAAAATTAACGCACCACCGATCATTAGGGGGGTGCTGCGTTAATTTTGGCCAGGAGTGTACCTATTTCTTTGAAATTTATGATTCCTTCATTCATAGAAAGTCATAGAAGCAAGGAAATATTTTACCGTGAGATGGCATTGCTATAAGATTTGGTTAAATATTTCATCTCATTGTACAAGTTTGTGCATCAGTATTTAACATTGAATTTCCTGTCTTTTGTAGTGCATCATGGTGTGCAAGCCTTAGGTGTGGAAAGTGGAAATATTGAAGATATGACGAAGCATTTGATTCAACTTCGAATGAGTACATTAGATGCTGCAGCCAAGGTGGATGAGTATGAGATAATTTATCCCTCGTATTCTAATAAGCTACCTCCCAGACCCACTGTAAAGAGAGGTCCTCCTGTTTCCCTGGAGGAGTGGGCAAAACATTTTGATGATGACGGAAGAATGATCAACATCAAAGAGCTTAAGGAGAAAATATTTCGAGGAGTAAGTGCATCTAAAGTATTAGTAAATCATTAAAATAGTCACTCAAGTGCAGTTAACCCTTTCTACGGTTCAATACCCAGTATTTTATCACAAGAATATTTTTCTTTCTTCTTGTTTGTTGTGTTGTCTTAGATTTCTGTGCTCAGTAATCATGAATATTAATCTTTTTCATTTTAGTTTTCTATGCTTTGAATCAAAGAATGTGGAATGAGATTTATTTCCCATTGCTCTCAAAATCATAATAATTCAGACCTATGGTGTGTGGATTAGAACTTCTATAACATATACACTGCAGTTAATTACAGTATTGTGATGTTTGTTATTTAAAATTCCACTAACAATTTATTATTCTGAAGTTACTAGTAATAAAAGGATTATAAATTTGTTATCAATTCATTATTTCCTATAGGCGATCCTAACTTTTCTTGGATGTTTATTTAATATTTAATAATTACTACTGATTCAAAATTAGCGTATATGCCAGCGTATGAGTCGAACCCTAAACTTTTGAGGTGAATTTCAGGTTTTAGCCTATATTCAATATACGAATAAGTCGATCCGTAAAATAAGGCAACACCACTTCCTCTATTTTATGGGAAGAAAAACTACGGAATCTATAAATGTGTAATAGCTTAAGGAATATTTACTGCATAGTTTTAAGACACTAGAATTGTTTATTTCAGCTGCCATGTCAACTTTTCACCTCTGCTTAACTATTTCACAAGTTTCTTCGGTTGGTATCACTCAGGCTTTACAATTAAATATGCATTACAAAACAGAAACTCAACAGAAACAGAATGCTATTAAAAATTTATTAAAGAAATAATGGTAATATCAAATCACGACCCTGCTAAAATAACTTCCATTCCAGTAAAAAAAGCAAACCATGATGTGCTTATTCATTTCCATTTGTAAAAAGAAAACATCGAAATATATATTAAATTTTTGTAAAATAAAAATACATGTGAAGAAATGAATATAATTTGCGAAGAATAAATATGCTTCAAATTTATTTTAAAGTTTTGAAAATGATTCATTCGTTTAACTCTTTTATTAAATTCATTTTATATGATATCTGCGTTAATTAGACTTGCCAAAAATTAGTTTCAGTAAGGAATAATTGAGGTGAATTGCGAAAGTTTGTGTTCAACAAGTGTAAAGCAGGCAGTATCACCTATTTAGTCCTCTTTGGTAAAGGGTTACATTTTATGTTCGGCATATAAGTCGACCTCTGGTTTTTGAGAGATTTATTTAGGCTTCAAAGTCGACTTATACGCTGGCCTGTACGGTAAATCGTATATCAAGTCCTTTTTATGGTTTTCTAGTGGTGCTAAACTGCATCTTCACTACCCATTTTTTTTAAATACTTATTAAATCTTCGTTTTGGTTTTTATCAGGATACAAGATAAATGAATTTGATTGGAAAATAATCTAAATTGAAATGAAAATAGTCTCATGAGGATTTAATAGAGGGTGGAGACGGTCTAAATAGAATTACTGTAAAACTATGACATTTTGAGTAATACCTTCTATGCAAATACATTATTTTTGTTTTATATTCCAGGGTATCTCTCCAATCCTCCGCTATGATGCATGGAAGTTCCTATTGGATTATATGCCTTCTACTGCTACTCGCGAGGAGTGGCAGGAAATAAGAAAGAGGAAAGTGGAGGAATATATTCAAATGAAGCATCAGTGGAAAAGCATGACTGCAGATCAGGAATCTCGTTTCTCTTATTTCCGCGAAAGGAAAAATTTGATTGGTATGAAAATCTCAAATCATGTCAAACCACCTTTATCTTTAGAATGAAATGGAAAGCTTTGTTAGAGATGTGTACTGTTGGTAGGTCAAATAGGTAGGTGCTAAATGATTTAGCCTGTACATTGCACAGCCAACCTTTGATGAAGACTCCAGTGTTTATTATGGCATACCTTACCTTCTTTTGCATTTGGCACAACCCTTAGGATTCTCAGTAAGGATTTATAGGGAAGGTCCTCCTTGGGTTTCAGCCTAAAACTCATCCTTGTATCTGTTTCTTCGCTTGATATAATATCAGCCTTAGATTAATTTTATCATCATTGCTGCTTGTTCAAGTTCTCCGCCCTTAGTTTCTCAATGTTGCCACAACAATACATATGCTCTCATTTTCTCTTTGACATTAAATTTGACTCCTTGAAAAATTTATTTTTTAGTTATTCTAAGGTACAGTAGAAGTGTGTTATAACAAGTACTGCATATAATGAGAGTTGTGATATCGTGACTGTTTTTGGCAGTTGTCTATATCACAGCAAAAAAGGTCGGGAGTTACGTCCATTATAATGAGTGGCTATTTCTGTAGTATTGGTATAACAGATGCTATGTTTCTATATCTGTTTCACAGGAGCTATATCTCAGAATTATCAATTTTCGTGAGAGACTAAGTCTGACAAGCAAACTGTAATCTAAGGCTCGTTATCTGTTCAAAGATCAGAAAAAAATTAAATGCAAAAATCATAATCATCTAATTCGTGCATTTGTTTCTCACCACTAGCCTCATCCTTCCTCGGCAAAAATGCTTGAGAGAGCTTTGATTGGAGACTTCTCACGAGTTTCACTCTCCCCTTTGTCCCTCCGTACATCCTATCCCCTCATCTCTTTTTTCTTTTTGGCAATGTCCCTTCTAGTCAATGCCAGAATTTTTAATTGAGTTCCCATCATATTGACCCATGGAGTTTGTTTTTATATGAGACGGTACCAAGAAAGAAAAGAATTATTTTGTACACTCCCACAGAATTTATTGGTGCGACATATTTTGTTAGTGGACTAGCATCCTCAAAACATCTTGCAGCAATAAATTCTGTGGGAGAGTACGAAATAATTCTTTTCCATATCCATTTCCATACCCCCCTTCACGACACAGTCATTGCTTATGAAATGTGTGAATAAAAATTATCTTGAGAAAGTAATTTGATATGAATAAGGATTAATGATACTACCTACCTAATGATATACCTTTACTTTTGACAATTGTGGAGCAATAATTTTCTACATTTTATATCAGAGGACACACTTTGGTTGTGATTTATGAATTAATGAAATAATACTTTTTTGCCAAGGTCCTTTTTATGCATTCTGAAGCATTTACGTAAGGAATAAAAACCCTACAGCCAGGTAACTCAACCTTTTTTGGCGCCCGGGCACCTAAGGGCACTTCTGAAAGCGAAGCAGGCACTACATAACATTTCCGTCCATGGTGATATTCAGGTCATCCCTTGGCAATATTATCTCTATTCCAGTTAACCGTTAGCCGTTTGAAAAAAAAGTTCCATGGTAAATGAGATCCAAAATATTACAACGTATATAATTTCATCACAACCTCACATCTCTCATGTGAGGAAGTCTTTATCTCCAAAGAAGATTTGATTACGGGGAATACATCTGGTTTTCACTGCATGTGCATCTTCGCATTCGCATAATGAACTAAATATGATATAGAGATGCGTCTTGTTAATATGGACTTAGGCAATAAAAGGGATAAAATGTTTACGAAACCCAAGATCAGGCCAACCAAGTTTCTGACCCCTTCCCCGCCAAACCTCCACTCTATCCCCGCTAGTGCAATCAAAGAAATAATGTTATAGCAAATAAAAAAATCATTTAACCGAAGCTTCTGAAGATCTGCTAGAGCAAGTACTTTTCCAATTTTTGTCAGCTCTCATTATAACAGTCTTCCATTGTATTTTATTTTGAAAATGCCTTGTTTCCTGAAAAACACTTCTTGCAATTCTATTCACAATCAACTGATCGACAATCAAATGTGAACTAATTTTCACATGTTAAACATCACATTTTCCAAATTATGTACAATAAATAATTTGAATGATTAAATACATAAAAAATTGTCAAATGTGGAAGCATTAGCTATAGTGAAGCAAACATCTGGGTAACTACTAATTACATATGAACACAAAACCGTGTGTGTGGAACAATTTGCACAAATATGCCAAATATGCAATATACACTACCATCTGAAATCATTCTTTGATGTAAAAAGAACTTGAAAAAGAGATTTGTACCTTTACCAATCACCTTTTACTTTGCTCATTGCAATGATAGACAAATGTTCGTTGTCATTGGCCGCTACTCTACATTGTGTGTTGCGTCTCGACCATTCAAAATCGTAAATTTTAAATGTATGTGTTTTAATTCAAATTTCCTTCTTAAAATCATTATGCATTTTATATGATGTATGTTATATGCTGGTAAATAGGGTTATCACTTGAAAACACACATTTAGTTGCTGCATAGCTCTGAGTTTGCTAGAATGGACAGATGTGTAGGAATATGTTTATGAGTATTTAATTTTGTTGTTATTTAGCCTGTAAGTTGTTAAATTCATAAATATAATATTCACTCAATACAATACGTTTTAATATGAGTATATGCAAAACTTTGAGTAGTTAGTATAAATGTGGTTTTATTAGTTATATAAATTTCCTTAAAATTAATGTCTGTGATATTTTTTTCAGAAAAAGATGTCAATAGGACAGATCGTACTATTCCTTACTTTGAAGGAAATGATAACCCCAATGTGCAACTATTGTATGATATTTTAATGACCTATGTCATGTATAACTTTGACTTGGGCTATGTCCAAGGCATGAGTGACTTGTTAAGTCCTATATTATATTTGATGGAGAATGAAGTGGATGCCTTCTGGTGTTTTGTTGGATTCATGAACAAAATGGTTGGTTTTGTATGCTTCATGTGAAGAAGTTTTCATTGCGATACATTTTTAAAATGTCTTTATATTTGTTTTTCAGAGTAATAATTTTGAAATGGATCAAACAGGAATAAAGCAGCAGTTGAAAAATTTGAACATACTGATCAGATTTATTGATCGTGAATTGGGAAATTACCTGGAAAGCAACGAATCTGATAATTTATTCTTTTGCTTTCGATGGCTTTTAATTCTCTTTAAAAGAGAATTTTCGTACCAGGACATCATGGTTCTCTGGGAGGTTGGTATTCTAGTGTTGTTTGAGTAAATTAGTCTGATTATAGCATTTTTATCAAGATAACAATTTTCTTAGAAGACTAGATGATTACGCTAAATAATTAAAAATTATTTTAAATAGAATCATTACAAGTAACATTTTAAAAAGATAAAAAATTAAAGGAGTCTTTACAGTAAAACATGTGCAGCTATGTGCAAAAAAAAACTTTAAAAGTCTTACGCTGTTGGACAGTGCAAGGATTAAATTTTTTTGCACATAGCTTTACATATTCTCATTCGTTATATATAATTTTTTGTTGACAAATACTCCATTTCAAGCATAAGTATTGGTGTCACAACTTTATAATCAATTGTATTTGTTTTGCAGGTTCTGTGGTCCGATTTACCTGGTCCCAATTTTCATCTCTTCATTTGCTTGGCTATTTTGGATACTGAAAGAGATGTATTGATAGCAAATGAGTATGGCTTTACGGAGATTTTAAAGGTAATGTTATTAATTTGTATCTGTAATTACTTATGAATATATTTTTTATTTTATGCTATGGTTTTTATTTCCTTAATACAGTAGAGGATCATTTATCTGAACTTTTTGGGACCGAGGTTGGTTCGCATTAAGGATGTGTTCGGATAATAGGTATTTAACCTGAATGAGAAAAAGGAACTGACAAAAAAGGCTTTGACAGGTTAGAGTACGAAATAAGTGACGATAATGCACATAAATGTTATTGAAAACTTTTATTTAAAGTAAACTATACATGACTGTCCCTGCAAGGTTTTTCTTTTTGAAATGATTACTGTTGAGTCAGATTCTGCGACAAATTGAAGAATTCGGTCCTTCTGTGTTTTTATATTGTGTATAGTTGTCCTGCTAATATTGTATTCCTGCTGAAGATTGGATGAAATGACACCACGATCTAGTTTGTTTATTATGTCCACTTTTTGCTGTAACGTCAGCACCTGTCTTTTTCTCTTGACGTTCCCACCACTTGAAGTAGCTGCTGGACACGTTTTCTTCTTATTTTTATCCATTTAGAAGGTTAATTAATGCAGTATAAATACTTACTCGTTCACACCTGCAAAAGATTGGTGCAAAACACACATAGCAGTGGCATTCAAATTTACTGTATATCTATTGTGAAATGTTCATTGTTTAGATGTTCGGATAAACGATCCTCTTCTGTATATACTTAGTATTCATTTCTTCAAGGATTCGTATAGAACTTTTAACATTCTGTCAGTCCCTTTATCCGACTTGGCTATAATCACATAATCATTGGCACACCTTTCACAGTGAATCTTAGTTCCATTTATTTATTTCCTTTTCTTTTTTTTTGCACTACAATAAATTTATTAATTCTTTGGTGTACATATAAATTGAGAAGGAGAGTACCCTGGTCCTCATTCATTTCTATATCTTTGCCTCAATTATGTTTGTTTTTGTTGTTTGATTTATATTCATCTTAATAATTATTCTGCTGTCTTGCCTATTTATTCCTTTATCATTGTTAGCATTGAACATTGATACCCATTAGAATCCTTTGTGAGGAATCAGTGCAGAGCTTCTCATGTTTCCATTATAGGGACCTAGAATCATTTGTCTAATTAGATACATATATCTTGTTGATGTTGCTTTTATTCATGCCATCAAGGAAATATTGGAAATATTTCCCAGTAGCATTTTTAGTTGGAAAGTTACTTTTCCCAGTAGCATTTTTAAAGAAACATTTAATGCATCATGATCAGTGAATCTATCTTATTTTCTAAAGATATCTTGAAAAAGGTAAGGATGTGTCTTGGTTGTTATAGGGTTTCTTTCGTTACCTTTGACTATGATTAGAACTCCGTCGGGTCATCAAAATCTGTATTCTTTTCAAGAGTAGAATTCCTTTCTTTAGTTTTTATTTTACTTAAAGATGTTGCTTACAAATCTTAACCTCCTTTAGAAACTGTTCTGATCAATAATGGAAGTGGAACTTCAGTTCAAACTACATAAATATGCATAAAAAGTGACGATTTTATTGAAAATTTTGAAATACCTGTTGGGTCATGGCGTCCTTACACTGCTTAACCCATTGGAATTGGTGGCCGCCGATCGGTGGCCTTGCCGACGGTACCCAGGAGCGAAGGACGCTGATGGGCAGCCTCCACTTATTTGCTTTCCTCCTCTGCCTTCTTTGAGAGAGCTAATATTTAGCCTAGCTTCTCAGTACGGTTTATGCAACTAAGGAGTGATGCTGTTTCTGTTTTCCTCACTTTTTTTTTGCTTTGCGTAGCGGTTGGAAGTGTGATTTTGAACTATAAGTGCTTTAGTATTTCTAGGACCCGTTTTCCTCAAATTCAACTTCTGATATACATAACTATTCTCATCATTCGAAGTAAAATTCTAAATAATTTTGTTTTTTGGAATACTGCACACTGAATCCAAAATCTACAGATAACACTGTGTATTTTACAAAGGTAAGAACAAATCATGCGTATCATATTTAATTTAGATTACATTCACCCTTTTGTGAAAGAATCTTTATGAATATGCCTAAAAATATAAATGGAATGTTTGTAATATGTTTTATTCATTGGTATTCACTATAAAGTACCAATATCTACCAGAAAACAGGAAAATTAGATTCCGTTTCTGACTAAAGTAATAAAATTGCTAGCCAATCTCAATGGGTAAAGGATTAATTGTGAGTGAGCATTTATTTGTATGTTGGAAATTGGTCTGCAGTGTTTTCCATGGTTCATCCACATGGCCACAATATTTATTCATCATCTTGAAAAATTGGAAAACAACATGCCATTATTAGTTGCAGATCTCTGTGATCTTCAGTTTAAACGCAACGGATATAGGAGAACTACATTCTCCCAATTTATGGAACGGATTTATTTTTAGTCTAATAATATTTCCAATTATGTTAATCTTTTTAAGATATTATGTTGAATAATAACTTATTTAACTCCTGTTAATGATGATTTCCTTTCTCTTTTTCTGTGCA
Source organism: Sympetrum striolatum (assembly GCA_947579665.1). Taxonomy (NCBI): domain Eukaryota; kingdom Metazoa; phylum Arthropoda; class Insecta; order Odonata; family Libellulidae; genus Sympetrum; species Sympetrum striolatum. The sequence continues at coordinate 80,695,103 of OX388348.1, read as the reverse complement.
GCACATCAACGACTTGTCCCTTCATATAAATTTGCAGGATATCCTGATAAGGGCAGAGGCAATATATTTACAGTTATTAGCAGCTGAAGATTTGCCTGACTCTGTGAAAGTTATCCTGAACTTGCCAGTTACAGAGTGTAGAAATGACAGTGAGAGTACAGAAGAACTTGTTGTACCACCAACTAGTGATCATCTCTCAAATGGAGAGCCAAGTCAGAGTGAATCCATGGAGCCATCAGAACAAATGTATGAGCAGGCACTTAGTTTACATATGTAATTAATCAAATATTTGAATTTGGATGCTTATACAATCCAGTTTTATATAATCATATGAAAATAATTGAAATTTCAACACTCTTTACATTGTTTGCAGGTAGTAAGTTATTTCAGGTAAACTCCATTCAACTGCAAGATTCCTGATAAAGTTAAACATTTAATCCAGTTATTCTGTAAGTTTCAAATGGTTTGATGATTCAATTTGTGCCTTTCATCCATTTTTATGATTTGAAATATTGATAGTTTTTGGGATATATTATAAGATTCTCTATTAAGAATCTTTATAAAAGTGTTTGTGTTTGGTATTTTATAGCCAATATGTTTGAATTTTTATACTTACTGAACCGATATTTGTAAATAAATTGTACATAAAAAATGCTTTTATTTTAATGATAATGTTGAACATTTGGAGCATGAGGTTGTGTTCATATATATATGTGATTTCTATGAGATACAATAATCTTTTATAACCTCATTCTCTGTTCATAATACGTTGATACAATAATAAATTCCAGTAAAATCAATACCCACAGAATTGATTTTACTTGATGATTAGTACTATGTCGTTTCAGATGTAACTATTTTTTTTAATCTCTCCTTCTGCTCTTATATCTGTTTGTTTTCATTATAATATCACAATCATCCTTCCTGTTGGATTTTCCCTTTCTAAAAGTGAATTCCTAAGTTATTAATTTGATTCAAGTATAAGACGGATATTCTTTTGGGGAAATAACTATTTTACAATATTTATTTCAAATCTTAAATCAATTCCATTGCTGTCTAACATACCTCATCATACTTTGATTCTTAAAGCTTCCATATATACATTTTAAAAAATATCATGGAATACCAGCTTCTCTTTGAATTATTTATTTACACTCTTTTCTGGTTACTAGGTGTATCCAGAGAAAAAAATGAAGTTATTACTGAAAATATGTTCCTATTTATTTTATAAAAGGCTTTGGAATTCCAAGCCTTGAAGATCACTTGAGGATAATGATAATAATAAAGTTTTATTTGACTGAGAACCAGTCAAGAAACAGGTACAAGACATTGTCAAGTGAGAGTAGAGAAAATCAATACATAAAAAATAAAAGGATACAAATATGTATAAACACAGTTAAACATAAATTAAAGAATATAAAATACAGTTAAACATATTAAAAAGAAAAGAAATTAAAAATTATTATAATTTACGTACACAGTTATTTAATTCCTCAATAGTATACAGCGATATGTATATGTTCATTGAATAGTTGAAAGCTCTTCACATTGAAATGGATAAGAGACTTTGAAAGTCTACTTACAGTTAGAGGTTATTTTTATGCCTAGTGTGGAAACTATGTACATTAGACCTTGGGGCTAGATTAGGAATACTTTCTTTAGTATAAATAAGATTAACGAAGACATGCAAACTGTGAATTATCATTATTTTCAAATTAGAGAATGAGGATCTGCAGGATTCATAGGGTTTGATTCCAGAGATTACTCTGAGAGCTTCATTTTTAATACCAAAGATGTGCCTTACATTGGCAGCATTTCTCCAAAGTAGGAGGCCATAGATAAATAATATGGTAGTGGAATAGGGCACAATAAGCTGTTTTAAGGTGTTCTTTAGGTAAAAAAGCCTAAGTTTCCTCAAAACATAGAGGCATTTGGAGAGTTTGCAACTTAGAGTGTCAATGTGGCTGTCCCATTTTAGCTTTGAGTCAATTTTCGAGCCAAGAAGCTTGACATAAGAATAATTAATATCACTATGCCTTGCATTAAGGCTGCTAACAAGCCGATTAGTTTGGTCATAATTCATTAGGAGTAGTCCATTAACTCTAAACCACTCTTGTCAAACCATGTCCATAAATTTAACAGCTTCAGTAGGATCATTAAAGATGTGAGGGAAGTCACGTCATCAGCATACATGGTTAGATTAGTAGTTATATTACTACCAAGATCATTGATCATCACAAGGAAAAGCAAAGGCCTAAGGGCGGAACCTTGCAGAACACCCTGTTTGGCATTCAGTAGGTTAGATTGTGAGCTATGGATGTCCACCAATTGTTTCCTGTTTGACAGGTAAGACTCAAACACTTTCAGTGCAATTCCATCAATGCCATAGTAATTAAGTTTTTGAATGAGTATGGAATGTGACACACAATCAAAAGCTTTAGTCAAGTCATATAAGTTAAGTGAAATTGAGTTAGAATTTTCAAAGGCACTCAGTATCTTCTTAACAATAGAGGAAAGTGTGCGCAGTAGATTTATTAGATGGGAAACCATAATGTGAGAGCGACAAAATATTATTGACCTTCAAGATAACAATAGAGCTGATTTTTCATAACTGATTCAAATATCTTTCTAAAAACAAGAATGACAGATATAGCATATAACAATTCATATCATTAATATCACCCATCTTAAATATTGGTACTACCATAGAATAAGGATATCCTTACTCTATGGTACAATAAAACGCAAAAATATCTTAAATTTTATGTTTAGCTTGAAGAATAAGGTTAGGGATACATAATTCAAGAAAAGGGTTCTGCCGCATATCTTGCAACACCGCCGCTCCGCCTTAAATACCGTTAAGGCTCCTTTGCACGCTGCCCTTGCACCTTGCGAGGTCCCGACGACCTACAGTTTAGAACAATCGCAGCCCAAGGATATGCCTCTCTGCACATAAAGAAGGGTCAAGGGTGGTCCGAAAGAAAACGATTTTTCTAGAATAGATTTCTAATAGCACTCATTATCCAGTACTGATTAGTGCGTTTTAAGTAATAGTCGGTATCAGGATATTTTCTCTTGACTATCCTACGACAAATTTGGAATGAGCATATGACTTCCTAATATCATTTTATAAGTTTTTTGTTTACAGACCAGTAACAAACTGATGACTGAACGGTAGATACTTATGACCTATTGAAGCCGCTTGTAATAAGAATTTTTCATAGCACAGGCCTGTATTTACATAACATCGATAAAATTAAAACTAAGAAGATCTACGGAAACGGATAGTTTTAAATGACAATACAATACTGGCTTGTAATGTATCTTCTGTCATTAAATTACTTTTGTAGTAGTTATATCAAATTGAAAACCTTTCTACATTTTCCTTCATTTTTCATAACCTTTCGCTCCAAAGATAAGAATTTTTGAATGGTAGGGTTAAAATATTAACCGACGGCTGCATAACATTTCTTTAAAACATGTGCATATTGTTTTCCATCATGGTAGCCATTGATATTCCAAAGACCCCAGGACCTTAAAAAGTGGATTGCACACGATGAGATAAACAATCGCTATAATTATTCTGTTCAATAAGGGATTTATCGAATTAATTTAATACATCCTATAATAACATACGAACCTTCGGAGGATATCCACCCCCAGACATGCACAGAAAATCGTCCACTTCTGCCCCTCTCTTTCACATATTGGAGGTCGAATCTGCAGTTTCGAGGTCTATACACACCGACAGGGCCATTGGAGCATGACGAAAATGTTTTTTCGTCGCTTAGTCGCTGAAATCCTAATCCAAGAGTGCAAGTAACTAAAAGTAAGCGCCTCAAACTGTTCCTTCCCTCAAATCCTCAATTCATACAGGGCACAAAAATCCACAGGAGATCTACTAGGTTTTTCCAAACCCTTCCATTTCAGAGAGAGAGAGCCTACGCAGCGGGGGGCATAGGCGGCAAGGACTTCGTCTGCAAGAATGTCGGAAGCGTGCAATATTTGATGCCTATAGAAATGCCCTTTTGGGAATAGGAGAAAGGGAAAGAAGGAATACCTGAAAATCCCCCTGAACCCCTGCTATGAAGATGTCCTTCTTGTCCTCCCCACGAGGTATTGTCTAACGCGGAAATAGTAGCCCAACGGGTGAAGGATATAATGAGAAGAGGACAATACCTTCGCCCTGTATACTTCCGCAGATCCTCCGCAGAGCATCCTGGTGTCTTGGATGGAATGTATTATCTTATTCAACTTACCGATCTTGATTACAAGAAATGCTTCCTCAAAGACGGCCGTTAATTGTATTTGGTATGGAGTTATTTATACACGGAGTATGGGATTTTAGCAGCCGGTGAAACATACATCGCCTATATCATTCATCCTGTTAAAAGAAGCGTAAATAGTTATTTCCCAAGGGATATGATAGCTCACAAGTATCTACTGTTCAATCATCGGTTTGTTGCTGCTCCGTTACGGCCATTCAAAACAATACAATGAATGGAAAGTTAAGGAATATTCAAAGGGAAGAAAAATAATCAAAAATTGTTCTTAACTGTCAGGGGTTCGGAACCAGGAGGCCCTGAAATTGCATACTTTCCAATAGGAAGGCATTGCGCTGATTTTCGGGATTATTTAAAAAGTTCTTACCGGGAAGATAGATTACTGTTTTTTATGATACCTGGAGTAGTGAATATTTAACAGAAATTGTAGAGAATTCTTCAAAGATGATCTTAAGTTCGATGCTAGACCGGTGAAAATATGTCCAATTTAAAATACATTGGAGGTATTTTTTACAGAGAACTTACCTGTAAGATATAGCGTTCCAGCTTTTTATATTGATAGATATCCGTATAATTTATAAAACCATTAAATTGTTTCCTTAACTATCTTGCATTCGATGCCAGGGCACACAAGATATTATCCTATAAAGAATACATAGGAAAAGTAGGGCGTAGGTTGAGGCTGTCAAAGATGTGATCTCCATCATACATTTCGCACAACGAATACGATCATTTTATTGTATATGAAAGAAAATAACCCAAAACTCCCAGAGGTCGACGCCAGGCTTATCCCGATTCTTATGTAAGGTATACATTGTAGATATTTTAAAAGTTATTGTGAACTCCTAACCGATGAGATACACAATTATTTACCACAGTGATGATTAGTTTCTAAACTTTTTACTATAATTACTTGCCCAGAAATGGCCCTAACTCAAAACCCCAGGAAAAATTAGATATCCTTCCTAACTATCATGGGTTCGAAATCAGGGGCCCCTAAAATCACAAATTTTGCCGTTAGAATGAGTTGCGCCAATTATTAGAAAAAAAATACTTTCTGGAAAAGCAGAGGATACATATCCAAGGTGCCTAGAGATATATAGAAATTGAATTTCCTATTGACTACATCTCTAAGCACCTTGAAGGATAAATTTGCACCGGTATACATTTGAAATCAGGGTAATTTTTGAAAAACTCTCTTAAAGATTCAATAGACAATATTTTCATCTGTTGGATTCCTAAATTTTAATTCTCTGTCATTCCGAGAAGTTTTTTTTTTAAATCTCGAAATTTGGTGCATATATGAAAGATAAGAATGAACTGCGCCGATTTTTGGAATAGAAAGAAAGATTTTTTGGTAAGAAAGAGAACTCAAATTAAAGGAACTAAGAGACATTTTTCAGATCTAATAGAAACAGTAGAAACTACTGCATTAAGTATCTATTCTTCGATGCCTGACCGGTGCAAAAATCCCCCTGTAAAAATATAGATGTAGAGGTGCCACTTTGCACGTGGATGATTTTTTATACTATGCTATAGAAAAAAATTAGTTTGTAACCTTAGTTATCTTGGGTTAAATTCTAGGTACCCTCAAATAATCTCCTATAACGAATAAATGGGAAATTTAGGACATTAAATGGCAGTTAAAGACATGATTCATATTTCAAATCTTGCACTTAGCTAAAAATTAATCTTCTGCAACGTTATTTAGAAGGATCAAGAGGTCCTGGATTGGGGAATTCGGAAATAAATTTTCCGTTTATTACCGCTAAGATGCATGATTGCTATCCATGCTTATAACCAATTACTATATTTTTACTTTAACTTTACCTTTTGCTTGCAGAATGCAAGCAGCATATAACTCGTGTATTCTAGCTGGAGTTGTGGTAAATAGACGTATTCGACGGCTTTTAGCCTTCGCTTAACAGGTATGAAGAGTTCCTCGTGCTCAATTTTAGAAGAACGTGAATAGGAACCTTGTGTTTATGACAGCAGGAAGGAGTGTGTTATTCTTGTTTCATTGAGGGATAAGAGGCACAGGCCTAGGTAACGGTTCTAGGCTACGACGCTGTTGCAAGATTTGCGCCCGAACCCTTTCCTTAAATTATGTATCCCTAACCTTATATTTCACACTAAACCAAAATTTAAGAAACTTTTGCTGCGGAATGTACTACCCTGGGGTACTTTAATTTCTCAGGAAAAGTACTAGATTGAAGACAAGTGTTGATGCAAATGGCTAAGGTTCAGCAATGAGGCAAATTATATGTTTAATCAAAAAATTTGAGAGGCCAAAGATATCAATGCTCCTTGAGTTACTAAACTTCTGGACAATTTTAATTGCCTCAGCAGGAGTGACCCATATCCGTTTCAATAGTCCACAATGCACAAAAAAGTTACAGAGCTTGTTGAGAACACTATCAGGTTTGAAATAAAATATCCTGAACAGATGTGGTAAAGTGTTTGGTATAATTATCAGGAGTTAATGAATGACTGGGAAGTTTTGTCTCAGAGTTAAGTTCATCTTTGATAACCCTCCAAGCTGCCCTAGAGGTGTTATTCAATTTATTAATATAGTCAATATTAACTCTCCTTTTAGCAAGAATAATTTTATCTCTGTACTCTTTCCTAATTATATTGAATTGTATTCTTACAGACTCATTGCTCGACTTGAGATGATTGTGCAATGAATAACTTGATTTTTTATAGATTCAAGTTTGTTAGTAAATTATTAGAATGCTTCTTTGAGTTAGAGCAAACTAAGCATTTGGGAAAACAATGTTCAAACACAATCATGAAAGTATAAAAAAAGAAAAATTCTAGTAACCTTCAGCATAAATTTTAAACTATTCAATTTTTTATTACAAAGTTTTGATTTTAATAATATTATCATCATTAATGGATCTTCTCCATTTCAAGCATGCCTTTGTAACAGAGTTACTTTTAACAGGAGAATAGAGGGACATTTCAATGGCATATAGTGGTCAGACAGGATAGGATTGACTCCACTGACATTGTAATCCTGATTACCACGGTTGGTAATGATATTGTCCAGGCAGGAGGTATGACTTGTAGGCTCATAGTTTGTGCAATGTAGGCTAAAAGCATTATCACTTTACTCCAGATTAGGACAAAAATTAATGATATAATGCCAACAAACTTTACTTGTGGATTTAATGCACCTTTTTTTTGCATAGAGAAGTTGGATTTTGTGTCATTCATTTCTCATCATCTTCTCTTGGAAATTTCAGCACTTGATTATTCCCTGACCTCAATATAATGTGATCAAGAATTTTAGAATATCTCTTTTCCAATCATAGAGCATACTAAATAAAATATAAACAAGATACAATTCATCACTCTTTTCCTCATTTAAAAGTAGTATTTTCAGCACCCTCAGAAAGAAGCCTTTGATATATTTCAAAGCTTAACTAGTAAAGTTTATATCAGTTTCACTGGATGTACTTATTGATAAACATGTTGGAAACCTTGCCAAAATACTTCTGATCATTTGATATGTGGCAACTCTGAAATCCAAAGGAAGTGTGCATTGTTGACATGATAGTTGGTATTTTTTCTACTCTCTTATACAAAACAGCACCCAGTAAATGAAACTTTTTTGTCCCAATAAAATGTTTCACAATTTGTTTAGTCAATTTTATTTGATTTATGAATCTCCAATGTATTATTGATTCATTGAATTGAAGGAAAACTTAATTACATGCTCATAATTCTTAAAATTTTTGAAATATTTGGTACTATAAACCAAATATATGATGGAATATAAGAAATGGATGATTACCCCAACAAAAGTGATTATTGCGGAAGGAAAAGTCAAAGAGATAGACTGAAGGAATATCTGGTTAAGGGTGTTGAGATAAGTGTTAGCTCAAGTGGAGAAGAGTTGTGAGTTAGAGATTTTGAAAGGACATGGTGGAGAGGCTTTTGTTGGATATAGGATCACCAAGGAATCTCAGGTATTGCCCCTGACGGTGATGACCAGATATACACTCCCTCCAAATGATTACTTTCATGAATTGCAATTTGAATTTATAGAAAAATGATAATGAATGAAAACTTAAGAATTATTCCACAGAAATTGTGCACTTTTTAGTATTTAAATTTGGTTAGATGAGAGAGCCATGAAAGCCTTAATGTTAGTTAGAAATTGCAATTCAGTAACATTAATTATAAGTTCTATCATGTCTATAAATGGTCAACATCTCATGAGACTTTAAACAATGGGCTAAAACTTAAATCATCATTTCCCTTCCTATGGCAGTAATGAAAATTTTTTACTAAAGCATGTTATTCTTTTGATTTTTAAATTTCTTTAGTCTTACTATCCATAAAAACCTGAGCAATTAATAAATCCAGTTATCAATATAGACTATAATGATTCCAGTTTTATTTGCTTTCCATATTGAAGCAGGCATGGCATACAGTTTGAAGATAAAAACTGAACAATATTATGGTTGCCAGAATTGTTGGAGTGTGATCCATCAAACCTTTCTCTTTTTGATTTTTATTGAATGAAAAATTAAAATCCCTTGATTATGTGTATGAAAGAAAGAAAATTTGATTTTTACCTCTCAGTATCAATTTCATGAAGGAAGTTGATGTAACCAATTGTTGAGAACTCCTTCAAGTTTCGAGACAAGTTTAATACAATATAATTAGAACAACGATAACTTTGTCAGTATCCAAGTTTTTCCAGTTTTTGTTCTGTAAAGTTAATCATTCAGAAAATCTATAAAAATCTTCAATTCGCACAAAAATAAATTTCATTTATCAAAAGGTACTTAAACATGGAAGTCTTATGAAATGTTTTTATCATGTTCTGCTCAATCACTGATAGGATCTTTATCAGTGTTACATTTTTACTGTAATTGCATGGGCTGCATATGGAAAGGAAGGGACAGTGCTAAACTATTAAACAATAGAATTTATATCTTCTCTCAGTTATATATTATAAATGTACAATTCAACCGAATGTAACACCATTCTTGATCTTTATGATTATGAAAGGTAGAGCAATTTCACTAAAAGATTTGAGTCCTCCTTTTCTTAAATATCCATGATAACAAACTCGCTATGAAATAAATCTTAAAAATAATCACACATTTTTCCATTTACACAAAAAATATATACACTATGACAGATGATTTTAATGACACATTTAATACAAGAACTGATTCGACTTTGGCAAAAGACTTATACAACTGTCAAAAAGTACAAAATTTGCAATACGTAATAAAAACTACACACATGGACATCAATTGAAGAGAATCTAATGTATTGGTGAAAACAATTATAGCATCACATCCTGAGCAGTTAATCAACAAAACCAAATTTCACAGTCTTTTTTTCCTTAAACAGCTACCTTCATTTTTTGACATAGTTTATTCTGGCACTTTAATGTTGAAAATTTGTTTTCATTGATTTTGGTCTTGCAAGATTTAGTTTCTTAAACTGAACAACTATAACTGCCTCATACAAGCTACTACTCAAAGATAAACTTTTATATAAAAATATTCCTTCTTTGTTGGTGACAAAATCATTGGACTTGTTTAATCAATGGTTTAGCGTATTCAGGCAAGAAATTTACAATAGTTAAATAAACCAACTCTTTAAAGAAAGTAAAAACTAAATGCAAGTGAAAATTTTCAACCATCTCACTAGTAATAGCTGAAAAACATAAATTAAGATGTTCTTTCTTTTATGTTTGAGTAGTTTTAGAGTCCAGCATCAACTCCAATTTTAGGTTCTGCTCTTTCTCCGTCAATATGGACTACCATTCCTCATTTGAAACTAATTGTTTCCAATTGAATGACGGCAATTAAGAAAAAAATACTATAATGAAAATATTTGCAATATAAAGTATATCATGGAGTATTATAAATTTTCGTGCCAACATCTATTTATAATCCTTACTTAAAATATACGCCTATTTTGCTTTCAGTCATGAATTTTCACATTTTAGCATACGTGGGAGATTCTTCAATAACATGCTTATGGTTTCTAAACTTCTCTCCCATTAGAAGGGTCAAATTATTCTTAGAACACTCAAGATTGGCCAGAAAATTAATGAAGCATGTATGTGGCAAAATTTGACTAGATGGGGAAGTGGGAAAGGAACTTCAGGAATTTTTTCCAATAAACACTCATTCAACACAAAAATACGACTGAAAGTCCTTCCTACCATATTTTGCCACTAAAACAGACCATGAACATGAAATATGTTTTGCTGTACAAGTGAACTTCTAATTAGGTACACATGAGACAGGCCTTGAGCCTATAAAGAAAATCTGCAGAAACATTTCCACCAAATATTCCACAACCTAGTAGTTAAAAATATTAAAAAAAAACTGAAAATTAACAAGGAGATGAGTAGATAAACAGTTCAATGACAAACCTGATACACATCTTTCAGACATCTCCAAATTAATAAATATAACAATTCCTATACAGGTTGAGTCAACAGAACAATTACAAGAGTAAATCTTTCGGAATAAACCATCATTGTGACAAAATGTAATCAACAAAAGTAAACCTTTAATAACTAATCAGTAATGCACAATTCCAATGAAACTTGTCAGATAGGCTTAAGAAAAAAGTAGCCTATTTTATAAGAATCGACTGAACCACTTGATTGTGTGAAATATTATTTCCTTAAAAGAAGATCTTGCATAGATTTCAAATTGAATTTCATTAGAGTTATTCCTATGCACATACTAAAATAAAACACCTGAAAAAATTTGGCTTCTGATAAATCATTCAAGATGTATAAAAGCAATACCATCACAATGCAAATTGAAGGTACTTAATTGCACCACTTGCATCCAACCTTAATGTACAATATAATAGATACCTTTCACTAATTTCTGTTTTGTACATGTCAGTGATTAAATCAATTAAAATTTGTGCAAAAAGTTCCTACCACAATGGAACAAATCAACTTTTCATAAATAGTCTCACTGATAAAAATCTCCATACCAAACCATATTCAATAATCTCAACTCAAACACGATGACTCAATAGTTCATATTACAAAACAATTGCAACAAACCAAGTAAAAACAAAAGATACACAGCTTTCTCCTGCAACAAATCACATCTTCCCATAATTTCCCCAGGGTTATCATTATCATCACTGTGATAATGTTAAGAAATTGGGGAAATATAAACATTTTTATAGCTTTTGAGCTTAGGATTGCACTCAGGAAAAGTTTCAAAACACACATTAAACACATCCTTTCGTCATGACGCAGAAAAAAACTCTTGCAACTTTTTAACTGTACTTTTGTCTAGAGCACAAAGATCCACATCAAATGTTTTACTATTTATCTCATACTTTCCACTCTGGGTTAACACATGAACAACTTTCTGCAACTCTTCACCATCGTTAATTGTCATTATTTTCTTTTGAAGGTCAAGCAGTTCACTCAAGTACTCCTTGGAGAACTTGTGCTTGTAGTTGCTCGAGTTGTCCACAGCTTGTCTCCCAGCACTGTCTGCAGTCTCCCCGCTATCTTTCCTACGCTCTTCACTCCCTTCTTCTACTTCTTTCCCCTTCTTGCTGCGTTTTTTCTTCTTTTTCTCCGTAGTGTCCTCAGCAGTGGGCTCCCCAGAATCCCTCTCCTTTTTCCGAGCGCTTTTCTCTTTTGACTTACTTTTGGAACTAGTGCTCGATTGACTGCCTTTTTCCTTATGAGAGGACTGTTTCTGTTTGCTCGACTTGGTATTTTCTACACTTACCACTGGGGTTTCAGGCAGAGGCTCTTTAACCTTTTCCTCTACCCTCGGAGGTTCTTTAACTGGCTCTGGTTTTACTTCAGGGGGGGAGAATATCTTCTCTTTTGGTTTTGGGAACTCTATAACGTCTTCATCCCCAGAGAGAGGAGATGAATTGGAATCGCTATTAAAGCTGTCTTCCAACTCCGCTAATAATTGGGACAGAGGATGTTTGGCAGGTTTGTCTTTGACAACGGGAGGAGGTCTTTCAGGTGGTTTCTCTGGAGAAACAGGAGTCACTGGGGAGGCTCTCGGAGAAGGACTAAGGGAACGGCTCTCTGATCTCTTTCTTTTTTCACCCCTGTGCTCACTTGTCGTATTTCCATTCTCCTTCTCCTCTGCTTTCGGCTCAATTTTCTTCACTTTCTCTTTATTCTCTTCCTTCACTTTCTTGTATTTCTCTCTCTCTTTTTTTTTGTGCTTATGCCTCAGCTTGTCCTTTTCTGAATCTCGGTGCTTTTCTTTCTCTCTCACCTTTTCTGTTTCCTTACTTACAGCTTTAGGAGACTTCTTCACTTCCTTTTCCTTACTCTCTTTTACATGCTTCTCGCTCTTTTCCCCTCTCTCGCTTGTAACCCCCCTCTCCACATCTTTGTGTTTGTCCTTCTTAACTTTTTCTTCCTTTGCTTTCTTCTCTTTCTTCCGATCGCTTTTTCCATCGCTGCTTTTCACATCGACCCTCTCCTTGTGGTCACTTGCTGCTGCCTTCTTGGCTTCCTCTTTCGCAAGCTTAGGAGGAGATGTGGAATGCTTGCTGCTGCTGCTATTCTTCTCTTTGGAACGTTCCCTCTCTTTGTTTTTATCTTTCTTCTCTCCTTTCTCATCTCGTGAAACGTTTTCCTTCTTTATCTCCTTCTGTGGAATGTGTTTTGCTTTTATTCCACTATAGTGTTTGTCTACATTATCAGATTTATCAAGAGTTTTGCTCTCCTTACTTACAGGTGAAACTTTGCTTTGGGTTTTCTTTGGATCTGGAGAGACCTTGGCAGTTTTGATGGGAGGACCAAATAAATCAGCAAACGAATTACTCGGCTTTATGTCATCTATTTTGGCATCCTACAAGTAAAAGAGATAAACATTGGTGAGAGATTATGAGGTGCTTTCCTCTGAATTATGATACTTTCACTAGTTATACCCAATTTATGTGTCAAGACTTGGCAAAAATTATCAACTTCATCATTAGAACAAACTGAGTTAATGGTGAAAGAATTCTGAATAAAACTTCCAGTTTCCAAAAATTTCTATAATAACAAGAACATAACTTAGTACCTTTACTTTAGCTTTCTTTGTTGATTCACTACTTAATTTAGGCTTTCCAGGTACTGAGAGACTTGAATGTTTAACTGATGGTTGAACAGAGGGAATTCCTTCTTCTGAATTATTCTTTTCAGATGAAACAGAGTTACCCACTGCTTCTGAGCCCAGCACCCCCACCTAAAATTATTTCATCCAAAGCTTATCAATTGGGTACTAGGTCGTCAAGTAGTGAAATATGCATAAGGCATAGCTATCAAGTTAGGGTTTCTTTAACATTGCATTTAATGATAACTGATGGAAGTAAAAATATACTTACCCCACCACCACGTATCAGCTTCCTTCTAAAATCCTCTGAGGGATTAGAGAAGGTGTATTTCTCTCTTTTGATCTTGCTAATTGGAGGTCCACTTTGTTGTAGTTGCAGATCATAATTATATTGAACTCTTTTTGGATCGTCCTTATTCTTAAAATATACTTCTATAGGTAGATTGAATCCAGCATACCCAGACTCTTTGATCGAATACGGTGGTTCCTTAACCACTACAAAATAAAAAAAAAATCATTAAATATTGTCCAATAACTGTTTAACACGTTAAAAATAATGTACGTACCTCTTTTCGGTTTCGGAAATGTTTCATGAAGGTAAAAAACGACTTTCTCTACAAAATAGTGTATGTCAGCATTGTCGACGCCTCTCACGAATACTTCCCAATCATGAGTAAATCCTTCCGGCGTTCTCTTTGTTCTAACTGACGCCTCATGTCCAATTTCAAACCACACTTCAACACACTATAAAAATATACAAAAATAAATTAATCTATTGATAATTTTAAGGAAAGTATTCAGAGCAAGTCATGGAGTTATTTTTTCAGAAGTTACTGGTGGCATGCATCAACTCTTGTAATTATAATACATAAAACTGAAACACCAGTTCACAAAAAACAAAGATAAAATATGAAATAGCGTAGTAAAACATGATATTTCACATTAATTAAAAGAATTTACAAAAAATTTCGCGGACTTACCGAGTAAGCCATAACCTTTCAAAGAGGCGTATACTTGAGATGTCTTAATCTATTCATAGTGGTCTGCATATTAGTTGATAAAACAAAGAAACAAGAAAAGTAATGAAATAGAATATCTGAGAGTTTGTGAAGCATCCTTCATACTGCTATCAAAGTCACTAATTTTCAACGCCATTCAAGAGTTTTAGTTTGTACCGTTTATACACAACATTGAATTACGACCTTCTCTTGTCATCACGCGCATGGAATGGTTCGAATGGTTTGACTTCGAATGATGACACGAAATACGAATTTAAGAATTAACAAAAATAGTGGTGATGAATAAGGATAGTCTCGATGACCCTCATACCTAAATAATACCTCAACTAAATCACAGAAGATTTGTACTTTGACATTCTTCACATTGAAGACGAAGCTGACGTCAAAGTTTAAAACCTCTCAGCAAAACTTTTGCCATTCACTATCCAAGATGAAGCTTGTTAGCAAAGAAAAATTGATAAATCTGCAAAAAGATCCCAGTGCCATAAGAAATATATGTATCATGGCTCATGTTGATCACGGGAAAACTACTTTAGCTGATTCACTTGTAGCTAACAATGGTATCATATCTCCTAGAATGGCGGGGAAACTCAGGTAATATGATTAAAATAAATTTCTTTTGAGTTTAGATGACTGTCAGGAGATGACAATTTTCTCTTTTCAATAGATATTTGGACAGCCGAAAGGATGAACAGGAAAGAGGAATAACAATGAAGAGTAGTTCTATCGCCTTATATCACGTCATTGGTAATAAAAACATATTGATTTTCGTTAATTGCAATATTAATTTTCCCCATTCGTTTGCTAATATCAGAGTACGTATTTTCAGAGGAGTCCAAGGAATATCTGATAAACCTGATTGATTCTCCTGGACATGTGGACTTTTCTTCTGAGGTTTCTACTGCAGTACGATTATGTGATGGAGCCATCGTTGTTGTGGACGTTGTGGAAGGAGTAGGACCCCAGACAAAGGTGAGATCCCCCTTTTGTCCATAGTAATAGTGCATCTGAATTCATTGAAGTAAAGAAATATGTACTAAATATTTCACTGAAAATTTAGCAACCTAAGCAAATCACTCTAGGTCAAATATTTAAAATTGAAACTGATGTTTTGTGTAATTCATTATTCTTTCATTTTTCGGAGGAGGATTAATCCCTTTTATTAATCTTATCATCCTACCTTATCTTAACTTGAAGAAATCCGCCTAGAGAGGGCAACCTGAAATATATAGGGGGTTAATTTCTACCCCCTATTTAAACCACTTATGTATCCATGACTTTTTATTTTTTATTTATTGTTTAAATATTCAACACCTAAACTCTCCCCCTATATTGCCTTATCTTAGTAACTTTTTGTACCTACAAATGGCTATGTTCTTTATTGGTAGTTATTTACTTTCTTATGTTTGATCAGTAGAAGGACCTAACAATAGATTTTTTAATGATTTTCCAATATTTAAAGCTTCTCACTCTTCCCTGTATTTATATCCTTTCCTGTGCCATATTTGCCAAAAATAATCTTTATCTTTTCCCTTCTAACTCAGTCATCCATACCCATAATACCCGCCAAAATAAGGATATTCACCTATATGATCACTCACTTACCCTCTCCCTTAAAGCCCCTCATCACTCTATCTCTCTCATTTATAACAAACTTCCTACATCCATCAAAGACTGCTTGACTGCTAAATCTTTTAAAAACAAAGTAATGAGGCTTCTAACAAAAAAGGCCTACTATAGTATCCAAGAATATCTTGGTGATAACCGGTAACTTTATTTCACTTTCTTTGACAACTTTTATACAGTGGAACCTCGATCTATCGTTTTTCAAGGGGATGGGCGAAAAAAACGATGAATGCGAGAAAACGAATCATCCGGGAAATGACTACTAGGGTGTCCTATGAGCGGAAATTTACAGGAAATGTTAGTTCTCCCGGGTATTATACGGGGATATTCTGCTAAAATTGGAAATTTTTAGCTCTATGTCCATAAATTCTGCATATACTAAATAAAATTCCCAAGTCGGCAGTCGGAAACTATAGTTCGGAGTTTTATTTGTATTCAGTGAACTCTTACCTAGTTTAATTTAACTTTGATTTATTACAGTATTTCTAATTTACGTAAAAAAACTATATATAACTATTTTAGAACATATTACGTCAGTTTAGACTGCTTTTAGGAATCGAGGAGAGTTCTCTTCACTCGATCGCGGATTTTTTTAGCAGCGACAAAAGCATTGTACTCGTGTTCCCATTACGCCCCACTTTGCAACTTTTTTTAAAAATTTTACCAGTCCCACATGTCTAGCAGCTCACGTCACTCGTCGTAACTAAATAACACACACAGAAATTATATCCTCGTTTATTTATTTTCAGCAAGATTTTAAACATTACATTTAATATTTTAAATTATCTTTATTATAGAAGTCAAACATGGTCTTTTGCCTCTTGGCGGATTTTAGTCTTAGTTCAAAATATGACTTTTCGAGACCTAATATGTTTTCACGATCCCCTTCGCTTCCACTATGAGCATAGAAAAACGCCTTAACTTTTTGCAAAGCTTCGTAACCCTCGACGAAGTCTGGAACTGGTTCACTTTCATCTTCTTCTTCTGCGTTATTTGAAGGTTTCAATGCTTCGCACAATTCTTCGACGGTTTCATTACCACTTGTCACCACGTGATGATCAACTGAGACGTAACTCGAAAAATCGCATTTCTGGGCTCTACATAGTTCTTCCCAGTCTTGACCGAAATCATCATCTTCATCACCATCTCCCACGTAATTACCTGACTCACATCGGTATCCAGCTTTGCTGAAACAGTTCTGAATTGTTTGTGCGCTTACTAGTTTCCATGCTGCCATTATGTAGTGCATAGCTTCGAGCACGTTGATTTTTTTCTTCATCGCCTTTCCCGAATCCATATGGCAAAGGGAGGTTTGCACTAAGCGTTTTCTATAGTGCGTTTTTAAACTATGAATGACTCCCAAGTCAAGAGGCTGGAGAGTACTAGTACAGTTTGCCGGAAAACGTACCACTTTAGTATTTCTAAGAAAGGATGTATCTTTGGGATGTGCTGCACAATTATCCACAAAAAGGATGATTTTTCTGCCCTGCCCACCCATTTGAGCGTCTAATGAATGGAGGAACGAAGTAAAAATTTCCGTCGTCATCCACGCTTTACTATTCGCATAGTATTTCGCTGGCAGTTTTTTGATGTTCTTGAAGCACCTTGGCTTTGATGATTTCCCAATCACCAAAGGAACTTGTTTGTCACTTCCATCACTGTTAATACACAGTAAAACAGTTAGTCTGTCTTTGGAATGTTTCCCACCATGACAACATTCTCCTTTATACGCCAAGGTTCTATCGGGAAGCACATTATAGAATAATCCAGTCTCATCTGCATTGTATACATCGCGTGGGTCGTATCCTTCCAAAATTGAAGGTAGACTTTCCATCCATCCATCTGTACTTTCTACACTTACCGCAGAACTCTCTCCCACCACCTTCTTATACACAAGACCATGACGATCTTTAAAACGACTTATCCAGCCATTGGACGCACTAAAATCGTCAATGTTGTGCTGGATGGCTATAATTTTTGCTTTTTCCCTAAGTGTAACTCCATCAACTGGTATGTTGGACGCCCGTGCCTGCTGGTACCAAGCGAAGAGCACTGTTTCCAATTCCGCGAATGTCGACTTCCTGGCAGTTTTTCTCTTCTTGGACGCGTTACCAAATTTATCAATTTGCTCTCTGATCTTGTCCTTTTTCGCAAAGATTGAATTTAATGTGCTAGCCGACATCCCAAGGCGTTTTGCTATGTCCACACGTTTCTCCCCCGGATTCTTTTCTACTTCTTCCACTATTTTGAGACGGTCTTGCAAAGTTCTTACTTCCTTCTTTGGATGAGCCATGATGCGAAACAAATCCAAACTGACAGCAATATGTGAATAACACACACAACCACTTACAACGAAATGAACTTGTAGAATGACGCTACTGTGGACACGGAGTCGACTACAAAGTGTACAACGTGATTGTGCGACTGTTTCTCCAACATTTTAGTCATAAGAGATGACTACAAAAATGGAACATTGTAAATTCTTCATATTGTTTTTTTTTTCAAATGCAGCAACCGGGAAATTTTGCGGTGGGACCGTAATATACTAACGACTGTTCCGGGAAAACGATACTTCCGAGAACGATGTATGCGGGAATAAATTACGTTATCTATATGGAGCTTCATACGGGACTTCGAAAAGCGAACGATAGTTACGGGAAAACGAACTTTGCGGGATCGATGGATCGAGGTTCCACTGTATATTTTTTTGTATATTTATTGATTTGTATATTACTTTGTATATTATGAGATTTTATTTTAATTGTGATTATGATTATTTGTTTGACAATGCCCATACTACTTTGTAGTCCTTCGGTGTAATAAAATTTGAATTTGAATTTGAATTTGAAGTGTTTCTTATTGTAACATTTATATAGGTGTCCCTAAAGCAGGCTTGGGAAGAAAACATCAAAATAATACTGGTCCTTAACAAGGTGGACCGATTGATTGTTGAGATGAAGCTTACTCCATTGGATGCATACATTTGCCTCGCTCAAATCTTGGAGCAGGTTAGAGAATATATTTTTTATGTAATGAAATTGCTTGAATTTGTAATTAAATTCAACCAATCTTGAATCTTGAGAGAGACTCAAATTGTAGTAAAGCTTAAATTTGTATCCAATATAGGGAATGTTGAAAGTGTAATGATAAATGGACATATATTTTGAAAGAGTGTAATTACGAAATTAAACTATTTTTGAAAAGTATTTCTTATGTGTTAATATGCTTGCTAACAATCTGTTTTGCCGTAGTTGTTTTCTCTAGATAAATTTAATAATAATGAATTGTCAGAAAGTTTCTGCTACTCTTTATTATCTCCATTTATTTTCCAAGCATCCTGCAAACATATTGGGTATGAAAAAGGAAGTAATTGAGGGTTTACAACATATGAGAAGAAAGGCTTGGGTCTGAATCCAAATCATGTTGAAAATTTTCACTTGTTTATCCTTGACCTCAATGACACTACACAAAATTTGTCTCTGATACTTATCATTGTGCTCTATTTTCTGTGTTAATTATCCATTTTTATTAAATTATATATTTTAATTACTTTTGTCAATACCAATTCATGCATGTTCAAATTATTTTGATGCATGACTTATATTTTACTCAAATTGTGATATGGTATATCCATGTGGATTTGAAGTTAATTTGTTGAATGATACTTCATGAAGGCATGTTTAATGGTTTGCAGTTTGCTTATTTTCACTGTAAATTAAGTTTATATTTGGAGGACATTTTCTCACGTGAGTTAATTATGTTCTTGTTTTAGGTAAATGCTGTGATGGGAGAGCTTTTTGCAACTTCATTTTTAGGAAAAATTAAAACTTCTGATGAATCAGAAGCAAAAGGCGTAAATTATGTGTACGATTGGAGTACCGGTCTTGAAGAAGAAGATGATTCACAACTGTATTTCTCTCCAGATCAAGGAAATGTGATATTTGCCAGCGCAATCGATGGTTGGGGTTTTGAGTAAGAGAGTATTTCTACTAAGTTTGAATTCCAATTTTGATTAGTTTATTGGTCCGTAAATATGTGTTATCTTATTCCTCTTTGGGTTTGCACTCTATTTTCGATACTCTCATTTTTATGTCAAATTCTTTGGAAAAGAAAATAAAAAATTAGGACTATTAAGGTGAAACTCATAAAGCTGTATGCTGTGTTATATCTGATTTCATTTAAGTTTTATAGATTTGGAAAAATTCGCATAATATTCAATTCATGTTTATTTGGCATGTTTCTGTTCTTTTCAGCATTAGGGATTTGGCCAAAACATTTTCTATTAAGCTGAATTTAGATGAAAATTTGCTGAAAAAGACATTATGGGGAGATTATTACCTGCATTCTAAGTCTATGAAAATATTAAAAGGCGCACAATCAAAAGCAAAGAAACCTTTATTTGCTCAATTGATCCTGGAAAATATTTGGTCTGTTTATGACACAATTGTTACCCGGAAGGTAAAATTGTTTTAAACTCCTTCACAGTGTGATATATTTGAGATTTTTCATTTTGCAAGTTTCATTTGCTGTTCACAGGAAAAGGATAAAATACCAAAAATAGCTGATCGTCTTGGTATTAAGTTAACGGCTCGAGATTTACGTCATACGGATGTTAAGGTTCAACTTCAAGCCGTAATGAATCAGTGGTTACCTTTAGCAAACTCTATATTAGGTATTAATGATTCAATTATTTTTTTCACTCTGTGCTTAATTTATTTCCCAGCATCTGTTTTTACTCCTCATCCATCCTATAATTCATATTTTCAGATATGGTCTGCACAAAGTTACCATCACCATTAGAAATTTGTGACGAAAAAGTTGGTAGAATATTCCATTTACCTAGCTCTTCTTCTGATACAGAAGAAATCCAGTCCTTAAAATCTGCCTTTAAGAAATGCTCTAGTGAATCAGTTGCACCTATTATTATATTTATATCAAAGATGTTTCCTGTGAGTATGAAAGTTTTAATTTTCTCTCTAATATTAAGTCTAATTATAATTGTGTACACTGCCTGATTAGAATGATGTAATAATTACTGATTATGCTATAATGATTTCAATATTTATTGTATACATGCAATCCTTTCTCATTCATCTCGGTCATCTGCTTTTACTCTTTACCCTGCTCTCCTCTTATATTTCTTATAATATAATTAATATTAAATAAGGATCAATTTTCTGTTTGATGCAAATACCCTTTAGCAATGCTCTAACCGCATTTTACCTCTATTAGTCACCATGGTTCAGGCCATACTATACATTTAAAAGTGCTCATATCTAATAATAATAATGTTTACTATGCAATTAATAGAGATACAATTGATACATACAAGAAAATTCCAATAAAATATGTATGTAAATATTGAAAACAAAAAGCAAAAAAAACAGATAAATGTAAAGAAGTAATATTAGTTGTAACACAAATAATTTTAGAAATGATAATATAAAAAGATAAATTGAAACAGATCTAATTTAATAGATTATAAGCATAAGTGAACATATGACACTAGCAAAATAATAAAAACTTTAAAAAATGTATACAGTTAGTAAAGAAAAATCACAATGTTATGGTTAATGTATAGATAAAAATTGACAAAATAAAGAAAGTCTGGTGAAACTTCAAAATTTAGTAGTTTTTATACAAAAATCATCAATTGATAATAATACCAATTAAAAATTAAATATAAAATGCTATTGACAAATATAAAATTGTTACAAAGCAATTTTGTGATTGTATTGTTGATTTTTTTAATTATACCTAAGAGTACCAGTGCCGTACGCTGCATTACCTATTGAGGATATAGTTTATAAGTTATCTGGATATTTATGGCCTATAATAGCGTGATGGCTGATAATGCAACCAGTTCTCAGTGTTACTCCATGGCTGCTTTCAAATCAATGTCCAGTTAAAAATATTGTTAATTATGCTTCATTCATAATATACAGGTTGAAAGGAAACATCTTCCAGCTAATAGACAGAGACCTTTGACAAGTGAGGAGATTTTGAAAAGAAGAGAACAAGCTAGAAAGATGCATGCAGAAAGGATTTCACAGCTAACCATGGAAGGAACTGAGGATTCAGTATCACTTGATGAAAGTAATCAGCTTCCTTCTAAATTAGTCCGTATTTGGACTGTTCATTTGGATTGTTGAAATCACTCAAACTTTAATTTTTTAGCAAATTAACCTCAGAATATTGGCAAATAAAACAACTTATTTTGTGCAATTTGTTTGATTGAGTGTATGTAATAATAAAATGTAACGATTCTAGTTATTTATAAATATTTTATTAATCTTGTTTTAATATTAATATATTTTAGAACCATCTGTTGGTGCCTCTCAGTCAGGCAGTCATACTTCTGAGGAGACTAAAGAGGAGGAAGCAGTAGCAGAAAGTGATGATACTTTTATTGCATTTGCAAGAGTTTATAGTGGAACTGTTAGGAAAGGAGCCAAACTGTATGTCTTGGGTCCTAAACATGACCCATTGAAAGCTCTTGATAAGGTATGAGTGTAATTTATTCAATTATTAGTTGTATTCATTTAGTAACAAATGCTTATTACCAGTCTCCTGTTACTTTCAGTACAAAGATGGTGATGAAGTGGACCCATTGCTGACCCTAAAGGATCTTAAGTTGAACGAACATGTGACGATGGGTATCATCGATGAAATCTACATGCTTATGGGAAGAGAATTGGAAGTTCTTGAGGATGCATTTGCTGGAAATATAATTGGTGAATATATTACGTATAATAGTATGTAACATCTTCAACTGATGATCTGTGGCAGGTATTGTCTCATGGGATTCAGGGATCACAAATGAATGAATAGATCTCTTTTCCCGTTAATATTTCTGTTGAAATTCATCGAATATTTCCCCAATTAAGGTAATCAATATTATATTATTTCTGGAAAAAAATGTTTGCCTATTTTTATGCTCATTTTATTTTTCACTTTTTCATCATCATTTGAGGACACTTTACTACAAATCAAATCTCAGTATAACGAAGTTCACTGGACCAAAGAAAATGTTTTGTTGTGCTGAAAATTTTTTTAAATGAATTCTAGATTTTTATTTTGTTTTATTTGGTACCATATTAGTATACCTACCTACTGCACCAAAATAACACAAACAGAATGCATGATCTTAAAGCAATTGATCTATATACAAAGTACAGGACAGTAAAATAATAAAACATCCGTTGTTAAACTGTAATACAGTGAAGCTTTGACAAGAAATTGAAGATACATTACAATAGTAAAAATAATTGAAATTAATAAAATAAAAATGAAAAAAGGGATAAAAAAGAAAATATAAGTAGGTACTCGAATAATTTTATTTCTTAACAAAAATTCGGAAATTTAGCTATGTATCGAATATTTCTTGGTAGCTTGAAAAATGGAAGTTCCTAAGTTGGCATTATTTTAAAAAACATTTTTGGGAACATTTGAACAGCTGTAAAGATACCTCCGAATATTCTTCAATCCATTAATTGCATCCAACAAGGAAACATTAGTTTCTTGCAAAACAACTTCTTCTTCATCCTCATTGCCATCTTCATCTTCCCCAAAATTCATTTCAACACTTGGCTGCAGATTTTCAATAATTTCATTATGTGTTAACTCAGCTACAACCATTACATTTTTGTCTACCTGAACATTATCTTTGTAGGAGGCATCAGGAGTGGCAGGAACTTCCTGTCTCCACATATCTCTTCCTTCAATTTCAGTATCAGAACCTTGTGATTCTTCGCCAATTTCCACCATATTCATACCAGTGCTTTCAATCACTAACGACTTCTCCCAGCATTTGCAAATGGTAGACTCCTTCACAGACCACCATGCAGCACAGATCATGTCACAGGACTCTTTTACGTTGATTTTTTTTACTTCATCTGAAGTTAAATTGACTATATATGTTTAAGGGATGACCATCGTAATGCACTTTTACGGCATGTATGATCCCTAAATCTAATGGTTGCACTGTAATGGTTCTCCACAATTGCTCTTGATGCAATACCGTAGCATTCTCAAAATCTATTGAGCCATCCGACACTTGCCTGGAATGATTCGACTTTGAGCATCTTAGCAAAGTCGAGGGCTTTTTCACGAAACAGTGGCCAATCTACTGGAAGATTTCATTACCGTAGATCTTAGAGTCACGAGAATGTAGCCTTATCCACGTTAACATTCAGAACAGCCCAAATTTTCTTCCTCTGTGGTCCCATTGAACGCTCTTTAATTTGCATTTCTATTTTATTCTGATCTTTTATGAATCTTAATGTGGTTGAAAGTACTATGCCGTGTTTTTTTTTCTTTCTAGAATCTATTCCCTCTAAAATGCTTAATTTCTCCTTTAACATGAATTGACGCACTTTTTTGTCCATTTTTTAATTTGGAAGACTATCACTTGTAAATCAACTGTTACGCAACCACTTTTAAACACATGCTGTACCCTCTAGTATCAAAAACAAGCACAGTCGCGACACTTAACCTCAGAAAACTCGACCTACCCTTCTATCCATACGTATGTTGGGAGCAAATAAGTTACATTTTATTACATAGTTAGATTTATAGTATTTGGCTGTATTTGGTAGATCGCCGGCCGACGGGGAATGAAGAGCCGAGAAAATCTCCCCTTTCATTACCCCCAAGCATTTTGGGAGAACTCAGAGCTTCTGATTGGTCGACATTTGGTCCCAAAAAGAAAGGCTAAGAGCCCAAAACCTGAAATTGAGACAGCAGAACTGTAGAAACGTGTAGAACTGAAACATCATTCTAAAATTTTGAAAAAAAATTCGTTATTCTGAGATCGGTTTTGCTACAATGAATTTTGTTTCTGTACATTTCATGTGAAAGTTTATCAGGGAAAAATTACTGATAGGTTATACAGGAAATATTGGTATTTGTTACATAGATATGTAACAAATTACATAGATAGTAACATTTGACCTGTACTGCCTTCCCAACTACATACCACAGGCACTACTGGATTCCATGGGTTACATTGATTACTTTTAAATATTTTACTATTTAATCCGAATGTAATTTTTCAACCAATTTAGCTAAGAATTCCCTTCATGTCATTATGTGATTAGAATTTCAGAGTACCATGCATTCAATAGCATAAATCCAAGTACTTAAAGCAGTCAGTATTTTTCTCTGCTCATGGTTTTAAGATAAAATTGAATTATTTTAGATCAATACCCATATTAACATTGCCTGATAAAGAGTTTAATAATAATAATTTCCAATAAAAATATGTTGCTAAGTGTCACAGTAATTCATCTTACTCTGTATTTATCCAAATATTTACTTCTGCTGATGCTCACTATTTTGATTGCATATATGTATTATTTGAATTATTTTGTTAGGTCATTATTCCTTTCATTAGATCTTAAATAGCTTAAGCCACAATGTGGAAGTGGAATGTAATACTTGAAAAAGTTTGACTGGATATGCAAAATTCTCAAGGGTATAGTTTAAACCTCACAATTTCCCCTCTCTTAAATATTAGCAATGGTATATAGCAGGGTTTCCCAAACTTTTTCTGCAATGGAACACTTCGCATACCTGGGCAGTTTAATGGAACATTAAGCAAACCTGGGAAATTTAATGGAACACTAAGCTTATTTTTAGGTTGGGTAATTCTACTTGTAAAATTAAAAAAATCATTTAATTACAACAAATTATTTATTTGGTAATTATTTTTAAATATAAAACTATAATATTGTAATAAAAACTTAAAATATGAATCAATAAAGAATTTAATGTCTTTTATTCTCCAATTCTTCATTGACACTCCAAATGGTCGTGGAACACCTATTCAGGTTCAGCGGAACACCGGTGTTCCGCGGAACATAGTTTGGGAAACTCTGGTATATAGGATATTTTTGATAAGACTTTCTTAATGAATGTATTTGTAAAATTTGGATTTACAATGCTGATGTAAACTTGGTATATTTTAAACTTATTGCAGGTATCGGTGGACTTGAAGATCATGTCCTCAAATCTGCAACGTTATCATCATCAATAGGATGTCCAGCTTTTGCTGAAACTGTTTCATCCGCTGGCGACACACCAATCTTAAGGGTAGCCGTTGAGCCTCGTCACCCATCAGAAATGCCAGCGTTAGTGAATGGCCTTCACCTTTTGAATCAAGCTGATGCAGCAGTGCAAGTGCTTTTGCAAGAGAGTGGAGAACATGTTCTTGCCACTGCTGGAGAAGTGCATTTGCAGAGATGTCTCTTAGATCTCAGGGAAAGGTAAATATAGGAATAAAATATCTATGATCTATTTATTTGTATTCTGCATAGAATGAGAAGTGCATCTATATCAACATATGTACAGCTATATAACGATACTTTTTATAAAATATGAAATATGCAAAATAAAAGGCCCCACGTTGGGTGCCAAGTTGTAATGAGATAATTTTATAACAAAAATCATAAAAATGCTGTGGGGGGCGTAAAAATTATAAAGAATTAAAAATCCAAAAAGATAAAAAATTGGGCGCCAATATTCAAAAGAACAATTTAATCAAGACTATTAAGAAATTCACACACTCAGGATCGCTCGGTTTCCGAAGGAAATAAAAACCATAATTTCTCTTAAGATCTGAACATGAATATATTCAAACAATTTGAATCTGCCAAACAATCAAACCTCAAAATGTAGCAAAAACCGTACCCCCAAAATACTCACATATTACTCGAGGAAACCAACACCAATCGTACACAAATGAAGAAACGAAACAAACAACCGCTAATAAACCTTACACCACACAATACTACCCTAGCTTACACACACACAAAACAAGATAATATGGGGACGAATTTACAAGCATGGAGGGAACACTAAAACACCACAGGATGGGGTCAGGGGTTTTGAGGACCGTTCTGGTCAAGCGGTATCTCTTAACTGACTGTTACACAAAGTCCAGAACGCCCAGAAGCCCGCGTCTTCCTTAGCGTGGGTTTCCCTCACCCAATCACCACGTTTCGTTCTGCATTTCCTTTCTACAGATGGTCAACACATGGCATAACCACCCGCATACTGGAAAAGCTCTGATTGAAGAAAAAGGTCCTAGGGTGTGGCACACCCCTGTCTCTGTCCTTAGAAATCATTAAAACTTTAAAGTCCCAGGGCTATATAAGGCTTAAATGTTGTTGTATGGCACTAAACAGTTTTGTAGTTTGGCTGAAGTGAGTGTGATAAGTACCTCAGTTCCACAAGATGCATTTTACTTTTATAATATATTCATTCCAAAATTAGGCTTAATTTTAAAGCTTATAGTGTTATTTGTGGTAATTCATCAGAGAAAATAATTAGGCCAGTAGTCAATGTGCAAGACATCAGATTTGCATGATAGAACATTCGAATCCAAGTAGGAGCATAATTTTTCTTCTTTCTTCTATAGTGCATTTCATTTACACTGCTGTTAGTGAAAGTTGGAACACCAAGATGGAGAAGTGCGATTACAATGATATTTTTTCTACACATTAGGAATATGACAATACACAACTGATTCAAATTACAGACCTCTACATCTACATGTAATGTGAGTATTCATTATGGTATGAAGCCTCCATGTGCAACAATCAGAGCCTCTAGATGCCATGGCATGGAATCAAAGAGCTCCTGGAAACGTTGAACACACTGCCATGCAGTTAATAGGTACAAATCATGAACAGTGGTTGTAGATGGACCACATTGAAGAAGTTGCTGACCAACCATTTGCCGCACATGTTCGATGGGGGACATGTCAGGTGAACATGCAGGGTAGGGAAGCACTGATATCCATCTCTCTTTGAAAAGGGGTTGAAAGTTCGTTGCCACATTTGGCATTGTCTTTCTGAAACACAGCATCAGGAGCTTACTGCAAGAGGGGCAGTGTGTCACGACCGACCGACTGTCGGTATGGTAGCGCTATGCTGCCACCACCTGAGCTGATAAGGAGGGCTCAGATCCTCGAAGGTTGGGTTCTTGCCCTGGGGGCTTGATGAAAATGCCGAGTAACAATCAAATAAAAACTTTATTCTCCTCAAATTCACACTCCCAGATACTCCACGTACGTCCCTCACTCTGCCCAAACCCCAACTGGCTTCCGCTCATGCTTTCCCTCCAGCCTCCCTCCTGTCCCGTTATTTCGGTTATCCTCAACCTCGGAAAAACTCGCTGTGGGATTTCCGCCCACCCAAGCATGAGGGTTCCTGACCCTGGCAAGTCCTTTATCCTTTCTTTCCCGTGGCCGCGGACGCGACAAGTGCGTTGGCCTCCTTCCGTGATATAGTGGTTGCTATTCATATTGCCCTCATTGCGCATGCTGTACCCAATGGCACTCAAAACCACTGTCTATCTGAATGCAATTAGGTAGACTGCATTGTTGAACTGCATAGCGGATAGATAGTGAGTGTAATGGTTTGGGTAGTCTCCAAGATAATAATAGTAATAATAACTTCTCTAATGGAAACAGGAAGAATCCTAATTACATCCATTTCAACGATTACTGTATTTCCCGGCCTATAAGATGCACCGACGCATAAGACGCACCTTGATTTTTCAGGTAAGAATTTACAAAAACACTCATACTTCGTTACATAAGGTTGAGTCCCGGTAAACTCTTTATTGCGAGAGATACAATGTATTAGCATAGGGATGACATCTCCGTTAGCCCAGTGTGTATAAGTTTTGCAGCAGCACCACATGCGAGATCAAACTAAACGTGCTACATTGTATGCATTTCCGATTTACCTGGGAATTTTTTTAGAGGAAGTTCTGTCATCGAAATATTAAAACTGTATTCCTTAATACTTAATCAAAAAAGTGTTATTATCGAAATTTGTAATTAACTGAACTATTTTCAATGCCTGATACGCTAAAAAATACTTAATGTTATGCATTTATCCCGGCAAATCGGCTTGCTTATTATTGGATGGAGTTATACCCGTATGCCATAGGCGCATTAGACGCAGACTGATTTTAGAGCATACATGTATTTTGGAGTAAAAATAGTGCGTCTTATAGACTGGGAAATACGGTATTACTATTTACAAAGACACACAACCATTCCCTAGCCAGAAAAATCCAGTTAGTTGGGATTCAAACCCGGGACCTTGGTGTTGGAGCATTATCACGTAGACATGCTAACCACTCCGCCACCACGGCCGGTTAAAATGCATGGATGATGTATACAGCCATTGCTGTTGGACAAATTGAAGCAGGACTCGTTTCAAAAACTTACATATTGTCACCCAGCTTGCTAGTTACAGTTCACGCTCCCATTGCAGTCTGAGGCATCTGTTGTTTCTGGTCAATGAAAGCCAATAGTATCTTGATACTTCTCATGCAAATTATTTATACACCCTATAGATGTATCCTCACCTATACTTCTACTGCCATTACCAAGTGCAATTACATTGTGTTACCATTCTTAACTTCTGCTACAAAAAACTTCAAACTGCTCTCGAAAATATAGGACATTCCAAACCTCATTGTAGTACTTCTCCTACTAACTATAGCCAAACAACATTATTCTTCAGGGTCATACAGCCATTTTTAACCATAAACCTTATATTTCCCTTTTGAGTTCCTTCATTTGGGATATTTCCCAGGAAAAATCTTGACCTGATCTAAATCACTCCTAATTTCCTGCAAAGTTTCATCGGTTCATTAGTCTTTTTGGTAGTACATTATGTTTCATACTTGCTTATAATAATAATAATAATTTATTTAACTCATACAGGATAAATTCCCTCATAGATGTGTCGTATTAGATAAAAAATAAATTAATAATAAGCACAATAAACAATGAGTGAATATGAAAAAAGATGAGAAGTACAAAATGATAAAGAAGATGAAATGAAGAAATAGGAAATGGGTGAAAGAACAAAATAGAGGGAGGAGAAAATAACGTGTAATTAGGGTAATGATTTGATGAGATTCCTGCAGATCTGCGGTATTTATTGGTATTTAGCTGATATTATTTCCTTTTATGAATTCAGTGCCTGCTATAAAACTTAAGAGGATCTAATTGAGCCTCCAGAGTATTAGTTCTACGTAGCTATGTTCCCATCTTATCATAATTTAAAAATTTTATCAAGTATAACTGAAACTTTCTTTACTTCATGGTAAGCATAAATTGGTTGTAAAAAGTGTTGAGTTAGGTAATTAGAATTTTGATTGTTTGGTCATAGGTTATACGAGATGTGAAAAACAAAAGTAGAGGTAATTTGGTTTTGGACATATCCAATTCATAATTGATATTAGCTAATCAGCACATGATAAGAATTCTAAACTTGTAGAAGTTGTCTTTTCACTGTTAACTGTATTGTTACTGTTATTGTCAAATATTTCTATGAACAAAAAATAGAATATTTTAGTGTTAAGCATTATTTTTCTCATTTGGAATTGACCAATTTTCTTTGAGCTCATGCTAATTTTTCTACTTTTTTGTTTAAATAAAAGTCTTAATTCTTTAATTTTAGGTTTGCCAAGATTGAGATAAATGTATCAGAGCCTATAGTACCCTTCAGAGAAACTGTAGTTGTTCCACCAAAAGTTGATATGGTAAATGAGGTGATTCAGGAGCAAAATGTTGCAGTTAAAAAGGTTTGTTGCTTAAACTTAATGGATTGGCGAGTAACTTTGTGGTATTCCAGATGTCGAAGAAAATAAAAAGGGAACAACTCTCACAATGGAACCTAGTTCTTATTTTATAAAAAGAAAACTTTTCATAGCACCGCATCAAAAATTTAAAAGCACATCTTTCAGTATGTAAGCATCATTATCAAGTGTTTTTTTTAATAATAATCAAATTTATCTGGAAAAAATTGTTAAAGAATATTGTGAAACTTTTCTTCATTTGAGTAATGAATCCATAATTATATTTAAGTAAACCTCTTTGCATTTCAGAAATTATTCTCCTACTAATTTTGTTTATTCACTCAATTATCCAATGAGAAAGATTATACAACTTTCTATGCACCGTATTTACTCGAAAGTAACACACCATCGAATGTAATGCAAACCCTAGAATCCAAACATTGGAAATTGAAAAATCATTTACCTCCAAATGTAATGTGAATCTTAAGACAAGTGGTAATGCAATTCTCTGCTCCATATACGTTCTTACTTTCCATGTATACGATTCTTTATATGTATGTGTGTTTTTACGAGTATACACTGTATGCGCAATGCCAGTAGTCGTCTGTGCCGAAAGTCTTACGTAAGTGGGTATGTTTACTTATTCAAAATCAGTCATTTAAAAAGTTTGCTGGGCTAACCAATTCTCTAGCAGGAACTGTTGGGCTGGCAGTTTAGTCTAGAGGCTAAAACATTGATAGCGCATTGGTGGAATGTTTGAAGAGTTACGCAGAACCAAGCTGAGGATGCCCTGTGCTATGGGACATGTGCGTGAGTAGTATTGTGCCTGTATGCCGTAGATTCTAAAGCATGCCCTGATTTCTGAGCCAAAAAAAGACCCAAAAGGGTACATGTTATCGAGTAAATACGGTATTTAATAATAAAAATGATCATACTTATATAATTATCTTTCATAGAAACTGGGTACTATGATAAATTTATTTATTTTTACAAGTACAAATAAAATAAAAAGTTACTGGTGCACATCCGCAAGTTAAAATACGCTAAAAACAAAGACCGAACAAAGGATGATATTTCACGAAATGAGACACATTCTGATTCACTGATTATCTGGGAAAACAACCACCAACGAGTACCTTCCAACTAACAATTCTCCCCTTTTCTTATGCACCCTCCCTCGCCATTCTACAATTCTACCCCACCTTCTCAATACCTTCCCCTTCTTCCTCCTCCTGTTCCCCTCCATTAACTCATAAATATATATTTGTGTATCCTGATTCCACACCTGATGATGGCCGAACGTGCCGAAACCGGTTGTTGTGTTTAGCGTCTTTTAACTTGTGGATGTGTACCAGTAACTTTTTATTTTATTTTTACTTGTAAAAATAAATAAATTTATCATGGAAATGAACTTCCACTCGGTAAAGCCTGAGCTCATTGAGTTTAAACTGAGTACTATTGTTTTTCTTACAGGCGAGAGAAGAAGGAGTGGATGAAAATGGAATAGTTACTATGACAACTCCT
Organism: Sympetrum striolatum; assembly: GCA_947579665.1. Lineage (NCBI taxonomy): Eukaryota > Metazoa > Arthropoda > Insecta > Odonata > Libellulidae > Sympetrum > Sympetrum striolatum. The sequence continues at coordinate 80,662,955 of OX388348.1, read as the reverse complement.
AACAAAAGATCAGTGTTGAAAATAAAAGCAGTGCCTTTACCTGAGAGTGTTACTGATATTCTCATGAAAAACTCTGATTTAATGAAAGTTGTAGAGACAGAATATGACCTCTTAATGAAGGCAGGGATTAATTCAGGTTCTCAGAAGAAACATGTTAGTTCATTATCTGCAGAAGTGGCTGATGCAATCAAGGATTTCAAATCACAACTGGAGAAAGCATTTGCAGAGAGTGGCAAGTCCTGGGAAAATGCAGAAAGATTCATCTGGAGCTTTGGTCCCAAACGCTGTGGTCCAAATCTATTGCTCAACAAGATCCCCAACGCTCCCTTTATTAACGTTTGGGGCATCAGTGATACAGGTGCAGAAGATGTAAATGATCAATTTTCTAGTTATGGTAGCAGTTTTGTCAATGGGTTTCAACTGGCAACATTAGCTGGACCTCTCTGTGAGGAGCCAATGATGGGTGTCTGCTTTGTGGTTGAGGATTGGAACATTCTCAGTGCTTCGGAGGATACTTCCTTGTGAGTTTTATTACTGAATCACCATTTTTCATAGATTGTAAGCTGACCCATATAGTAAGCCAACTTCCTTTTTTGAAAGCCTGCTGAAGAAAAAGGGTTTTGTTCAGTAGTTTATTTATTTATTTAACGAGCAAGGTGCCCATTTTAGAATATAAAATGTTATAAAATTAAGTTACAAAAATACAATCATCATCATCATCATTGTGCTTCTGTCCGCGGACAGGTCTCAACGGAACTTGCTCCTCCAGTTATCTCTATCCTGTGCCTCTCTTTTTAGAACTTGATATTCTTTTCCTTGTTTTAAATCAGTCAGCATTCCGTATTTTCTTCTTCCTCTTCGTCGTTTCCCCTTGATCTTTCCTTCAAAAATCGTCTTCTGTAGGCAATCTGCTCTTAGTATATGGCCTATCCATCTTGCTTTCCTTTTCCTTATGTTTCCCAAAATTACTCGTTCTTCTCCAACCCTCCTCAGTACCTCTTCATTTTTTATCTCGTCTTTCCAACTTATTTTCTCCATCCTTCGCCATATTTCAAAGCTCTCTATGTATTTTTCTTCTCTCCTTCTCAATGTCCATGTTTCGGATCCATATAACACAATACTCCAGATAAAGCACTTAGCAAATCTTTTCCTTAGCTCCATCTAGATGTTCTTTGCTGTCAAAAGATCTTTTATCTTCTGGAACATTGCCTTTCCCTGAGCTATTCTACTTCTTATTTCCTCTGTACAACTGCCATTAGATGTGATGGTGCTTCCCAAATATTTAAATTTCTCGACCTGCTCCAATTCCTTCCCATTCAACTTAATTTGTACTGGGCCAGCCTTCGTTGATATCTTCATCACCTTCGACTTTTCAATGTTAACTTTCATTCCATATTCCTCTCCTTTTATACTGATTTTCTCTGCCATTTCTTGCAGCATTTCTTCACTCTCTGCTATCACAGCCTGATCATCTGCATATTTAATCGTTTTCATACTTTCTCCTCCTACCACTATCCCTCCAATCCCCTCCAAGGCTTCCTCTACCAGTTTGTCACCATATATATTATATAAAATTGGTGACAAGCAACACCCTTGTCTCACACCTCTGCCTATCGATGTCTGCTTCGTCTCATCTTCCCCTATCCTCACCACTACTCTTTGTCCTTTATACAGTTGTTTTAATGCCCTCCTATCCTTGCAATCCACTCCAATTTCCTTTAGAATCACCATCAGTTTATCCCATTTCACCCTGTCAAATGCTTTCTGGTAATCAATAAAGCTGATGAACATCTCTCTGCCTACCTCCAGTACCCTTTCGCTCAGCATTCTCATGCACCCTATTGCATCCCTTGTTCCCTTTCCTCTTCGAAATCCAAACTGGTCATCTCCCAAGTTTTCCTCTATCCTAGTCTCAATCCTCTTCATTATTATTCTGGTCATCATCTTTGTCACATGCGCTATAAAACTGATTGTACGGAAATCTTTGCAAGCTTGAGCGTTATTTTTCTTAGGCAATGGCATCATTATTGTTTTCAGAAAATCCTCAGGCCATTCCCCTGTGTCATATATCTTGTTAGCAAGATTAGTGATTCTACTAATTGCACCTTCCCCTAAGGCCTTCAACACCTCTGCTGGGATTCCATCAGAGCCCACTGTCTTATTGTCCCTCAGGTTTCTTATTGCTCTCTCAACTTCATCTTTCAAAATCCTTGGACCCTTCGAATCCTCCTTGCATGTCCACTCATCCTCTATATCTACACTTCCATTGCATTCATGTGTACAGTAGAGTTCTTCTATGTACCCCTTCCACAGAATCTTAATCTCTTCCTCATCTGTAGTTATTTTCCCATTTTTGTCTATCATTCCTTTCTTACTTATTCTTCTATGGTCTCTCTTAGTTAGACATCTTGCGGTGTTATACATTTCTTCTATTTTCCCAGTCCTCTCCAATTCCTCTATCATGTGGCACTGTCTTTTTATCCAATCCTCTCCGGCTTTATCTATCTCCCTCCTCAGCACGTTATTTAACTTCCTGTATTTTCTTCTCCCATGTTCTGTATTATCACATTTCCACTTTCTTCTTTCTTGCATCTTGTCTATCATTTCCTGAGTGATCCACTCTATTTTATTTCTTTGACTTCTCTCCATCCCCACCTCCTGTTCTAGAACCTCTATAATACCAGACTTAATATCAATCATTCTTCTTTAACACATTCTTTCTTTTCTTGCATTCGAAATTTTTCTTCTAGAGCTATAGTGAATGCGGTTCCATCTGATTTCAACTTCTTTACGTCCCCTTTCTTTTCTTCCCTTCTTTCCCTATTCACGTGTTTCAGTTTTGTCTTCAGGTCTGCAATTAACAGGTTGTGGTCCGAGTCTATGTCAGCACCTGGAAGGGTTTTGGCATTCTTAACGCTGTTCTTAAATCTTTGGTTGATTAAAATAAAGTCTAAAAATACAATATAAAAACTAATATCACAAGATGGCCAAATAATCACAGTGATTCAATATAAAAACAAACATTATATATCATAGAATATTTACATTTCTTTTCAAATAATAAATAAATTGCTGCAATGACAAGAAAAATATATCTATGGAATATGGGAGGTTATTAGCTCTTCTCATCATTCTTGCAATAGGACCACTAAAAAGGTAATTATTATGGTAAAATTTAACATAAAATAAATTTGTTTTTTTGGTTTTACAAGATGGATTATTGAAATGAACAGTTTGCAAAATATAAGGACAATCAATTACAGAATGGATTAATCTATAAAGAAACAATAATTCTTGAAGGTTTCTACGTTTATGAAGGGTTGGAAGCCCTAATTCATACATTATCTTGGAATATGGAATATTATCATTTGGGCTGTGTAGTTTAATTGCAATCAAACGGATGAACCTTCTTTGAATAATTTCTAATTTAGCTTGATAAGTTGCCTGATTGAGGGACCATAAACATTCTAAGGTGGGACGAACAAGGGAACAAAGCAAATGCTTTAGAACATGAATGTTTTGGAAGTCATTGGTGCTTCTATGTAGAAAACCTAACATTTTAAAAGCCCTATGTATAACAAAATCAATATGTGAGGAAGAATTCAGTTTATAATCAAAATATACACCAAGGTCTTTTGTCACACACACTCTTTCAATTTTTTTAGAATCAATGCAATAATCAACATGTATAGGTTTGTAGTAATAATGTAGTTACAAGATTGAATAATAAAAAGCCATTGATTTTTCAACCCTTAAGTGCTGGGATCTGTATGTGGTTTGGTCTGACGTTTCTTTCCTCGATGTTGACATCCATACCTCATCCAAGGGGCATTTGTTAAAGCTATGCTTAGTATGTTATCCTGTGAAATCTGAGTTGTTAAGTCTGGATCCTTTATCTCAATGTTTTCTACTATTATTATCAGTTTCCCCAGTTATCAATTAACTTTATCCTCTTTAATTCTCACCAACAGAATTAATCATCTAAAACATTTTGAAAATTATAAAGTTTAAATTAATAATTTCTTCTACCACACACCAAAAGGAAGCTTGCTGGGTAAATGCGTAGATACGTAGATGAAGAATTAGGTTAACAAAAGGTATTAACTTTTAATTGTTAAATAGTACCTAGTGTAGTTATCTCTGGTATTTTGTATTACTCTCCTTTCTATAGAATTAAGATTTGCTTTCAGTAGCTCCAGCTTTAAGAGTCTCTTATTCCTCCAAACTACCCTATTGGTATTTCCTTCATTGCTCTAATTATAATTTGGGGAGATTGTTATGTTTTATTAAGTTTGATGTAATGTTTAATGGATGCTTTAAATGACAAAAATATTGCCAGAGAAGAATAGCTCATTAATTGAAACACACTGAATACTTCTAATGTTGGCTTACTTAAAGAATAGCTTTAATGAATATATAATACCATATTTTTGCAAACTAAATTTATTATTGGAATTTATTAGGATATTCTTATTATATTCTCTGTGATTCTGTCATGTTCATTGTTTGACTTGTCATATCATTTGATGGAATTCAAAAGATATAGTTAATCTTAGCTGTTATTTCCTTGAATTTGCATTTTTGAACATCAAATATCATTCTGTACAGATGTACTCATCATCATAGTTGTAAATGTTGTACCTAAATGTAGGTTCATGTACCCTGAAATTCACTTCTTGGTACCCTTCTCTTCATTGTTCGATAATTTATGATACCCTCAATATCATTTGACTTCTTTTGTTTACATGCTTTACATTCCCCTCTGGATTTTCTCTTGAATTCTACCTTCAAAGAATTTCTATTTTAATCTCTCTGCTTCAAAATACAGCACACCCCCTTTCATCTGCTATCACTATCACTTCTCGTATCAAACATAGTTTTTCATTTTACTTCATGCTTGCGTCTTGAAGGCCACCATTCTTTTGAATAGGGTTTAGGGGTCCTGGTTTTACATTTTAATAGCAAAACAATCCATCTCTTGGTTATTACCAATTTCTTCCTGATTACCATATCAAGGCCTTCTGTAATGTTTTTCATTTTATTTTTGAAAGCTTACTACTTGTTTCTACTATTTTTTAGTTTCTTACTACTAATTCTTGGAATCTAATTAGTGCATCTTCTATCCCAAGAAAGAACGCAAAATTTGAGAATCAATCCGCCTTTTTTATTTTTGTACATAAACTCTGATTATTAACTTAGCTTTCATACCTTCAGTAAATGTCATAATCTTAAGTTTTTCTGAATGTGGACATGAAATAATTTTCTATGCAATATCAAAGAGTATTCAAGAACTTTGCATTCACTGAAGTTAAAATATTTTGTATTTACTAGGGACACTATTAATCAACCGTATGGTCCATTTTCGGGACAAATAATGTCAGCAGTGAAAGAAGGATGCCGCAAGGCCTTCCAAGCACAGCCTCAGCGTTTGATGGCTGCAATGTACAGCTGCTCCATTTATGTAAATGCTGAAGTATTAGGTAAGTAGAGAATTTTTGTTTTACTTAAGCTTATTTAAAAATATGGAAAAGTTGATTTTCTTTCAGTGATATGCATGTCTGTCTTATCAATGAATTTGTAGTAGGGTTTTGATGAAGTTGTAAATTGAACATTTTTTTCTGATTTTTCATAGTTCTTAACTTCAAAGTTTAAGGTTTTCATACTTTGATTTTGAAGTTTATGATACCTACGATGTTCCTGCTACCATATTCTGAGGAATGAAATATATTCATTTGTCATTTGGTACAGTATAGAGAATAATGTATCTTTCATTTTCCTTTGTCTCAGTCTTGATCATGGCTGTGATGAAATGAAAGCTCTAGTATGAGTGGATGATTTCACTGATCAATGGACTGACAAGAAATTGTTAATGTAGAGTCATTGAGCTTCACTTCCATCAACATTTTCCGGGTATAGCATTCTAGCTCAGTGAGGAAAGCTGTGGCTAACTACCTCACTCCTCATCCTGCCTAGTAAACCTCATTCTTCTCTGCTAGCTCTTAGTAGCTTACGTCTGAGAGGGTAGGCAACAACCATTAGGGTCAAAAATTGGGCTGTGTGTTAGAAACAACAGCCCACTTGATACAAAATACTACTCGTTTACATGTCCAGGGGTTGGCCGCATCCTCTGCCCACCCTGGTTCCATATAACTGCTCAAACTTTCCACACAATGGTTTGACTGTAAGAACCATTATAGACTAATCTGTTGGCAGATAGTTTTTTTGAAAAGAAATTGGCTAGTACATCGAACTATTCAAATGATCGATTTTGAGTTGGACTGGGCACTTATGTACGACTTTCGGCATGGACGACTACTGGCATTCACAGGGTATACGCTTATAAATGTACGTATACATCAGCGTATATGTGTATAGTAAAATATATACAGTGCTGTGAATGATGTGACCACATGTCTTAAAGTGCGTCTTACATTCATGGGCAAATTGTTTTTCAGTTTTTGACGCTTTCATTTTGGGGTGCACATTACATCTGATGGCGCATTATTTTAGAATAAATATGATATTTGCCTTCTATAGAAAGCAAAGAGTTTCACATTCACAATTGATCGATTCACAAATGTACTTTCAATATCATGGTCAATAGATTCCTTGAAACTTATGATCAAGTTTTTACTTTCCTCAAATAGAAGGAGATTTTTCATATTCTATCTACGTAAGCTTGTTACTACTGTGGAAATTTATATAAGGCTAGATAATGCTATTCTTCTTCAAGACTTATTCCATGCAAATGCTGTAAACCTGTTTTGTATGTTGCAAAATTCTCCAAGCGTTTTTGAAACATTTTCATACTGTATATGCCCAATTTCTTTTAACTTTGAAATCAGTTTCTACTCCCTTTACTTTCTCATTTTTACATTTAGAATTATTATTAAATTATGATAAATTCTTGCACTGCACATTATGGGGTAGTTGCTGTTCATGCAGCGCTTGCAGTTCATGAATAAACTGTTCAAATCATTTGAATACTTTATTTTGGTTTTCTTGCATCCAGTTTTAAAAGACATATTCTAAACAAGAAAAGCAGTTGCTTGTGAAGAGAATTTTCATATCAGAGCTGAATCCCTGTCTATTCTTCTTTACTTTTGGCATGGAGAGATTTTAAGGGTCTCTTTAGAATGCTTTACCATAGGCTACCTTATAACTCTGAGCTGATTCTGCAGGTTTTATGGATTCAGAGTTCATTCTCTTAATTTTTCCTCCTTTCGGTGCCTATTTCTTAAAAATACACAATGAAAATACACACATATTCTCTAATATAGAATGTAAAAATATAATCTTAAAGATCATTGCTGTTATTTTATCACTTGTATTTCCAATATTTCCAATATTTGATGGTGAACTGAACTGAATTTTATGGATATCCTTCTCTGTTCTAATCAAATAACTCATAGTTAATACGCCCATGTGGGTCTGATACCCAACCATAAGGTGTTTGCACCAACTTCCAAATATTTCTGATAGAACTTTGACATCAGTAAATATATATTTTCTGTCCAATTATTATTATAGCTACCTCTGCCTATCTGCTAACTGTCATTCATTTCTTCAGGTAAAATATTTAAGAAAGTATACCATTTGGGATGAATAATAAAACTGCCTCTTTCACACATCGTAACATATTGTGAAAGTGTTTTTTGGCTTTTGAAATTCAAAATAGGTTCCTAAAATCTTAAAATGAAAAGGATATTTTTCTGCTTTCTTTTGTGAAACCGTTTGGATTTATCATTGTGTTTAAAACTCAATGAAAGAATATGGCAGCTCTTTATTAGACTTTCTACGCTGCCATTATTACTATATCTCATCATCATAGCTAGAATAGGCTAGTACTATTCCATGAGGAATGGACTGCTTTGTGAATTTTTCATTGTTTTCTTTTCTTAAATGTGTAATTGAATGTCATATGTTGAGGTAGCTCATTGATATTTATAGGGAGTTGTTTTTTTCCTTTTCTTACTAATTTTTACTTTATCCGTATACAGAGAAAGTATTGTTTTCATGAAAAAAATCGACTGAGATTTCAACGGAAATACATGTTTTGGGGTCCCTTGAACACGTTTTGACCATTTTCAGAATGATGTATGTGTGTATGTGTGTGTGTGCTTGTGGGAGCACTAACGTAAAAACTATTAATCGTATCAATACCAAACTTCATATGTAGCACTGTGGTGTGTGCTGTCAGAGTTGATTAGTTTTTGGAGTAAATTGGTTAACTGGAAGTCGAGGTTTACTTTTTGAAGCTCGTTTCCGTTTTTGCAAAATATCTCCTTTAATCTGTTATTTAGGTATATACTATTATTTATAAAAGTTTTAGAAAATGTAATTTACTATAAATTTTGTATGAAACATATTTTTGTGTAACTGATTGATTAGGAGTTATTCATGAATTACTGATAAACCCGGAAGTTGCTGATTATGTACGTTGTGGGCGCTCTGGGCTCTATGGGCGAAAGGCCAATTTCATCGTTTTTCATCCAACATGTCCCGAAAAACATTATTTATAATGTTTGCGTTGTAAAAGATAATATGATATAAATTAATCACTTTAGGTTGGTTGAACATAGAGTTCGAAAATACTGTCGTAGATAAATATTTACATCTTATATATGGAGAAAGTCATGTGCTGGCCACATCAGATTTTTTAAGATTTGTAATAATAATTGTTTATGTTTCTAGATAATGAATTTTTCTTGAGTTCCACAGTTCAATATCCTATTGGCATCTGTTAATTTCTATGTTTTCATGAAAGTAAAATCAGTATCTGATTACTTGGTTTCTATTTATCTTTGTTGTGATATTTTTGTATGCATAGATTTTTAATTTTGATCCCCTGAAGTGTTCATTATTTTGCTTAATACTCAACTTAAACTACGGTTTAGAATTTAATAGGAATTTTAGGCTTCCCTCTATACTTACACACAGCTATTCATCGTTTGAATATGAAGTTAGTGTAAGTGTTATTTTACTACGATTACTGTATTTACTCAAAATTAACGTGCACCCTTTTGGGTCTTCTTTTAGTAAAAAAAATTGGGGTGTGCATTAGAATTGACAGTGTGCTAGATGTGGGTACAATACTGCTTGTGCACATGTTTCAAAGTGCAGAGGATTCTCAGCATACCCTGGTTCCAAGTAACTTGTAAAACATTCCACCAATGGACGATACAAGTTTTGACTCTCAGAGCCTCTGAAAACTAAACTGTCGGCCCACAGTTTTAAATTGAAATGGAAATGGAAAATTTTTAAGTGACTGATTTGAAATTAGTTAATTTGTGCACTTACGTAGGACTTACTGTATAGACGACTACCTGTATTTTGTATTCAGTGTATACGCATATAAATATACATACCGTATTTGACGGCATATAAGATGCACCTTTTTTCCTAAATTATGTCTCGAAAAATTTCCGTGCGTCTTATATGTGAAGGTTCAACCTCCACAGGTTAACTTTCAATACTGAATGCTATTTTTAGCCCAGATGGTCTATACTACCTATTTCATATTTGCATTCAATGATTGTGTTAATATTTGGCTTTTACGAAACGTGACAACTAAAAGAAACTACATTTTAAGTTATTGTGGTACCGCGCTTTCGCACGGACTATTAAAACTTTTTTTCCCTGTGAGTGGCCAACTTAATGAGGGTGCGTCTTATATGTCGGTGCGTCTTATATGCCGTCAAATACGGTATATAGAATCATATACGTGCATAGTAAACATGTATACAGTGCTGCAAATGGTGTGACTCGATGCCTTGAGGCGGGGTATTAAATTTGCAGACAAATGATTTTTCAATTTCAAATGCTTGAATTTTATGGTGCCCATTACATTGGATGGCACGGTATATTTTACTGTTTTTGTTTGCAATTGTAATAATCTAATTCTTGCAATAAATACCTTTATTCTATGTTGCCTTTATGTTAAATTAATTTTTATTGAAAAAAGCTTTTAAGAAAATTGGTAGTTTATTTACAACATCAATATGTTTCACAACTTGCATTGTGACACTCAATACATAAATACAAAGAATACCTCCATTAGTCGCCTAATTGGAAGTACTGTTAATGGAGTATGCTTTATTTTTTCTCTTTATTCATTGATTTTGTAAAAAACACATAAACTTATCTTTTTGTATTTAGAAAGAGATTTTGATTAAACTCTATCACTACAGTCATAAATTGTGTAATTTGGCAAAACTGTCTTTTGGTGGAGAAATTCCTCTCTGAGATGATACCATCTTCATTTTTAACTGCAAATCTTAATTAATGAGAACCAAAATATCTTTTTGTTTTGGCCTCCTCTCTAATAACGTTACAGGTTGAAGACATTGTTGCTTCAGTTATAAAAAATGCTTATAAATAAAATGTCTTGAATGCGAACAGCATTCATAAAGCAAGATGCGCAGTGCAGCTGCTGTCTACTGCAGCAGCGAAATGCCTGCATCATTTGAACAAGTTCACTGGTTATCTTCAGTTTATAATAAGTTAAATATTCTTAATGCGGTGTGTCCTCCCAGTTTATTTGTTGAGCTAGATGATATGCCGAAGTCCATGGAAATGGTGGAAGTTCCTCTGAAAGATAATTTATGAATGTTAATTAGATGAATTCCAAGAATAGTTTCTGTATAATTTATCAGAGAACAGTCATTGATAAAGTAAATCAGGTCTAATATTCTTTTTTCTGTAACACATGTGTTAAGTAAAATTGTATTAACGAACAAATAACTGTTTATTGTTGTGGTTTGCATTCATGGGTCTTAATTTTTTAGAATAGAATATTTAATTTTCTTATAGTTTTCACTCTAGCAAAAATAATAACTATTTTTAGTTTTGGTGTTTGGTTTGATTCCCTTATTCGGAAGCATAATACGCATTCCTTACCTGTAAATGGTTGTTGACTCTGTTGTGAGCGGACTCTCCTCATATTGTAAGAATCTCGTCTCATCCTCATTGGTCTGGACATCCTTCCTCTCGACGGAGCGTCTGCTTTCTTCCTAATGTTTGCTTTCACGCACATCATGCCGTACACTCTAATGCCAGGAACACTAGCGTAAGTGGGCTGATCATGTGTCATTGGGCCTTCTGTAAATGATAGGGAATTAATATAGCTTGTGCCACTATTAACCCTTAATTTTACTTTCTCTTTTAACAATTTCCTTTAAACTATGTTTTTGATAACTTTCAGTGTACTAGACCTTTTAATCTTTCATTTGTATGTATTTCTTGATGTAATTTCATTTTCTTCATTTCTTTGAGATTTACGAGGGTGGTCTGAAAAGTTTCTGACCCCAGATTTTTCAGAAATCTTCAGAAAACTTTCAGATATCATCAGAAAACATGTCGAGAAATGATGAAATGTCGGAAACTTTTCAGACCACCCATGTATCATGTACCATGTATCTTACACCATTGTTCAATGTTATTTTAATTCATCTATAATTAATGTCAGTTTAGTGAAGTTGATTTATTTTATCTGATTGTTTGTAATGCTGTTATATTTTTTCCCCTTTCTTTTTGTACAATTTTTATATTTTCACTGCCTGTCTATCGTAACCCTTTTCTTTCTCCTTCATCAAAAATATAGTTTTCTATCTGTATGTTTCACAGGTTTTTCACACTCCCCTTCTTGTGAGTGTTTTCCTGTTGCGGAATTTTTTTCCTGAGCCCTCAGCTTAGGTTTTTTAAAAATCCATGTATTACTTTTCTTCTTTTGCTTACTATCTCTTTCTTTCTGTTTCGCATATGAGGATGGGTTGAATGTAAGAAGAGACTCCCTAGTCTCAATCTCACCCAAGTAAATACCTATTATTATTATTATTATTATCATTATTATTATTATTATTTCTGGCAGAATACCTTAGAAGATAAGTATAAATTATCAGCTAGTGACTTTTAATTTCACAATACTGTTCTTCAGTTACAAATGAAACATATTAATGTACAGATTATTCATATGTATTATTTGATGTGTTTTAGTTCGTTGTTATTTGTTTGTATTTGTTGTATGGAAGTTTATTCTTCATTGAGGAAACAGTCACTGAACATTTTGAAATTATTCTCATTCACCGGCCATGGTGGATGAGTGGTTAGCATTCTAGCTACACTATTGCGCCGACTCCGAGTTCCTGGGTTCGAATCCTGGCTGATTAGACTTTTCTGATCAGGGAATGGTTGTGTATGTTTGTTTGTTGTTGCTGTTTCCTTGGTAAATCACCTCCTGATAAGTTCAGCAGAGCTTAGGCAGACTTCACAGATAAAAGCAACAATAGATCAGCTGAAAAATGTTATTTATGATTTATGATATGACCATACTATTGGGAAAGACCTGTTATAAAAGGGAATTGTAAAGTTCTTGTTTGAATAAGTATTTTTCAACTGGAATTGAATATCATCCTGAATTCATATCAATGTATAAATTGAATTAAAAGTTTTGTATTGCTTAATGTCCTATGCTATTATAATATCCATTTTTGAGATGATAATCCTGAGATTGGAAATAGTTTTGTCCATGACGTCAAAATGGAAAGATTTGGTCGATTGATTCCACCAATCTTAAATTTTAAGTGAGGTAAGCACCTATAGACATGCTCTTAGCGCCAAGATTGTTAATTAGCAAATAAATTAACATTGGTTGAAATCTTTAATGAATTCAAAGCATTCAGTAAACTACTTTCGATAATTATAAAATGTTTAAGTTTGATAGAAAATTTTCTCCTTACTATTGATTGGGTTAGAAAAATGAAATTGCATGAACTCGAAGGAGAGATACCCGTACTTTTATATATATGACCTGAAATTTTGATAGAATATTGCTCGAGCTTCTCCATTCTTCACCAAGAATACTTTCTCTAATCAGTAGTGAATCTAGTTAAGGGCAGACTTGGCAAGTTGGGTGGTTTGAGAGTGTTTTCCTAGGAATTCATCTCCAATTAATTTTTAAAAATCCATTTTGTTGTGATAAATTCAGTAGATGAATAGCGATTGCCAAAGAACCTCTAAATATGTTTTAAATTCAATCAGCTCATGAGCAAATTGCTAGTTCTGCAAAGGCTTCGAGGGATTGACCCTTTTCCCCTGGATCCCTGATTATATACAAAATTCTAAATTTCTTTTCTCTTTGAAAACGTCTCTGAAATCTACCAAGTTTAGATATTGCTCGATATACCCATTATTTATAATAATTTATTTAACGAAAACAGGAAGAATCACATCCAATTTAATAATTATTTCTATTTACAAACATAAGCAACCATTCTCTAACAAGTAAAATCCGATTGATTAGCCGGGATTCGAACCCAGGACCTTAGAGTTGGAGCACTAGCTAACCACTTCACCACCATTCCTCCAAATTCCCTATCACATAAAGTAAAAAGAGAGGTAGAGATGAATTAATCTTATTTTTAATTATTTCTGAGAAGTGAAAGGGAGAATAGTCTGCAGAAAAATGTCTCTTAGTAAAGTGGGCGAAAAGATGTATTGGGGATCTAATGTAGAGCTTCGGATGTGATTAAAATGGTGCGAAATGTTTCTAACATTTCCAAAATCTTTTTCGCCCTTCAGGAAATGTGGTTAACGATTGAAATTATGAAAATTATCCTTTGAATGCGTTTATTCACGGACACTGTGAGCATCGTCTTTGGCGTTTCCATCTTTCTAAAAAGGATATTAATGAGCTAGAGGATCGTTGCTGAACAGATTCCTTCGATTTAAAAATTTGGTTTGAATGGCGTGATTAAATAGGAAAGCTAAAACGAAATTTTAACCGTTTTTAAGTAATGTCTATGTAATCGAACTGTAATTGGGACAATTATAATTGATCTAGCTATGGGCTTTCATTGGGTTTCCCAGATGTTATATCAAATATGATTAATGTCTACAGAGTTAAGTTACCACGTCAATTCATAACCCTAGCGTAGAAGCTTAGGTTTTAATTTAATCCTTATTCGCGTATTTTGATCAACATTTCTAAGCAATTGGTTCTCTCAAAACATTTAGCGAAGTAAATTTTAAATGTCGTAACTTTTTGCTTGCTCTCTTATCTCCAAGTCATATCAAATGAAGAATGCATTTTCAGTTTTCAAGTTGCTTCCAATACAAAATATGCTCGGTATTTATAGATGTAAATTCAGAAACATTTATTTTCTTTATAAGAAGTGCCTTTTGTCGTTTTCTGCGATCATTAAAAGATTTTTCACTTGGATACCCCGTCTCAATAGATGCTTTGCACTTTACCAGACGTAAAATCATTGTAATGTAAATGTAATTCGTTTTTTAGAGAATCAAGTCTCAAAAAAACCTTCTTTACAACCCTATTCACGAGCACGTATACGTTAGAAAAAATACTATCCAAAGCTGCCCCCATAAAATAAAATGTGAGACATTAGATGCTTGATATGAAAACCCGCTGGTCGGGTGTCTTCGAAGCATAGTATATATATTGTACACAAAGCAGTGATATTCTCACCTAATATTGGAGCAGTGGCTAGAAATAGTTTTTTGCGCTAAAATTTTCGCATGCGCTTAGTCTTTCGACAAGTAAATCATGTTAAAATATCTTTTCATGCTGGAATCGTAAATCGAGTAATTCTCGAAATCGTGTTCAAGGGACATCCCCATAAAATTAAAAGTAGTAAAATTGTTTAAAAACTTAGAAAAAGATCTCGAAATTAATTTTATTTTTTTTTCATTTTGAATAATTTATTCGAAGCTTAGGAAACGAAGCGGTTCGTTTTGATGTGCATCGGATCAGTTCAAACTGAATAAAAATGTGTAAACTGAAAGAATATGTATGCTTACGTAGTTTGTGAATTCATTCCTTTCATATTAATGCACGGAAATTATTCTGTTTTTTCCTCATGGTAAAAGGTACCTTCAAATTAGAAATACAATGGAAATACGGATTCTACCAAAATTCTAATCTGTTTAAATATTGATTAATAGAGATGGTTTGCGATAATACTAATGCGATAATAAGTCCAGAAAGTGGATGTTTGTGGGGTATATATAAATAAATACAAAAATAAAATAAATAATACGCTGACGTATAAGTGATTCATGTTGAGGAACAGGCAGTCATCATCGCAAAGTCGCTCTTGTATTGATCTTGTCTCCATGAGTCTTAGGTATTCGGTAAGATATGAATATTTTCAAGGTGTAATCGTGTCTTAGAGATTGTTGACGTTCGCAAATGGTGTACGTTTGGAAATGTGTGTGAGGCTCTTTAAAATTCTCGTATTGGGGGTGTGGAGCTCGTCTCTTGGTCGTCTGATGTCGAGATACAGGTCACCTCGTTCCCAAAACACGAAATCAGCTAGTATTCCTTCCCCACCAGCATTTCCTTTCTTCCGCCCCTATTTCAACTCTCTCTTCTTCCTCCCACAATTCCTTTATTTCTTCAGAGGATATTCGTTTTCAGTGCTCTTCGATCTTTATACCTATTACCTCACAGTACTGACTTTTTCTTGCGGTTAAGCCTGCGCTAATACATGGATATGTGAAAGGAATTAATTCTCTGTGAACAGTTCTCTTCATCTCCTGAAGAAAGCAACTCAGTTGCCGAAATATGTTTGAGAATAATACGCTTGCGTTATCTCAGTCACGAAGAACCCGAATCCCCACGGTTTGTGTACATACATCCGCACGAAGCGTTGCTTCCAAACTAGGGCTTTTGGAGCTTGATTATCTCTAATTTTCAGGGTTTGTTATCAATTTAAAACTTGCGTGGCACTAAAAATGTACTGCGTGGCACTAAAAATGTACTGCGTGGAACTTTTGCAGTAATGATTCGGCTTAAATATATAATTGGCCACGGATGGCCACAATAGCCAAAGTATAAAAGAAAGACTTCAAAATCATCTAACAAGGACTTACCAGGTGTAAAAGTATGAAACCGGAGTTTTTTTGTAAAAATTACACTTCTGTTATTTGAAAATTATCTTAAGTATCGTAAATTATCGTATAGTATCGTAAATTATCGTAAAGTATCGTCTTCATCCAATAAGGCTTGCAAGTCCTTGTCTTCAAACGTTTTCGGTGGTTTCCCACGGTCCTCGTTTCTCACGTCAAAATCACCACTTTTACATTTTTTTAAACCACTCGAAGCACTTAATTTTGCCAAGAGCATGTTCACTTTCGACAAGCATTCTATGCGATTCTGCAGCAGTTTTCTTCAAATGATAGCAGAAAACCAATGCAAATCATAGTTCGTAGACACAAAGCTCGACATGTTTGAGGCTATAGAAACATACACCGGTGCATGAAACGTAGGTTATTGCGTGTTGACAAACTTCGTCAGCTGTCAGAGGGAGAGGATGGCGCGCGATACTGATAGCGAGCACCTTCTATAGAAAAATTCCGGTTTCATACTTCTAAAACTGGTACTTTAATTCTAATACGTATTTCACCCTCCACGAAGGCATCTTCAGAGAAGAATGACTAATGACGCGGCCTTAACAAGAACTTTGATATTTTCTCATACCTACTATACTCATCCTTGGTTCTTTCTGTTTGATAATTCTTTATTTTATTTCCATTTATAGAAGGGTCTTGTGTCCGAGGTAACTCGAACCTAGACAACTGTTATGATATGCAAAACTTATGCGTAAACTTAATACATTATAAGAAATGTATTTCTATGCTGTATCATTTCACTATTTCAGAAAAATTACCTTGTTAGGCACTCTAGATGTAGAAGTAATTCGTCTTCATCCACTGATTAGAATGCTATAAAATTAAGGATAAGGGATATGAATCTGGTGTTCAAAGCTGTGTATCATCTTAGTGGAACCCTATTGTATATCACGGTTTGCGGAAATTTGAAAACAAAATATGTCGAGGAAAGAGTTTGTAACTTGTATAATTCGTTCCTTTTTACTCTAAATTTGTTACTTAGTTAGAAAGTTGGATATTGAGTGTATATGCAATGGCTAGGTAAAGCAGAAAGGCAAACGGCGAAGCTTTCCTCTCAGAAAGCTTTGCCGTTTAGACATGTGTATTTAATAAAATATATGACCTTAAAATACCAGTTTCTTTGAGTGCAATGTGGAAGTGACTCCATGGTAATACAATACTTTCTCAGAGATGCTTCATAACTGAAACACTCTTTTTATTAAAACATCGGACCAGAACCGAACAGGAAGCAGAAAAAGTTTGTTTTGCTGCAGCGAAATCCAGTCCTCGACTGGGAAATTGTTTTCTTGAACCCTTTTCGAAATCTCTTTGTTTTCATTAACGGAGAGAATATTACTTGTTTTCATTGTTTAACATTGAAATTGTTTTATATCTCTGTTTCATGAAAACTTGCTGTTTTAACCATGGAATTATTCTTTTGAAAATTCGCCAATTTGACCGTTTACCGTTGAGAATCCCGATTTTTATCTGTGGTTTATGTGACGGTTCTTGTGGAATTCAGGCTTGTTATTTCCTTTTTTATCACTCATTCTTACCTTTCCAGGTAACCTTATGTTTGGATGAATTTATTACAACAATTCAAAGTATGTGAACAATGCGCATCTCATCGTTTGTTTATTGCAACAATGCCTATTTATTTAAATTAACGAATACTTGAAGTAAAATTTTCCTTCTTTAAAATTCTCTGTAGAAGTTACCAGTAATTGCGATGATTTCTTTACTAACATTTTTGCGTTACACCCATTAAAATATTAATTTATTCCCTAAATTTATTTTTAATGCCATTTATTCTACGATTTTAATTTTAAGATGACTGAATCTGCGACCTGAGCGAGATTCCATGTCCCGTTGTTGTTCGAACTTTTATAATTGATTGAGGCCGGGATATTGTCTTTCCTCGGTATTTTCCAAATGCATTACTAAAAAATCACTAACGACACAATCCGCAAGCGAACATACCTTCAACGCTTTTCCTGTTGTTATTCTAACCGTCATTTTGTCGTTAGAAATAATGGCGTCTGAGTGGAAAGTGTATGAGCTCTAAAATACGTGTAGTCTGTGGAAGAAGACGTACCGTAAAAAAAGCAAGATAATGAGTTTTGAGGGAAGGAAGCGGCGCGGAGTCGGCAGAAGGGGAATAACCTCCTCAGCGGTCTCTCACGTTCTGCTTTTAAGAGCGGTACATAATTGTCAACAAACCCGCCCTCGCGAAATATCCTCCCATTTCCAGCTTTTCGTACTTCTCCAGTGGATACGTCCACCGCCCAACAATTTTTCGTCCTCTCCGTTATTTTAAATCCCTTTAGATCAGTGGAATATGCGAATGTGTTGACCTCGAAAACCGTTGGGCGTTAACAATGGGACAGCGGTTACCTCCTGGTCCAGAGACACTCCAGAAGTCACGGAGATGCGAGTCGGTGGAAGGATCAATAGCTATTTCATGCGTGCACTGAAAATTGATTTGAACGGAATAGTTTTACGCTTGACTTGCTTAGTCAATGGGGAAAGGATCGTTTGCGCTGAACGTCATTCGTGAAAAATCGGTAATAATAGAACTTTATTGTGGTTCCTACTCAACAATAGCTCTCTTTATTGCTACTTAATGCTGCATTTGATTGTGTTTGATTGGTTTACTTTTTAAGTGGCGATAGAATCGGGGTCTGCGATGGAATATACGTTATTTTTATTTCATTCGTCTTTATTTTCGTTTTTCACGCTTACCAGTCTCATATCTCTGTGTTGGCACTTCCCGAGCGATACTCACAGATCTTAAGTTACACATTGGAGCACCGTGTAACATCCAAGGGCAATGAGCGCTTCAAATTCACTATCCCCATTTCTATCAGGTTCACAATGTAATTGGTGGGATTTTTTTATCGCTTTTTCTAACGGAGCGTAAAGTTTATAATTAATTAATCCTCAATGATTACTTTTTGATTGAAATACTATACCTAAATAATATTTAAGTAAATTAGATAGTAGGTGATTTTTGAAAAACAAAAGTTTCTTTCTAAACTGTTTTATTATTCACCCTTGAAATGTCTGAGTCCATCCTGCCACACTTATCGGATAGGTTGTGTTTTAATGAGTTGTAAATACACTAGCATTTATTACTAAAACTAAGAGGTATTCCTTATGTCAATGTTTGGCTGATTAAACCATTACCGGAATGTCACAATTGTTACATGAGATATTTTACTTAAAATCCCTGTAACTAAAAATACCTGTTTTAGGAGATAATTGTTGAACTTGTGTTGATGGAGTTGAATGAGCGCATTCTATTGTAGAATACATTTTGGTTGTTGAAATATGACCGAAAGATATTATCAATTTGATCGAGTGCTTACCCAATACGCTTCCATAAGGGCACCTGCAGATGACCAGATAGTGAGACTTCCCCGTCCTGATGTTCTGCAACGCGAGCAATGACCAGTCCCTCGGCGCTCTGCATTCCCTCATTTCGGAGGAGAGCTCACACGTCTTCACCATCGTCAAAGGCTGAGGAAGGATTTATATAATTAGGAATTGAATAAAAAAACATCATTTAGTTAATTAAACTCAGATTAAAATGAAAGTGTGTACTGGAGAAATTCACGATAAGCTAAAGTAAGATATTTTTCAACTTTAAATGTTCTTTCGTTGGAGTCAAAAAATGAATTTGAGTAAGATAACACAAGGTTTTCCATTATTAGCGAAACAAGGGGTTTATTCTTCCGATCATAGGAAAAAACAATAAAAATCCAGTAAATTTGGAAATAGATGTTCAATTAATTACGTAATCTTTCTTAAAATGTACAAGCTCTACAAGAATAAAATAGTTTACTGCCTAAGCCGTCGTATGAAGCAAGTATGATGGGTGTCAGTTCACATTGATATAATTTTCTTTTCATTGAGTCAAACATTTTCAGGCTGACGTGGTTGATATTAAGAAAGACATAATTTAAAGAAATATTTTACATAGATAATTAAAGAAATATTTTACATAGAAATCTATTTTCTTAATTTTATATGTTAAAAATTTGTTTTCTTTTTGGAGAGGAAGCGATTCTGCTCATGCATTTTGGTGATGCATATACCGGTCTGCTAAGGTATATTTCTGTGTCTCTTACGTGCGATTTCAGAAAAAAATTCTTATTAGAATGGTTTTTTAAATTTCATTATTCCACTTAAGTTTCTTGCGTAAGTGGGAAACCAATTCTTTCCAATTCGTTGCGATTTTTGTAAGTTTTTGCGATTGAACTAAGAAAGAGAAATCGTATTATTAGTAATATTAATATTATTAAAAGTGATTCAACTTAGATCATTTCGCACATGGGCTTCCGCTGGGAACCGAACCCTTTCACCAATGCAGATCTGGATTCCCAACTAGGCTATCCGGGAGCCCAAATGAGCTGTTCTAATTCCTCTTTCTGACGTTCGCTCTGACTTGAGGTGCGTAGAACTTAATTTTCGAGTATGAGCGACCGTCATTGCAGTCACAGCTGCCAATGACTTGTTCACGCGTTGATCTCACCTTTTTCCTGATGTCCGTCACCAACTCCATGCTGTGCTGGTCGTCCACGTTGAGACTGGCAGAGCAGGGGTCCTTGTATCTGGAGGGACACGCACACAGAGGCTGAGTGTGGTTCAGACGAGTGTACACCGCGTTGCACACCTGTTGGACGAACATACTCTTGTACTCTGGGCTTAAACGACTTAAAAGCCGCGGAACATGTTGGGGTTTTCCATGCAGCAACCCCAAGTAAGATTTAATTTCAAGTTAGACAAAATGCAATGTTACAGATAGAGCATTTAAAATAAGTAACATCATTATGCTTCAGTAAACAAGTGCATAGATGCATGATTTTTTAAAATTACAAATTGCCTATTATTTTTAGTAAGAGCTTCTTTTCTCGTGTCGCCAAAAATCGGATGGCTGTCTAAAATTGCTCTTTCAAAGTCTATTTGCTGATAATTGGTATATATATATGCCTCACAATAGTATACCATATATAGTACACAATGCGCAATGGCCAAAAGTTTTCATTTATTTTATTCCGATAGCTTACAATTTAATTGAATCCTTTTTTTCATCTCATTGGATGTTGGAAATGAAGAAATTTTAATATTACTTATTTAATATATATTTGAAAGATAAAGGTATTCCTAATTGCATTCGTTTACTTAGAAAACATGTATTTCTGACAAACTCAAATATTATGTCTTAGCCACAATAATTCTGGTTTGTCGGGACTCGAACCCGGAACCCTGTTGTGTTCGAAAACAAGCATAACAACCATTTTGGCACAATTTAAATATTGAAATTTGGTTTCAAATCTTTGATTTTGTGATCTGCATTTCTTCTTAAGGCGAAAACCCGGGAGTTAAGTATGTTTAGTTGGAAAATGCTCACAGAGAAACATTGAAGATCTACTCCTAATCGTACCATTGGAATAACATTAATTTTTCGCGGAAGTGATGCCAATAGTTGTCTTTTTTATTACCGCTGTGTCATTACCAAATGATGAGACGGTTCGCAAATCAGTATGCTAATGGCGAAGAAATGCATATGGAAGTTGAAAGAGGAAGTAATAAATGAAGAACGACGCGTTTAAGAATGTATTGTGCATGACATAAAAGTTAATCTCTTATCTTTCTGAAGAGCGCCTCATAAAGACTTGGTTTTTATATTTAACAGTAATGAACAGTAATTAAGTGAGAGATTTAAAATAGGTAAATTATTGTCTTGATCGTAGGTTTTGATTGAAAAACGAGTATCGAATCTCAGAATGTCTCAATCTTATGGAATTTGTAATCGCTGGTGTCATTGGTTTATGAAAATTCATTCAGAATTCTTTGTTTTCCTTATAGCCTGTTATATTTTGATGATTTTATTTTAATGAAAGATAGATTATGAAACACAAAATGAAACAGAATGGATCATGATGTAGCATGCTTTTTTAGGAAGAAAATTTTTATACATTTACAAAGGTTTTTGGAATTGTTTTGATGATATCACATTAAATCAGATAAAATTATTAATTGAACGATTATTATCTTGCGTGTTAAAAATTTAGTTCATTAGCTGAATTTTTCTTATATTTTAGCAATTTTTTATGAGATATACCATTAAATTTAATCATCTCAGGCTGTACTTCGTGGAACGACATTTCAACTATAGCAACAGAAAAACTTCGTAAATTTCCACGCTAAAGCTTTTATTTTTCGACCGGTTTCGTCACAGAAGTGATATCTTTAGGATATATACGATCGATACACTATTCTTCAACTGGCACCGAAAAAGTGAAGAAATTTAAAAATAAAAAAGAAATTGTTGTTTACCCTTAATTTAAATATACATACGAATGCAACACCATCATGAGGTACCACAGGAAACACAAGATTTTTATTATTAACAACTAGGAATGGCCTATGGAAGAAGAAGTAGGAATTGGTTAGAAAATAGAAGATAGTACTTACATTGTAATAGTTACTTAATAAGACTTATTGTATGACATGTTATTGTAAGGAAGGAAGAAATAGGGCGTCGTGGTCGATTGTTCTACTTAACAACACTACAATCGCTTGGTGAACATTATTACATTCGATTAAGCGTTAGCTTCCATTACCTCGTTTCGTAGTCATGGGAACAACTTTTCTCACCTGTTGAATCGCGCATTCCGGAAGCAGGTATATGTGCTGATTGTGTGGATAGTAGTGGTACTTGGTCACCTTATTCTGTCCTTCGTACGGCTTCGAACCAGAGGACGCGCTCTGCGAACACAAAGAAATTACAGTTGTAAAAAGAGACATTCTCGTGCACAATTGCGGCTCTTAAAATACCAGGAGCGTAATTTAAGGTCATGAATTTTTCTTGAGCATTCTGCAAACAATGACTTAAGTTGCTCACTTTATTACCTGTTCTGAGGAAATACATGAACCGATTCTTAAATGTGCATTATTTGTGCGGCGCACAATTACTCTACATAAATTCTTATTACCTGTTGAACCATTTTTTCATCAACTACCAACCAGACCAACCCTTCTGAAATTTTAAGTTAGACTTTATATCTCATCATATTGGATAGGCCAGGGGTACACATTTCCATGACTCTCACCAGCAATATTCTAATGAAAAACGTCTGTACCTATGCACAGTAGAACTTCAAGTATCCGAATTAATTGGGACCGGACCCCATTCGGATAATTAATTAACTTCTGTATGTACACTCCTGGCCAAAATTAACGCATCACCGGCCGTTAGAATCGCTAGGGAGGTGCTGCGTTAATTTTGGCTAGGAGTGTACATTGAAAACGGGAGAAAAAAACAACATATATAGTATAAAGAAAGCTATGTATTAATTAATTTTAAAAATGGTAACACTTTGGAATGTCTATTCGGTTTCTACCGTTATGCTTACCACGTCAGCGAATTTAGAACTGTTATATGAGATGGTGTCCTAAAGCGATTCGAATAATCAGCGATTTGGATAGTCGGAATTCGGATAGTCGGAGTTCTACTGTATTGTAAAATTACCCATTTCCGTACCCCTATTTTAAAATTCCATCTCCACCATATTTCAATTAAAAATATCATTAACTTATTATTCAGGTACCAAATACTTTACCAAGTGCCATCAGCTAGTAAGCTTACCGCCGGATGAAAATACTTAGAATAGGGGATAGGGGTACTCAAAGCCAATAGAATACGGGTACTAAAAGGGTTAGTAACCCCAGGGTTAAGGATTTTCTTTCAGAATTCGAGTAATCTAACTTAAAAAGTGATGGCGGACACCAATATAAGTTGAAAATTAAGAAAATTGTTTTTCCATTTTCCTGGAGGAAATTTCGTTCGTTTTAATAACAACGCATCATCATATGAACTGATCATATAGTCACAACATGATAAGCAATTTCTTTGCCGTGTAGGCTATCTAATGAGTATAGATCCTGTGTACATAAAATCCTTGTAATTTTGTTCCCGTGTGAGGTATTTTCAGTAGGTGAAAAGATTCATTTTTTGGGATTTTTCCCTGCTTTCATATTTTTCATGGCAGTACATGTGATAGCCGTTTAGAATAATACGCAAAAAAGAATAAAACAATAACTCGACCAGAAAAAATTGTAGTATTGCTTGTTTTAAGAAACTAGTAATTGAGAAGTTGTTTAGATTATAAGAATCTTAAAAATAAATAGTCTAGCAGATAGATTTTTTGTATAATTTTTGTAATAATCTGTTTCCTTTATGCTTGCTAACTCTGATGAATTAAATTGGAGTGTCTAAACAGGAAATCGCGATCTGTCCGTCGATTGCGGTGTTTTCCCGTTGGACATTTCCTGATCCGTCAATTGCTTGTTCTTAGAATTGATATATCTGCTGATTATAACTGGCCATACTTAAACTTTGATGATTTGAGTTTTCACCGCGTAAAAGACTTGTTTACACATCGTATAATTACTCTATATTTTCAAACCAATTTCGAAACTCTATATCAGCGAATCTACGTTATCCTTTCAATTCTCTTTCCCGTCTTGGAAAATTATAAATGCAAATTTTAATTATGACAAAACATCACAAATCTCATTCATATTTACACTTCTCTATTTTCTCCTTTTGAACAGTTCTGTGGTAAGGTATACATCCGATCAAATATCATTCGTGCTTTGCGTGCAGGATTATCATGTAGGTCGAAAAAGTTTTCAGATATTCATTACCTCTTCTCTGCCGCACATATTTGTTTTTCCATGATTATCATCAAGGAAAAGTCAATGCCAATGTCAATTTAATTTATTAAATAAGTTCAGAGAAATTACGTTTTCAGATGATGTAACCGATTTAATGCGACCCCCCCCCTGTTATATGGGCCGTTCTGATACTGCCAGAAAGATTAGGGAATTGTTGCTAGAACGAATCGTTTTAAAAATTCATTTATTCCGCGAACTATACGCGAAAGCAACCGTTTAGGAAAAAAGAGTCAAGGTGCCTGCACCCCCTGCCGCACGCCGAAAGGCGGCTTGCAGGGTTCTTACATAGACAATGCCGTTGTTTAAATGCCCAAATGACCTTAAGTTGTTGGTGGGTTGATATTTCTTCCCCAAAGTAACCTATCATTGTCTTTGCCAGCCAATGTATGAGCATGAAGTGAATAATTTTCTGTTCGAAGGTTTCCTTTTAGTAGAATTCTCATGCGAACTCTGTAGCCCAGTTAGTTTAAAGTTAATTAGAGTTCGAGAAAGTAGGTGCAGTTTTAAAACGGAAATTATGCGATCCGGAAGACCCGCTCTTCAGCCGTGCAATTTCCTGAAAAACTCAGGTAATGATGGTTCGCCCCGTTTTGCGAAAAGTCCTCGTTATCGCAAGGGAAACAAGATCGAATTCCTCTGTTTCCCGCTGTGAGTATATGTGGAAAGTCATGTGAATACAGACTCATATTTTATTCATTGTGAACGAGGATCACGTGCTCCCTACTCTACTCCAAGCCGGGTTCCCACGGGGTCGAGTGCACAGCCACTTCGGTCGTGCACTCGTCCGAGTGAGTCCAAGCGGTCAAGCTAATGCCAGTCGTGCACGACTTCTCCCAGAACGAGTGAATGCAAAAAACGTGCAAAATGTCAATTTATAAGATGATTCGAGTCCCAATGATGCAGCTCGTTGGAATGAATCGCAAAACTTAGTGTTTGTGAAGTATAAATAAATTGAAATGCATCGCTAAAGCTATTGCCTGTGAAAGATAAATGTATATATTAATACGTGAAGAGAAAACTTTGGATCAATTTTTAAAGATATTGCGCGAACGGAGGAGTTTGAGATTTGGCATAGTTAAAGTTTATATGGAGAAGGAGTGCAGAAAGCAACAATTTTTGTCCAGAGTATCCTTGGTTCGACTCTGGACGGTTCGAATCGTCTGTCATAAGAAATGCACATAAAGTTCGTTTTCATCGATTTCAGACGTTTTTTCTTTTGCGGAGTTAAATAAGAAATAATGGTCGTACAAAATCGAGATGGATATCAAAAGAAAGAAAATTGAACGAAGATTCTTATTTCGGTCGTATAATATCGTATTCGAGTCTAAATTACGAGATCTATGGGAAAAGGAACAAAACTTTTGCGAAATTTCGCCGTAGTAAACAACCAGTCCCCCTGACGACCAAGGTGATTGTTGAATCCGATACATTCATTTTCTTACAAGAATACACGGGGGTTTTAAGCCCATACCGAATTAACGGTAGGAACCAATGTCGGAGTTCATGAAGAAGAGGCGATTTACTTAGATGTCAGCATATGCAAACAACGATACATAAGTAGCAGGGACAAAATTACGGCCATTTTACAGTTCTTCCAAAAAGTACCTTAACAAAATTAAAATGCAGTCGAAATGCAATATATCTTATAGCTCTATTAAAATCAAGTCTCATTTTCATTAGTGTTCATTTGATTCAATAATAACACGGGAAAATTAAAATTTGCTATGAACTGTATAAAATTAAATGAATCTACAAGCTTTTATTGCGTTTCTTTCATTTGTTGCTAACGTTAAACTTTATATTTCGTAGGTAAGGAAGGGAATTAAGGCGAACAACACACCCTAATAACGTGTTTGTACACGCTCGCAGCTGACGTAATAGCAAAAATTCGAAAACAATTATAACTAATGATTATAGAAGTATACTCTTTGGCAAAAGAACCTCAATAACATTCAAACTTAAAAATTCAATGAATTATGGTCGAATTTCGACCACTGGGCGATCACTAGTATAGATAAATGGATGAAAATTGACAAACGATCGAGATTCCCGTAGCTCCTTCATTTTGGTACTCTTCACTCGACCACCTGTTGAGACTACATCGCATGAATTACACGACCATAGCGCACTCGCTAGTCGTGCACGAAAGTCAAGTTGCCGGTCGTGCACTCGACCGCGTGTGAACACAGCTTTTAGAGATGGTCATATATGAATTTCCATTACGTATTTCCGCAGAAAGAAGGATATTCTGGAGGCGCTGTAATGAGAATGGGGCGTAACAGTTAACAGCAGAGACGAGGTGCCGGATATACAGACAGCTTACCACACCACAGATTCCGTTCTACGCGCTATATTACGGTTCCCATCCCCTCCTCCTCCACCCACGCTCTTCGTCATCCTCTTTATCGCCCGTGGATGCCATTGCCCCAAACATTTATCCCTCTTTGGGTCGTCCTCTCGTTTAGACGTCTATGACAGACCATTTTAGAAAGACTGGACCCAGAAATCTAGTTTTCTTGTCGTGATTGTTGACGGGATTGGCGTTGTGAGACCTGCAACAATGTGCTCATTGTTTGCAGTGGTAGAAGGCCTCTTTCGAGGACGATAATTATCTTCAAATACAGAGATTATGCTTGTAAAAATTGATTTACACTATTAATAAAACTAATAACCAACTTAAAAAGATTTATATACTTTACCACACAAATAATTACTTACTCATTTTGTAACAATTGTTGTAAAAAATTTAATTTAAACACAAAAATAATGAATTAGCAGGTTTAATTTGTGTTTATATTTATATAAGAAGTTGGTTACTTTTGTGATATAGTGTAAATAAATCTTTATAACTTTAGTAGCAGTATTTGTAATGGAATATAACAAAGTTCAGATATTTATTGTCGATATAATTCTCTTCGATTTTCAGGAATCTTATCTAAATTTGACTGTCGGAGTATTTCCTTTGATTATTTCCAGATTGTGTTTATTTCGAGAGATCAATGACGCATCTTATAGCTGTCCATGCATCCATTGAACTATTTTGTGTTAATGTTCATCACAATCATTCTTTTCAATGAACTGCTCATTGACATACGTTAGTTAAATTTCCGTTAGTGAATATCACATTAATTTTCATGTTATGCTACGTTCTCTTGTGAGAGAATTGTTTGATATTATTGTGAAAGGAGAGAATGTATCTGAGATCGAATGTGCTGGAGATGATTCAAATCTACCTCTATGTAATTCCCTGGATCAAATTCTAGTGAGTCTCTTCTTATGATCAACAATGTTGAAGCCCAAGAATCCCGTAATAACAATGAATGGAATTTTGAAGTGAAACGAGGAAAGATATTAACTTTTACTTGTTGCAGATTAAAAATTATTTTCCACAATATCTCTGCCGCTGAGGAATTTAGTTTTGAAACGATTAATTTCGTCACTTTATAATAGTTGGTTGGTTATGATAAAGTCCCTGGAGATCATTGTATCACGTAAATATTTTACGCGTCCAATTAAGTAGGTCACTCAACAGAAATTATCCAAACTAGTTCTACTATTCTGTCTATTAGGGTAGGGTGACATGCAATTTTTAGTTGCGCAACTATTTCATTGGCTACCAGGCTATTTGAGTGACCACCGAGGGTTCTTGACTGCGCCCACAGGCAACTGTTTAGTTGGCCGATTAAACGGTTTGTGTCTTCCCTCAAACTGAACTGAAGACTCAATGACTCACACATGCATTGTTATGGCCAACCAATCGTAAACAATTACGTTGCTATAAATAACGACGATCGGCCGATCAAATAGTTGCGCAACTAAAAATTGCATGTCAGCGCTTAGCCTAATGAATAGCCTATCTTAATGAAACCTGATTGACCTTAAATTTCTGTGATTTGATAAGCATTTTTATTTAATTAATTTTATTTTTTCTCATTTAATTTAATTTAACTCTATTCACATTTTTTCATTTTATACAAAGGTTTGGTTGCATATCCATGCTCCTTTGTTGATATTTACACATATGCTTATTACTATTTGTACTTTTTTTCAACATGTTGTGCGATTCATTGTAATTGGTCGAAATGGCTGTTAATGAATCAACTTTAAATAAATAAATAAATAAATGGAATTGTGTAATTTTGCAGAAATCTCGTAAACGTTTGATATATTCTTTGTCCTAAAATGCTTATTCGAGTGTGATTCTTCAATTACCGTAGTAGAGTTGGAATGAATCGGTGAAGACCAAAGGGCAAAAATTGATTGAGAACCGCTAGGCGATGTTTCTTTTATGGTGACTTATGATTAATTTGGTGACGTAACACAAAGAAAAATTGAAAAATTCATGAATCAGACCTCCCATTGTGATTCAAACGAAAAGATCCGCCTCATCCGTATGCAATAAAAGAACCGTGCCATTTATATTCGAAGGAAATGCGGAAGAGGTGTCAATGTAAGCGATGCCTAAACTGAGTTATGCGTGTGGAAACCAATCGGACCTTCTTTCATCTCCTCATTGTTTTGCCATTTCGTGCTTTTTATCGACGTAAGAAAGAGTGAGAACTAGCACGAGGAAACGACCTTTTGCAAATGCATAAGCAAATGATGGCATCAGGGCATGCGCCAAATTTGTCATCCATTTTCCAAATTCTGCCAAGCATCGTAATTGAATAGATTTTTATCAATAGAAATACGATGATAATTTAAAACGATATTACATACCATTATGAATACGTTGTTCCTGCTACCATAATCTGATGAATGGAATATTTTCATTGGTCATTTTGTATAGGGTAGAGAAAAATGCATCTTTCATTTAATTTTATCACAGTTTGAATCATGGCTGTGATGAAACGAAAGCTTCTAAAGTATGAGTGGATAGTCGATATTTCCTTATTGACTGGCAAGAAAAGTGTTACTCGTAGAATAATTGTGTTTCACTTGCGTGGACATGTTCCGCTTATAGTATTCTGGCTCCGTGAGGAAAGCATGGGAAAATTACCTCACTCCTCATCCTATTAAACCTCATTCCTCTCTACAAGCTCTTAGTATGTGTAGTAGTGTCGAATGTCCGAGGGGGTGAGGCACCAAACAGCCTTCGGGCTGAATACTTAACAGAAAGATGAATACGTTGACAATTAATAATAAAATAATAATCATAATTAATTAATGTGGAATTAAAAGTAACAGGGCTCACGGATAACCATGTGGGAAGCATGTAAGGCTTCGAAGAAAGTGGTCCCGGGTTCGATTCCCTGTTGGAGCCCATACACGCTATGACTTTAGCTGCCGAAGCACTTTCACTATTGCTGGAAGTAATTCTTCAATAATGTGGATTTTAAGTTTAGATCTGAGTGAGGTTTCTATATAATTAGTTCAAGAGGATCTCAACTTGACTTATGTTTTGGTAGAAATGTATAACTTTCTACATAATAAAAATCTTACCATCGTAATGTGCTCGAAGTTATAGTGCAGCAGTCTAATCTCTTGTAGTATAACTTTATTTTAAGGACAAAGCTGTTAAATGGTCAGCTTCTTTGAACTTGAGAGCATGCCCTCTCGCAAAGTTAATAAACTCATAACTCAAGGCAGTCGATGCGGTTACAAATGGGAGGAAGTGAACGCTTCGCGGTTTTTTGAAACTTTAAAAAGCCGCTAACTTGGAAAGGTTTCCGTCATTTTTGCGGAAAAAACGTTCCCCTGGAAAACTATTCGACTGTGGCTCTTCGTTTTAGAGGAGTAATCTTTTACTTTAAATCGTAATTTCAGCGTTTGCTATCTAATTTTTCAGTTTGAAGTGTATATAAAAATCTGGGAAAAGTCGTAACAAATTATCACCGATGGATTTGCTCGTTCTGTTGATTAACTAGTTTAATAAAAGCCAAACTCTGGCTAATATAATAGTTTATAGAATCATTTTATCTTACAATTAGTTATGGTGCTATTCCAATTAGTTCGTCTGTTTTCTTGGATATCCATCATTCTCTTCTAATTGCCTTTCTCGCAATTCTTTATGCCGTTCTAACATTCTTGTCTTAATTTTCCTCTTTTTCTATTTCTTCTCCGAAGCTGATTTCTGTAATTGTTTGATATTCTAAATACATGTGAGTTTCCTCATATGTCCATTGGCCGCCTCCTTTAATAAACCATTAACATTTCATATCTCCTTCCTCATCTAATTTCTGCGATTGTCCGCTGATTAGTTACTTTCGACTTTCAACATTGGTCTCGCCAGCGAATATTTTTGGCATATATTTCCTTCCAAACCCCCTTTTAAATGTCATTATCTATTCAAATTTTGGTAATATTATTATTATTTTTCACTTGAAGCGAGGTTATACCAACACAGCTTATCTTTCACCTAACCTTATATTAAACATAGTATATATTATTATATTTAATTAAAATCAGCAAAGTAACTTAACGTAAATTCTAACAGTAAAAATATCGACGTCACTGGGGCACGAACTCCGGTCTTCTACTTTCCGGGCAGATCCTCTAACCACTTCTACATAATGATAATAACTTCTCTATTGGAAACAGGATGATACGAATCACAGTGTACAGTACAGTAATACCTAATTTAATAGATATTACTATTTATAAAGGCGCACAACCATTCCCCTGCAAGAGAAATCTGACTAGCCGGGATTTAAACCCGGGACCTTGGGGTCGGAGCCCTAGTATATTTACCACTCCACCACCGCAGCTGGTACATATATATAAAATAATTTAAGCTATAATTAATGAGTTAAACTCTTTTAAAACTCACTCTCACTCACATTTTATATGTACACCCCAGTTAATTTTTTTGCGAGAATCTAATGCTTAGGTAACTTATCGAAAGTTAAAACATGATAATGAAACATTTTTGTCGGCAATGAATGGAAGCCACCTAATTCATTCATTATTAAATCGTTTGAAGGAGGCAATTAACTTTCGAGACGTCCATCCAATCGCTCGGGGGTTCGATATTTTTTGCTCCTTCGCAAAAAGAAATCGACAGATGGCAGCACCTGTATTTACGAGGGCGCATTTCCGCCCTCACTTTTTTGCGCGCTTAAAAAACTTTTCATCCGCTTCGGATATGAGGCGCTCGAATTGTGCCCGCCAAAATGTCACCGTTTGGGACCATTGGGAAGATGCTCTTGAAAGCTGAGGTCATTAGAAAAGGAGGCAGGAAATGTAATCCTCTTCCACCGATTCCCAGAAGTTAAATTACCTTTCGGGAAAGCAGACTTGCCTTCGGGATCCGATGTCTTTAATGATCTTCTTGATCGATTCTCAAGAGTAGTTTGGCTTATTTATTTGGGCGATTTTATGGCTCCTTTGCGAAAGTGGAAAGTTTTATATGACACATGCTTAGTTTAATGCTCTTCCAATTAGGTTTCTTTGTGAATTGATAGAGTGAGTTCAATCAAGGAGTACATATTTTAAAAAGGAGTTTTTCTGTTTCCCAATCAATACCATTCAGCGCATAAACCGGTCTCCTTGTTCCAAAATCCTCTTGCTTCAAGATACTCATTCGGAAGGGAATGAATTTTCTTTACGCCTCGGGAAATCAGCGCGCGAAAACTTATATCGAAAACAAAATACCTCGTTTCTGCCAATCATGCTGGTAGTTAAGAGTTTCTAGGTTACGGCTGTTTATGAATAAAGCTCCTCTCCTCATCAAGGAAGCTATAACTCAAATAAGAGAAGGTTTATTCCTGCGATGAGAATATAATGACTTTTTTACGTTCCCGAAGAAGAGTAAAAGTCATGCATTAATTTATAGTCCAGCCTGCAAATTCATGGAATTCCATTTGAGAGGAATGTATGGGGAAAAAATATGAATATCCACCGAGATTACTTGATAAGTGAATGTCGTAATAAATTTACTCTCGACCGGTTACGATGCTTGGATCATGATCAGCCAGGTGACGCCTAGCGCACGATTCATTAACATGTAAATTTTCCGCGGACAGGAAATTCCCTCGTATATTTTCGTGGGAAATTTTATATTCATATCTTTTTCAAACAACTGTTAATTTAGAGTGTCACTGCCTCATCACAAAGGGGTTTTGAACTTTGGCCTCTGTCTCTTGGACCGCATATTGGTTGTTTTTTATGCTTTGAATGTGTGAAGTGAATAATAATGAGAAGAAGATAGCCACTTGTTTGATCGTTTATTGGAGAAACTATGCACTTTAAATTCTAACTTCATTATTTACGGTTTAAACTCAAAATAAACTTAATAAATCTATTATTACTCTTGCTAAAAAAATCTTAGTTTAGTTAGGAATATTTGTAGCGAAACATCTTTTGCTGTTAGGTAGTAATATAATTTTTGCATCAAAGGTTTTTTAGGAACCCAATTTTTAGTTTCTGAAATGAATACACCAGATCATGTGCCAGTGAAGGTCAACCGAGAACTGCTTATCAGTTTAAAGATTCGACATTCAATATTTTTATTTTAAAGGTGAACGTGTTTTTAATTGAGATGATTAAATGATGTTTAAACTATGCTTGGCCCTTTAAAATGTCCAAATTAAATCTATCTCCCTTAGTGTATATCACAGATTGGTTTTCGTTTGAATAGTTGTTCTTTTATCGGATTAGATGTAGAATTATTTAACTGTAAAATTGAAAAACCACTTTGTATAGGTTTGTGTGCTAATTTAAACAAATTTTCATAATTTTTCTGGTAAATACGGCAATCGGTATAGCTGTATCTTCAGAATTGACTGGAAGGAAGTACCTTAAAAAGTGGAGAAAGTCAAAGCGCTGGCCGCAATGTTTTTTTCCGTCGAAATTGTTTCGAAAGAAGTCCGTATCCGGTCCAGATCGTGTCGGAAATTTTTAAACGGTCCAAGCAGTTAAATCCAGATTTTACGTTTTGGCGCAGTTTTAAGGGAAAGGGAAGCTGTGGAAAGGAGAATTCCTTAGCGAATAATAATTATGCACCTTTCTTTTGAAGTAAGACGATATCTGTCAGAAATGGAATTGGAACGAAAATATATATAACGCGGTGCGTTCTTTTAGGTCCCAGCAACTTCTTAATATCTTGGCTGTTCGTCCCGTTTCTCATCAGCCGAAGATATTTTGCTTGGCGGAATATTTGGTCCACTCTCAATCCGTTCATTTGAGCTGTGCTTCCAAATAATTCGTCCTTCGCATCACAGGTATTAAGTATCTCTAAAGTACAAGTCCGTGTGTGTAAATTCAAATGCGAAAAGGAGATAACAGCAGTGGAATACAATATTTTAGGATTATCGTATCGAAAAATTATACACTAATTCATAACGGATGTGTGAAGTGGAATTTGGATATTATCACCCTCGTGAATTTCATGGTGCACTAAGGGCTGGTTGGGAAGAACTGCATTAGAGAGCCCAACCTTATACTGATCTCAACTTCCTGCCCTGAAGCACGCCCTGAAAAAACAATTTTCCTATATAAACACATATTCTGACCTACTCTACGACAGATATTTGTGTGTTCATAGCGCGCGTTTTCGGCATGTTTCGTGAATAAAATTATTCTTCGTTGAAACTTACAAAGATGCTTCGATTCAAATTATATTTCTTAAAGTTCATATAATACAGGAAAATAAGTACAAGAAACTTTGAACTTTAACTTTACTCATGACAATACTGAACAAGAATGATAGTTGCCTTAGAAAATTAATAATTTTTTTTAGGTATGTGTTCGGAAAATCATTCGTATGAGAATATTTTCAGAAATTATGGTCACAAATTCTTGAAATTTGATGCGCTGACAAGCATTGGTAAAGTCAGGTGAGTAATTAGGAGGACCTGCATGTTTTAAAGCTATGTCTTCTGCAAACAATACGAAATAGTTCGAGGAAAAATATATATTTTTAATTTAGCCCTGCTTACGTTCTTTGACAGCTTGAAGTTGACTAAAAAACTTGGAAACTGTTGTAACATTGTAACAATATTAATCTTTTATCTACTATGAATTTTGAAATTTCAGAATGTTGTAACTTGCCATGTTCTATATCCGATAAGAAAAAAATTGGGTACACAGTAGTTGGGAATCGGGTACTTGTCAGGGCCAATGTGGAATCGTTTATCGGAAAAAAACCTCGTTTCTGCTAAAGGTATACTTAATATTCTTATGGCTGACAAGACAAAAAAATTTAACTTTTTACCGTTTACGCGTGGGGTGAATATAGGAACCAACAAAGGGGGAGAGGCGGTATTTCCCGGAATGGAGGGCATGCGACCGGTTCCTCCTCTTAAGTGTTTAGGGGGAGCGACTATCTAATTTCCTTATGGACATCAGCAATTAACTGATAAAATGCCTTTTCGTCATAAATGTATAAGAAATGTAGTACTTTCGGTAAAACTTTACAATCTGATTTTAATTCAAGCTCCTTGTTAGATAGCACGCAAATTGCTTCTACTACCAAATAATTTACCCTAAATGACCAAGGGCAGGCTAAAAATGTCCACCACTTTTCTTTTTCAATATTTTTAGCACTTAATCGTGCTATACAGTCTTATAAGTTCATTACACTGTCAAATATAGGTTGTTAAACTATATGTTAATGCATTTTGTACATTTATTTTAAGCAATGTAATGAGAGCGGAAATAGGCGGTGGACACAAAATGACTCTCCCTTGGTCCAACCTGCGACATATTTTTGAACCAAATAGAATTATATATTTTGGCAAATATTTTTAAATTAATTTTAATAATTTAATTTAATTTTTTTACAATTGTACAATTGTTAGCAACAAAAATCATTGATGTGAGTGAGAAGTTTTTTCAAAAATCCAAGAAAGCAATTGATAAAGAGATATTATGTTTCATTATTATTTTATCGAAAAAACAAAATGGACAATTTTTGACCCTCCCTTGGTCCACGGAGTAACCAAAAAAGGTTGGACCTTTAAGGGTTAAAATGCGAAGTGGTTGTTCGCCACCCCCTTTTGGATCCGCCAGTGGGTCACGTTGAAATCTCCGAAAGTTATTCACTGCCATGTTCAATCCCTAGGATGATAAATTTAGGTAAAATCAGCCGCAGACAGGTTGAGTGCCCAAATTAGGGTCGGCGATATCTTTATCCTCCGATAAGCGCCGCTCGCTCCCCGACTTCCGCGAACTTTTTCTGCTTTGAAGGAGGGCAGCGAGGGTGGCTGGTCCGGAATGGAGGACATGCGACCGGTTCCTCCTCTTAAACGCCCAAATCCATCGGACGCCGAGGGTTAATCGTAAACTCCGCGTTTTTTTAGAAGCGATGCCTCGTAAATGTACAGTATAACTCGGATTTTACTTTTTTGGTTCGAGAAAGCGGAGTCACGGGAAAAACGACTAATCCGTTAAATCTCGTAATCGTTCTTATGCACTGGCTGTTAATGAACCGCCCTCGGGGGAACTGAGGTTTCGAGAAATGTCTGCATCGCGAAATATTACCAACGTTTCCAAAGCGCGGAGACTCAGCCCTCATGCCCCAAAACCTTTATTGTGTGCTGTTTTTTTGGTGGGCCGCATAATTTCCAGTATTTCCTTTAACTTCTAATTTTACTTTTTATACACCGTGCGATATTTTTCGTTCTTTCCGGAATTCATTGATGAGTAGAACATTTTTTATGTGTTCTCTCATCTATTTTAATATCTAACTAAATTGGGAAGTGTACGATTTTGTTCCTGGAAGTCCATGTTAATACGTATGCATCGTAGAGGAATGAATTTACTGTTGCTAGTCCATTTAAGTCTGCTTTGATAGCGTGTATACACATCTTGAATGACCCTTGTGGTTACTAGAATGGGGTCTAGGTCACTTCGGCGCTAGCCACGGTTATGACCAAAAACAAATACGTTGTTCGTTAAATTATTACTGAATAATATGTAACTTGTGATTAACGTAAGCTATAGAATTCGTCCATGGAATAGAAATTAGAGGTATATTGTTTAATGTTTAAGATGTTGTAAATAGTGTACAACCCAACCCAACCGTACCCGAATTCTAAATCTTACGCTAATCACAAGTTACATGTTATTCAGTAATAATTTAACGAACAACGAAGTTGTTTTTGGTCATAAACGTGGTTAGAGCCCAAGTGTCCCGCGCCGAAATGGGCCCGCGCCGAAGTGGCCGCGCCGAATTGTCCCATTCCCACTAGAATGAAGCCTTGTTTGATAGATTCTCCATATCTTGTTATATCCCTTAGACTCTAATAGCGATCCTTCCTCTATTTTAGCTCAATCGGTAGAGCATCTGCTCAAAAACAGAGTTCTTTCTTTAACATCAAGCAATAGTAACATGCGTTGTCCATCCCTTACGCAATGCTAGGCTGTGGGAATGTTCTGTATTTTTCATTGATTAAATAAATGGATGTTGTTGATGCGTTTCTGTTTCCGTCACAGAAATAAAATTCAAATTAAATTCTCTTTTCTCTCAGTATACATAACTAGTGAACTTTGAGTTCTCCTGTTGTCGTCCTCATTACTGATGTTTACGTCCTTGTAACAACGGGCATAGCAACCAAACTGTAATAGATGACGTCAGTAAATGAATGAGGTGAGAAGATGGAGTGATATGGAGTGACGGCATCCCCGCTTCGGGTGCGGATGACGCGAAAGTGCGTGCGAATCTGTATTAGCAATCGCCGGAGGCCTAACGGGATGATCGGAGAGGAAGTCCGAAATCGATTGCGATAGTTCCAATCGCCACCTCTTTACGGATGTGATTTACAACCTTTTGACCTCAAACGCACAATCAAACTCAAACCACACCTAAACCTGCCAAACCCTTGCGGTAACAGCTGGGGACGCCAAAGACGCAATTACGCCCTTTTTGTGCAGATGAATTCGCATTTATTTTGAGCTAATAAAATATTATAATTATTATATTACGTTACTGCATAGTATTATTTTTTCAAGTTACCAGGGCGGGGACTTCTGTTGCAAGCAATACGTTTTAGGTAGACCTGGATTGTAAAAGAAGAGATTATTAAAATTTCGAAATGAAAATTAATTTTTATTGCACATGAAAATAAATCATAAAATTAGAAACGTATGGCTCTTGCATTTTATGCGAATCACCAAGAATATTGGGTACTAATATGGAGTGGGAAACGCTTCTCAACTGCCGTTTGATAGCATCTGCCCCTTTATGAATCCACGAGAAACCCTGCACAGGATTTCAATTTTATTTTAATTACAGGAAAATGCAAAAATTACTCTCCAAGTTCAGTGCTAAGATTTCAGTTTCTATGTGATATTTTCTTAGATCCTAAAGTGATCATATTCAGGTGTAAAATTTACCCATATCAATGTTGCTATTATTATTCAAACATATTTATGATTATGTCAATAACAGTATTAATGTTTGTGATCAATATTTATATATGCACACACCGACATTCAGTAAAACCTGTTTAAGACTCTTTTCACGAGAGCGACT
Organism: Sympetrum striolatum; assembly: GCA_947579665.1. Lineage (NCBI taxonomy): Eukaryota > Metazoa > Arthropoda > Insecta > Odonata > Libellulidae > Sympetrum > Sympetrum striolatum. Next base: position 80,624,890 of record OX388348.1, on the reverse strand, counting down.
GAAACCACGTTACTACGGGGGCATCGTTTTATCCGTGGTTTGGATACCCATACTCTTTTACATGTTGAAGCCAATGAATTGGTGTTATCTGTTTGCAAATTTATTTTTAAAGAGAGATTTTCATTCTTTAAAATAAAACATTCATTATTCACACCCTTAAGAACTACTCTTAACATTTAAAGAGAGGTCCGTATAGTTATAAGAAAGAATCTTTTGTAGTTTGGTTTAATCAAGCAAATGTGAGTTAAATTATTTATGGATTAATATTTACAATTTTAATTTTCCTGTTTGTCATGTAAACAAATTCAACCTACTTAAAGTTAAAATGGAGGCAATGGAAACATTGTAAACAATATCTGATTTATTAAACGAAGCATAGGCTCGTAGAAAGCGGATTGCATCGCATCTAGAGACGGTATTTAAGCTTTATTTTTCCTTGTTTTTCGTGTCATAAGGACCGGATCGAAAAGCGTGTATTAGGCGGGACAGCGTTGTAAGCGGAAGAGTTTAAAACAGGTTATATTGTTTATTTATATGTATTGACTTTTATACGTATTGCGTAATCGCTTGAATGAGAGTAGATGGCGAAGCAAGGAGGAGTTCGTTGTTGCATTCGGAAGCTGCGTAAGGCCCAGAAATAAAAGCTGGCATCATTTTGGCATTTTTGGATGTGATTGGGGACTTCCGTGCTCGCCCTGGGGAAAGGTCGCACGCGTGAGTCCCTCCAACATTCCACCGATTTAATAGAGCTCGCGGCGGAATTCTGCAACTTTATTACTCAGGAAACGACTTCTCCGGTGATTCTCTCTTCGTCTTGGAAGAGAATGTCGAAATGTTTCTCTATTAAATGAGAAGATCTGATTCGTCAGATTTTCATCTTGGTTCTGGAGATCGCTTCTAAGATTTCAAATCTGAATCTTTATTTATTTATTGAATTACGTTAGAGAAAACAGGGACACAACAGTTCTATCAAAACTCCTTTCCAAAGAAAAGTCCAAATAACCATTTTATTCGTATCATTACGCACCACTTCTAATATCTACAGTGACACTTTATATATTTTTGTTCATAGTTATTTCCAAAATATAAAGTGTTACCCTTTTTCATGATTGGAAGTGATTACCAATTATTTTGATTTATAATGTATTCACTTTGTACTCTCATGGACGATGGTCCGTTTTTATAATGTAGCGTTTACATTAATTAAATAATTATGTATATATTATTACAGATTGTAGTTTAAACATTACACTAACTAACGTGATGATGAAATTGACCAATTTATTCATTACGTTGAATTTAATTTTTGTGGAAACTATGGCAACATAAATTAATTATCTTTGTCGCTGTGGATTTCCAATTTCATGAGTGGTTATCAAGGAAAATATATAATAATTTGGAAAGTTTTCCAGTAGTATGATTTGTCTAGTACTTCATCAGGTATTTTAATTGAAAATATACTGAACATTGTAATTTCAGTATTGTGTATTTCTCATTAAATTGATATTCGTTGCCCTCGCCACTGTAGATACATTCAACGATAATTTAACAAATAACCCATTTTTCAACGAACTATTTATTTCCTGTGGCCTAGTATTAATCTGTGGGTCATGCTTTGGTAACCGTTTGCCACGGCGAAAACTTACAGAGTCAAGGCTTCAGTGCAGTTTGCCCTCATATACGGCGTTTTTCTAGTTTTTATTTTGCGGTTGTGTAAAGGAATATCGCGAATGTAGTGTTCATCAACTCTTATAGGGCTGCTAAATTGGTTATATCGTGAAAATTTGTAATCACTCCCAAGTCTGCTTAGTTATTGCTCGATTTTGATGATGTGGCATTTGCTTAATCCGAGAATTCTTTAGCGAAAATCTTTATGTTCATTGCGCCAATTTGTCCTGATTTCAGCAAATTATTTTTTTTCATTTTATAGGAATGATCTTCTGAATTAATCGCCTTCAACTCTGTTTCTGGCAAATCAATCAATCGTATTGTGAATTAAACCCTCTACTTATGGAAAGATTCGTGTGGTTGGGGAATTCATATTCCTCTTATGGAATCTCTAAATCAGAAGGCGGTATCCTCCAATGCCGGACTCCAAACAATGGTTTCTCAATCTCCAATTTAGGTCTAGAGCGTGCTCCTCTCGATAGAAACTCCCTTTTCTCGGTTCTAAGAAATAATTCAATCTAAAAGGCCCTCGTAGTACAACTCTCTCCATTTGGCAAAGCCACACCCCAAGGCCCCTGAAGATGGCAGCCCTCCGTTCTGGTTCCTCCTCTTCCAAAACATAAACTGTAATGATCCACGTGACCCAAATGCGTTTCCCCGGTGACCTTCCACGCCCAAGAGGGCACGCGGCTTCCGGCACATGTGGGTGCCGTGATCCTTACACTTACGGGATCCCACGCACCGTGCGTAATCTTTGCGAATGAGCCGAAGAGCACGTCAAGTAACGGATCTCCGAGAACAAATCATTGCGAGAATATCCATTGTGATAACATTCTTCGATCTTAAAAAAAGTCTTGAGAGGTCACGGTCCAAGTACAGAAGATATCATAGCGTTGGTATTCATAGAAGGTTAAAGAAAATAAGGGAGTATCTAGGAAGCATGCCATTATCGAGTTGGGAAGTTTTGAATTTATTCTTGATTCTCGGTAGATCTTGTTGTGACAGTAATTGGTATTTGCTTAAAATGCTGGTTTGGATTAGTAAATATCCTGGAATCTTTCTCCTAATACATTCTTGCATTTCCATTAAAAATGACAGTTTTTGCGATCTCTTCTGTCGTTGGATTCGTGGCCGGTGAATTGGTCCGGGGGGAATTCGTACGCGGGGAATTCGTCCGCTGGGAATTGATCTCCATACAGATTGGTACGCGGGGAATTGATACACGGCGCTGATGTTATTCAGTCTTATGTTAATAACTACTGTTATTCAGTCTTATGTTAATCTACACGCCCTGTTTATTGGTTAATGTTATAAATATATTAACCGGGGGGGTTGGGTTGGTAGTGCAACATCAGCGCGGGGGATCAATTCCCCGCGTACGAATTCCCCCCGGATCAATTCACCGGGAGCCTCTTGGATTTTCCCCTATTTATTCATTCTATCGACTGTTTGTTCTATCACGGTCTAAAAGAATTACTAAGAAGTATAATCTTTGAGTAGCTCATAAAAAATAACTACTTAATACTATAATTGAGTAATTAGAATAGTCGGTGGAACTTATGCCATTCGCTCTCTCATCTTAAATTCCGTTCACCGTTTCCATAAGGAAAACACGTAACATATTACAAATCGGGATTGAGGTTAGTTTGAACTTAGTGATCTGTAATAAAGAGGCCGAGCGATAAAAGATGCGACTCGAGGAAAATGTGTGAATTAATTCGAGCTGAAGTTGAAGGAGGAGGAAATTGTTTACTAGGAGTGAGAGATTACTCTGCCTTTCATCTCATACAGATATTTGAGGTATTTAAATTGCCGTAGAGATTTCAGCCGGAATCAGAACGGATGGAATTTGGATTAGTTTTGTTTGAATATAACAATGCAGTTTTCTTAGAAAACTTAATCATTGCAATTACATTTTGTTTTAAATCTTTTTGTATGGTTTTGATTCTGTAGTGTAATTCTTTAAAACTTTGAATTCGCCAAACTGCCATAGAAGTGCGAAGAGAAGATAATACCACATAGGCAAATCTAATCATATATGTTGAAGTTAATCATTAATTAATGGCAATTTATTGGCACAAATTACATCACCTCTCGCGATCGTGGTGTATTAAAGTAAAAATAATCGTATTTGTTATCAGTTCAGTTGTAATGACATACCTGTAATTGTGTGACTCCCGTATGTTTTATTTATGGAATTAAATCGCTATTATTCCCCTTAGGGTATTGCCAAATATTCATTTGATGACGATGAGCTCAATTGTTCCCAATGCGAGATCATTGCGTGGGAAAATCGCCCGTTGGAGATCACCCATTAATAGTCACCTGTCAGAGGCCTCTGTTATCGGAGGTTAAGTGACGCCGTGTGCTCTGTCGATTGTCAAATAGATTGGCAGATAAAGGTCACAAGGAAATTATACGGAAGAGGATGTGCCAAACGGAACATGGAGGGCGCCACATGCTTTCGGTCGGCCTCAAAGAACACGGAAATGCTGCTTTGCTCAGGTGCTGCTATCGCATACTCCAGTTACGAACTGTATTTTGGAGCGAACAGGAATTAGGATTCGCTCCCCGAAACTGGGATATTTCTAATTTTCTTGATGAATGGCTATGAATCAATTTAGCGATTTCATCATTTTAGGAGAATTGTTTTAATGTGTAAAGTGGAAGGGCTGTGTTACATGAGGTCTCTCCTACTGTTTTAGGTTTGAGTTTGAGAGTTACAGGGCGTTACATAGGTATAATAGGTATAGCTGTTTAAACTCTTTGTATTTGGCTTTTGAATGGCGAAAATTGGGTGTGTCAGAAAGTCAGGATAGTCTTGAATGCAGAGTGAATGAAAAGCTTCGTGACAAGTATTGGGCGTTTCACTTTGGCTTAGATTTATGAAGAGGAAGAATGGAAGAAGAATGATTCGGGAGGCGTATTACAAGAATTGGAATGTTTCTATTGAGAAAGACTGGTTAAATGTGCGAATGAAATGGTGAAGAGATGAACGTAGCTTTCAAAATGAAAGGGAGTTCTTGGAAAAATGTATGGACGACTAATGTGAAAGATATTACGAAGGAGTTTTAAATAAATGAGGTGTATTTGAAAATTGAATGAGTGAAATAGTGTTCTCTTTGTAATTGTTTTTAATCGTTAAACATGCACGATATTGACTAAGTGCAATTGATGAGGTGTGTTTTGAGCCTTGCTTCTTGAAATATCTCCAATATTTTCGTGGACCACATAAACCTATCTCCGAATATATCCTTGTCCGCGGGCCGCATTTTGGAGAATGTTTTATTTACTCATTAATTGTAGTGTTTGCGTTTGTAGGTATAGAAATTAAATAAGTGATGTGCGTTGAAAAATCAATGAGTTAGAGTGAATTAGAGAGCAATGAGTAATATGACGACAAATAAATGAATTTATGATTAAGTGCTGAGTGAGTGATGGAAAGAAAAGAATGATTTGTATGATTCTGTTAGTTATCTACTTTTTGATGATTTAAAAATTTTTGCTCTTAATGATGTTTTACCTTTTGATGATGTATTTGATTTATCTTCTTGCCCTTTTCTGTTTTTATTTTTCTAACCGTTAATTGTGCATAACTTTTGTGATCGTCATTTTCTGATAACAAACTCTGCCACATGATTTATACCTATCTTCAGATTTAATATAATATTAATAGTAATGATTTTAAATAGGTGAATGTTTCCAGCCCGAATGATAAAATTAGCATAAATTAACCAAGTACAGTAGTACACGACCGAGTTGATAAAACACGTTTTTATTTACGGACGCACGCTTTAATTACGAAGGGCATTCCTAATCGCGGCTTCATCTCGAATTATAACCGCTAAATTCGGCTTATTGGTTATTTAAGATGTAAGGAGGCCGATTCTGCTCGTCTCGTTTTCGTAATTGCCTTAAACGGCGTGTTTAATTTCGTCTTAATAACGCGCAGCGTGGGAACAGGCGTGAACAATGGAATGGCGTGCCTGTCTTCAATGGGAACTAATTGTTTCTTCCGCTTCCACTCTCGACTCCAATGGGCATGACAAATCAATTTCCATGCTGCAACGAGTCTTATACAACTGCACCTACGAAATTGAAAAGCAATTGATTTGCATGAGTACATCAGTTTGAAAGTTGTCGAAAAGGATGCGATGGAATAAATTATTGTTTTAATAATTATGGATAATGGTCGATAAAGTATTCAATTTTCAATCGTAAAAATAGAAACATTCAGACGATTAACGTAAAAATATATCTTACTGCTTAAAGAGAAATAACAAATGATTTTAATTATTCAACTTGACGAGTAAATTTGGTTTCTCTGAACCCTTTGCTGAACGAATATAACTAAAACGTAAAATATTCCGTAAGAGGTATTTTACTATATAACTTAGACAAGATTATCGTGTAGCTTGACCATAGCGACGATTTTCCTGTCCATTGGTTCGCAAATATTAAACAGATTTGCGATGTTTTTCCACTTCAATACTTTGATCGATACGGCTGATGCCTCACTGAAACGATGATATTTCAAAAGTTATTTTGATAATAAATTTATTATTTAAAAAACAAATCCACTAGTTGTGAAGTATCTTTATGGGTTAATAGACCCGTCATCTTTTACTTAGGTGGAACACCAAAAATTATGACTTCATCAAGAGAGAGAATCTCATCCTAGGAGTGACCGTTCAGCTGCTACATTGCTCACACTATATCACTATTTTACTGCTTTCGCATACACTTGTGGAATTTCGACGATTGTTCAGATTTGCAGGAAACGATGAATAAAGGAACTTTCCGAACATCCTTATGTTCCTTTTCTTCATTAGAATTCTTGACGCATTAATAATGATGATAATTCTAAATTTAGATCTTAAATCAACCTCTAGATGCGATTAAAGCTTTTTAAATTGTTATTTATTTTTAGTTTGTTCATTTATTTAGTTATATTTTTAAGTTTATTATTATCTTGTTATATTTTATTAGTTTATTATTATATTGTTATATATGTTTTGTTTATTTAGTTATAATCGTAAATAACCGTTTACACGGACCGTTAAGAGCTCGCCAAGATTAAATTTTAGACATGATTACGGTGAGCCCGAAAGATATCGGTAATACAGTAAGTGCACTTAATAATCAAGGGGTTATACGTATGCGCGCTTGACAATTTATTCCGAAACTCTCAGCGTTGCCATTTTGTCAGTGACAATTTTCTTGTAAGTAGATGTTTCACTTAAGTCATTGAAATGTATTAACTTATTTTAAGTCGTCAATTGCTTTAGTCTATTCCTTCCCCCATCGACACTGTACCACCTTTAAATCCGAGATATAAAATTTCTTTTCCTCTGTATTCTGCTATACCAAAGAAAAATGATCAATATTTTGAACTTCCATGAACTTTGGCTTGTAAAAAATCCATGGTAAACAAACTGTTACTAGACCACTATTTATTTTCAGAATAACACGACCCAGGTTTCGTAGCGTCGCTACATCTTCAGGTGACAAAACAAGATCAAATACTCACGAACGTCAAGAAATCAGCAAATAGGAAAGGAGGAGGGGAAAGAAGGTAGCAAGTAACGGAAGGAGGAACAAAGGGACCTAGGGGGAGGAAGGGGGGAGGGGGGAGAGGGATGAGGGAGGTTACACAGCAAAGTTCTCAATCACAATTCGAAGAAATGCAAGAGTTACAGAGTTACAAAGTAAGTAAGCAAAGCAAGAGTTACAAAGTAAGGCATGGTCATTATCATGGTTATTGTTTGGTCACCTGAAGATGTAGCGACGCTACGAAACCTGGGTCGTGTTATTCTGAAAATAAATAGTGGTCTAGTAACAGTTTGTTTACCATGGAGTTTTTACAAGTTAATAAGTACCACAGAATTAACACTGAATCTGTATCGTTTGGCTTGTAAGTTACAAACACGGTTACAAGAGAGAAATTCATTGAGCAAAAATATTTGACTGCGTAGAAGTACTAGAAAAGCTAATAATCGAGAGAGATAAATGCCGTCTATGTTTGTAATACTCATCCGGTGAATTCAGTGTTGAAATAAGATTGACATAAAAATGTATGTAATTCCCTCGTATGAAGCATTTTCGTTTTTCTCTGAAAACATTTTTTTCGGCTGAAGCATCTCCAGTAAAGAAGATTCTGGAAGTCGTACCGTTGTACTCGTAAATAGCAAGAGGTCCTTTATAATGTGGAGGTCTTCCTTTCATCGTGTGGGAAAAAAGGAGCTCAATTTTAGGTTGAACTTCCTCGATGAATTTAGAGACAGAAATTTTGTGGAGGTGGTAGTATTTATAATGCGTTCACCCTATTTTGTAGGCCGATCAGACACTGAAAGAAAACTCAAGTAAATAGATGGTTGGAACAGTTAATAGAAAGGTCTTTTTAGCAAACAATAAGAGGCAATACTAGAACTGGAGAAATGTTGTATCTCCCTGTCACTCGCTGAAAGACGGCTAGTAAGGTATGTTTTGGGGTGTGTATGTAAAGTTAGCTGAAGTTGTTTTCATTGGTGCTAGTTCTTTCTGAACAGTACTATTGTTCCCCGGTCTCGCAGTCGAAACTACGACGAAGTTGTTGGGATGAAACCACGTAATCTCTCGAACTTCCCTTTTATTGTGCTTTTGAATGTTTCTCATTTGGGAATTTGAAACAGTTCCTCGGTTCTCATTACGATTCTGTAGGTGAATGAGGAAAACATGGAACGTGTCTCTTTCTGCCGAAACCTCTTCTCGGAACTCTTCCTTCCTCTCGTAGACAAAGCGGAAATTCTCCTGAGGTCTAGATCTCTCGAACCATTTCCTGCCCTTCCAAAAAACACTCCCGTCTTCTCCAATTCCCGTTAGCTTTCTTTATGGAAATTCATTGCGTAACTACGCCAGTATTCTAATGCGATGTAGTTGTTTCATTTCATTCTTGCATAAAACATGCCAGAGCTATTTGGAGGTCAAGCCCTGGTGATAATATTAATGAACTACCCGTAATACGCGAGTTTGAATTTTTATAAAGTAAAATTTGTTTCTTTGGTTGAATTCTGATGTGACTCCAGTATTCAAAATAAGAAGTGAAATATTATTTTTGCAACTAGTTAAGAAGTGCATATATTGTGAATTATTTTGAAGATATTATTTACTGTATTAGAATAAATTGGTCGCAGAAAAAATTTCACAGCACTTATGATTCATCTCCTATTCATATCATGCTCTTAACTTTTTCGATCAAGTATACTTTTTAACTGCCAAAAATGAAGCAAGAAGTTAATCGGTTCATGCTCCAAATATTTTATGCTTTTGTAATGAGTAATTCTCAAGATTTTCTCGGAATATCGTAATGTATTTGAATATGTGTATGTGTTTCTAAAATACCGAATCAGTCCATCTTCTGTCTTGTAGAATTCAATACCGAAGAAAAAATGCCTTCTCTCAGTATATTTATAAATTTTTTGAGACATTGACGTTTATCGTGGTTTCCCAGAAGGTTATTTTGTAGGAAAAACGTGTAAGAAATTGCCAATACCTGCGAGAAAACAGGATGAATGCAATAAATCTTTCATACTCAACTTTAATATGCGAAAAAACGCGATACACAATGGAGTGGGAACCAGTTCGAACAAGATCGAAATCTTGATAACCATCGAAGAGCGATAATAATGACTAAATGAGGTCGCAATAAATTAATTTTACATCGCTATTAGACCTGCGAAGCGTGGCGTAATTGCACTATGAAGCCATTGTAAGGCGTTGGAAGAGGTAATCAAAACAAACAGTTGTTAAAGGAACACGCCCGTTCATGTCGTAAAAAAGTAATGGTAGAGTCGAGGACATCGAGAAAAAATCGGATATAATTTAAGATTAAAGGTGACGGTTAAACATTGTTGGAAAATCACTCTAAATTCGAACGAAATAGCGCGCGAAAAATTCAATCAAATTGCCTCAATTAAATTCCGCATGCGTCGGGAAATTCCGCCAATGCCAAGTCGAGAAACCATATTTCCATCTTTTTTCTGCTTATCTGATGCTCGTTCGAGAAACCTTAAAATGCGCACGAGTGGAAAGGCACAAAAAAGTCCGCCGGAGCATGTAATTACGACTTTCAGATTCGCGGATAACAATTGGAGAAAGTTGATTGATGCCTTTGAAATGGAGAGGGCGCTCGGGAGATGAGATTGGTAATGCGTCCGAAAGGAAGAATACGGCAGAAATTGGAAGCTTTGGACAATTTAAAGGAGAGCCGAGATGGATGATCGAAGGTTGGTTTATTAGCTTTTCGATCGGAAACGTTTACCTCGTTAATGTATAGTCCGTGTGAGGGGAAGAGTTGACCACATTCTGATAACATTCTTCCGTATCGTGCGAACTGATCTGGATTATATATTTTTCCGTAATTGTTTCCACCCAAATATCGTGACCCCCGATGACTCTTGAATTATTTTCGGAATATTTAGCGTTTCCATGAATTATTCGACGCATGGATAAGCGAAGAAAGGCTTGAATACAATCGGGGGTTAAGAGTGACTTAGGGCGCGGTTCCAAGGGCGGGACCCAATTTTCTTTTTTTGCCATTTATCTGCAATTATCAAGGCGAATTCGTGTTAGGTATCACACGCGAAAAGAATGGAAAGGTAAAGGGCAAAATACTAGAGCCGCCACCGCTATCTTTCTGTGATTTGTGGTCTGGATCGAGCCCCTGAAGGAATTTGCGGGCTTGGCAACACCTTCCTTTCTTCGTCCGTGACCATGACCGTCAGCCCTTAAATACGATAAAGTACTAATTATTTATCAACTCCTTTAAAAACTTCTAGGGCTTATAACCACGAAGAATAAAACTCACCCCATAAGATCGCTAATTTTATCGAAAGACTCACCGTTATTTTATTCTATTCTTGTTCGAAATAAAGATCTTCAAGTTCTTCATACATAATTCTCATGCCATAATGCCGATTTTTTATGTTGATAGAAAGGTTTGCCGCATTTTAATTCCTAAAATATTGTCATATTATCCGTCAGATAATCCAACGTCATTTACTGAAATGTATGATAATGAAATATAATTTGTGTGTTTTGTGACAAGTACGGATTTAAACTTTTTGTTGTTTTTCTCGTGCGTATTATTGCGTTACTTTTTATTTGTACAATATTCTTGTTGAAATTACTTAACGGTATTTATGTGTCTCGCTGCTTTTTCTCCTCTAGATGTGAGTTTTCCTGCTGAGGATTCATTTTTATGTGCCAAATATTAGTCATTATTCCGTTAATTAATTTTTAATACTCTCTAATTTTTATGCATTTTTGTTGTAAGTCCTCAATTTACTCGAATTGCTTGTTGGATTCTATCTCTCAATTTTTCAATTATACATACGCACGATACGGAGTTTTTCGGTCTCTTTTTCGCCCAGAATAAAGTCGCACGTATACATTTTAAGTTATTATATGCGCTTAATTATCGCAGAGCTACAGCAGTTGTGTTTTTCCAAAAGTTGATTAACATAACTTTGAATTCAAATTACCGTATTTCAACGCTCACACAGTCATTCTGGTAACTCAATTACGTTTAGAGATCTCTCTAATCACCTTATTCGCCTCTGTGGAAGTACTTTCTATTTGAGAAATTTAATGCCAAGTCTCCGTTTAAATTCTAGAATGAAAATAACAAAGGTGCTATTTATTTCTTAGAGGAAATCACGCTGCGTATCATCGAGCGATACTGTGGAAGACGACTACTCAACGTTATAGCAGAAATTTCCTCTTACATTGGCTTATATATGTGAAGTAAATTGCATGAATAATAGTTGATAATTTGTGGCAGCTCAGCGTTCCGGTATTCGAGGAAAAGCTCGGAAAATAGCAGTATTTTAAATGAAATGGTCCCCGTTACTTAAAGCAACTTCATAACAAGGCGGAGAAAAACTTGTTGCTGTTGATCACAACACGATGACGTCATCTTCAGGTTCCGTAAACCTTTCTCGGGTAATTTTTTCAATTTTCTCGCAAGACTTTTTGTTAAACACCAAAAACGAGGGAGTCGAAGCCAAAAGCTGCGGAGGATAAAAGCACGAATTTTAAGCATTTACTTATAAGGCTCTTCCGGAAGGCTTGGTATCAATACGTGGTAATATGTCTGTATTTTTCTTAGCGATAGCCTTTTTCGTGCATAGCTCATATCTGGACCAAAAAATCATTGCTATCATCTTCGCCGAATATGCGATAGAAGCGTTCATTATTGAGAATTTGGTGTACATCTGGAGTACTGTTTATGGCGTTTCCTTTCTTGTAAATTTTGCATTGTTTCGTTATGTTTTGCTTTCCCGCGACGTATATGCTATAAATGGTATGCTTTTTTGTGACAAAAAATCCAGTCAATTCTAAAAATCTTCCATCATTCACACCTAAAATATACCAATGTTTTAAGAGGAGCGTAAATTATTTGCCTTCATTTCTCCATGATGTTATACATATAATGGAATGGTTTAAATTTCCTATCTTTAAATGTGGTACAGTGTGGCTTTTGAATTATGGAAGCAGTTTACTTTCTGGGATTGTGATTACAATGACTTCTGTAGACTTCAGGTCCGTCAGAAGTGACCAGTACCTCATGAGGTATTTCCTCTACTCAATTGAATTTGTTTTATATCTTCGGTACGGTCTTGGGTAATTTAAATTTAAATAGAAATTTTCACTTTCCCAATGGAACTCTTTCGCTGTAATCCCTGCATCCAACTTTCCGATTCCCGTGGTGATGACCGGTGTACTTCTCAAACGAAGCCTGAGGTAGTGAAGCTACGACCTTCAGGTCGCATCCGCCGACTTCCGGTGTTAAAGCGGTCTTTACGTCATTTCTTGAAACTTAGATTTTACGTTAGGTTTCTTAAGAATCAGATTTTTACGTTATATTGTTTCCTAGCGAATAATAATAATAATAAATCATTTTTATTTGGGCGAGATTGCGACATAAAAGTCTCTCTTCCATCTAACCCATCGTCATTAATTATAAAATAAGAAGCACAAATAATTAGAAGAATTGTGGATGTAAAAAAACCTAAGAGATTCTTAGGGGGAAAAAATCCACTGCAGGAAAACACCCACAAGGAAGGGGGGTGTGAAAAACCTGCGCAAACCTACCGATAGTAATAACTAAAAGATAAGTAAAGAGAAAAACGTTCAAAAATAAATAAATACACTACCAATAAGTACTTAAATGCAATACATAAATAAGAATCAGTTCACATTTAAAAAAGAGATAGCAATATACAAAATAACATAAAAAACAAAATAGAAAAACAAGGGAAACGTACATGGATTTTCATCCATAAAGTACATTATGAGGAAAAATAAAAGAATATTATTTAAAGAAACAGTATCAAAATAATGCATACAGCATGTACTAGCCAAAATTGTATATAACATAGACATTTAGGTAACTGTAAGTAAGAAAAAAAAAGCGAATGACACCGAGGGAAAATAAATGGAAAGTTTTCTCCTCTAGTTAATTGTAAAAGTGTTATAATCTATCAGAGTTGACTTCGTGGAACGACACGATAAAGGTAATGAAGCACCTTGTAACTTCCACAAGACTTTATTTGAAAACAAAAACGACCTGTTTCGGCCTAATCGCCATCTTCAAGTTAAGAACAAGAAAATACAATCAGTTACGTTTTACCGTTCATAAAAATTCGGAAGGAAGGGAGAGGAGAAGAGTTAAAAAATGTAATAGTTTGTAATAAACCAAGGTTACAATGGTTTACCCCATATTTTATAATAATAGTTAATCGCCATCGGAGAATTTCGTATCGTTGCAGCTGAATGAATCGGCTGATATTGGAATCGATTAATGTGATCGATTGCACGTTAGATGGCAGCAGCTTTTGTTAGAAACTGACGTTTAGAAATCGCCTGCCCTTGGGCAAGAAAGGGGAGAAATCAAACTCTTTCGGTTATTCTAATTGAATAAAGCTTTGGATGTGAGCAGGCGACTTTCAGGGGAGAGAAAATGACGTTTGCAATTCAGGTCGATGAAAGAGGCTGCTGATGCATATGGAGTATTTCCTTGTTTGGAATTAGGGCTTGAAGGCCGAAGAAGCACCAAGAAAGTTTCGAAATGTTGACGGAAAAAAGAGCTGGGTGCCGAAAGAGGGTTTGTTCTCGAGATTATGTAGCATTGTGGTAGTTGGAGGAGAAAAGATAAGGAAAGTTTGAAGAACAATGCGAAGATAGGCATAATGTTTGCTGACCTGACTAAGAGAATTGAATTGCGTTCATTGTGAAAATATTAATGTTTCAACTGTTTTATTACAGTAATTATATAAAAAAATTACATTTTTCTAACTGAGTGAAATATGTGAATGATATTCACTTTCTGTTTAATTCCTCTCTATAGTTTTCTATATTTTTCTTTAAAATCGTTTCTAACCTTTCAAACTAATTTAGTAATAGTATTTCTCTTGAAGTAATGTCAAATTCTGTCTTTTTTCTCTTTCATTTTTTCTAATCGTTATCGTCGTATTGTGTATTTTACCCAATAGAAATTATTTGTAAGTTCTTTATCTAAAATTTCTTGTAGTTCTGGTAATAATAATAATGCGTTTATTATGGGTATAATTGATATAACGATAAATGAGAAGGAAAAATAAGTATAGTTAAACCTAAAGCTAGATTCAATTTCATGGTTAAGTTTTTCGAATATAAGTTTATCTTGATGATGGTAGAAATATTCGATTTTCTGAGTATTTAGTTATTTTTCATAGTTCTTTTATTTATTTTCTAAATGTTACGTACTTGTGCTTTATAGTGCTAGTTTGGTAAACTATAATAGGTAATGATTTAATAGTTGATTAAAATGAAAATTCCTAAATTCATAAAATGAAAGTATTCGTTGAGTATAGAAATTCTAACTGACGTTTACAAAACTTATGGATGAAGATTGGAGAAATACTTTGTGAATTAAACCTGAGAGGAATAAAGACAAAATCACAGCGACGCACTTAACTCCGTGACGGATAGATGAATTAAGCTTAATTTGTTTGGTTAAACAAAGATTTAAAAATGGAATTCAAGGAATGAAGTAGATGTGCATATTTCCTGCTTCCGTTTCTTGATGGAAATATTTCTTATGTCTCTGTAGCAGGGTTTGAAAAATGCATCTTTCTTTCATTATTGTTTAGGAATGGATTACTATGAAATCTACCGTGATATGAGTGATGCTGAATGATGGTATCCATCTAAGTCACTATGAATTTAATCCTTTACTATTGGGTTTGTTTGTTGCACTTTCGTGGACTTATTCACTTTAACTGTGTGAGGAAAGCGAGAGAAAACAACCTCACTCCTCATCCCGCCTAGACACCTCATCCCCTCTTTGAAATATTTTCTGTTTAGTGTTGTATGGTGAGAATCAGCCTGCGAACAAGTATAAATAAGAATCGAAGAAAGTCCAGGTATAATTCCTTTCGTAGTTGATTTTCAACTGTGACAAACGCTTATTACTTCTCAAATTCGTAGGCTCAAGCAATGCCCAGCACCGGAAGTTTTGTTTATCTCTTTTTATTTTATTAGAATATTTGCCCGCCCCCGCACGCACCGTTTGAACTCGGCGTGCATGACGCCGTGACCTCCCTCGGATGATAACGGGCCGCAGGGCGTCGTGACTCCCCTTTCTCTCGATTCCCTCGTTTACTCAGCCGCGCCTCGCAAAGGTCGCTCTCATTTACTCGCACGCACCCAACGAATATCCGATTACGGCTCCCACACAACTTCCGCATTTTATTATCCTTCGATTCGACCAATTTGAGGGCCGCTTTCACGGTCCGGCCCTTTGCTTTCTTGTCCTTTTGGGAGTTCGCATGGGGACTGTCTCTCCCAGGAAACGGGTATCATTTGATGTTTACGTTGCGTGCATATACCTCGTTGCCGCTTTCTCTCTTCGGTGATGTTTCAGACAGATCGAGGAAATATCGCTTCCAATCGCATCTCATCTTACTACCGCTGGCAAACGAACAAAAATGCATTCGTAAGGTAATTCGTTTCGTATTTTTTTTCGATTTAAAGTACTTCCTGTTCTTTGTAGCGTTCAAGTTCCAACGAAAGTAGTATTGAATATAAATACTCGTTTTTTGTTGTAGGTAAACCCTGCAAGTACAAAATTTTCAGGTGGCAAGGGGTTCATACCACTTTGAAAATAAACCATATAATTAACAATGAATTAATCAGTTGCACCAACAATTCTCTCATTAACACAATGTAAATCAAGTCTGTCAATGTCTTTCACAAAGTCTGTCGGTCTGATACACCTTATCGTGTATTTTTCATAATCTGTGGTTGTTTTCGTTTCCTAAAGGCTTCTGTGAGCTAACGAATATTTTTGATTCCTTAAGTATTCGTAACGGATATTTTTGATAGTATATAAAAATTAGGAAGTATCCAAGACTTAATGATGGAAATTGATCTGTCCTACAATTAAGAAAAAGTGAAATAACCTGTAATGAAACATTCATGTTAAACAAACTTTTACTAGACCACTAATTTGATATCCGAAAAAACACGACCTAGGTTTCGTAGCGTCGCTACATCATCAGGTGACAAATAAAAAAAATTATAAATATTCGGAAGTGTGTTTTTATTTGTCACCTGATGATGTAGCGACGCTACGAAAACTAGGTCGTGTTTTTTCGGATATTAAATTAGTGGTCTAGTAAAAGTTTGTTTACCATGAATTTTTTACAAGTTAAGAAGTACCATAAAGTTAACCCTGAAATGGTTTCGTTTATTCTGTAATGAAACATTGCGCTAGTCCTAAACATGTCTGAACGTCTGTTAGAAGAATCAATCGCAAACTATAGCTTTGCGAATTAATCTTTTGGTTACGCTTGGTGTATTCCTAAAATTTGTTTCGTTGTCCCTTTTATTCCTCAACTATAAATCATTTCGTTTTCGTTATTTGTTAATTATTTCCGAACCTGTACCACGTATTCTAGCTCTATTTTTTACTGCAGTTACTTTTTTCAATTGTGATATCAACTTGTATAGATGGTAGCTGAATATGCATGCGTCAACAGAATTGTTTGTATTTTTATTTTTCGTATTCGTAGGAATTTTAGCCGATGTTTTTTCCCTTCCGGGTGCCTGAAGAAGAGCTCGTCTCAAACACATGAGCATCCTCGACTTAAGTTGGATTTCATAATCTATGTATGTACGTCCATCTATTACATCCCGAGTTCCATGGAGTTCGTTAATTTTTTACGAGCGTACAAATGAAGCCTCCTAGCGGAAGCATTTTCATTGGTAATTCGATTTTATGTAAAATTTCCTTATTTTATTTGTGTATTTGTTTTGTTGTTAAAACAACCTTCACTTTAATATCCTGATCCGTACGATAGGAGTTGCCATTGGTAAATTATACTTAACTCTTCAATTAGATCATACTTAACTTTTCGATGCTTCATTACTTAGCAGAACTAACTGAATTGTTTGGGGAAAAGAACAAAACCTGTTCTATAATAACATAAGAGTGGTAATTTTCATCCAGGTTTCGCTAAATTTATGGAATAAAGTGTCTTTTCGATTAAGAATACCAAAAAGACAACGACTCTGTTCGATAGACGTTAACACACGATCAGTGACTTTTACCGAACTTTTAGATTCTTCTGTAAGCGATATATCGAAATTATTCGATGCGTGAAAGCCATGGAAAATCTGGGATTTTTAAACAGACAGTTCGATATAGTAAACTTTAACCTTCAGCTGGTTCGATAAATTTAACAAAGAGTTCGATAAATGTATTTAAATAATCTTATTTTTTTATAAGTTTAACCAAAGAAAGTTCGATTAATTCAATGCAACGGCTGCTATTAAACAGCCTTGGAAAAATTTATCGAAATGTTCAAATTTCCATATGGACCGAAATGTTCGATGAAATTTACAAAAATATGATATTTCTAGGCAAACTTTTTTTTCAGAACAGGGACACCAGTGTGACACCCTTGCTTTAAAATAAAATAAACATACTGGGTGTCCGGGTTAAACATTTAATAATACAAAATTTAATAGTTTGAGAAGTAATTGAAGTAGTTTATTAACGGTTTGCTTCTACAAGTTTGGTAACTCAAAATGTTTTCTATGTTTGGTTGATGATGGCGCACCATGCCGTTATGCTGTAATTGTGTGAGGTATTTATCGGATATTGAGTTCCCGGATCGCTTGATTGGGAGAGGTAGTCCATCGATTGTTCCGTCCCTTAGAAACTCAGCCATGAGGCCACTTGATTATTCTCTGTGGGTGTTAACCAAGAATCAAGTGTACCAGTTAGTGATTTACCGGAACTACGCCTTCGAATTCCTGTAGTTGTTGCAAATGTTACGCCTGAAATGCTACTAAATACTCGGAGAGAGTAAAATACGGATTAGATGTCTTTCTACCACTAATTCGGCACATATCGAGATGTATTAACTGTGCAAAACCTTTTTGAGTTACCATACTTCTAGAAACAAACCGCTGTTAGATATCTTAATTAAACCTCAAGTTATTACATTTTTAATATTATATGTTCGACCCGGACACCCTGTATATGTTAATCTTTTTGACGTTAACACTTTAGTATATGTGTAAGGATGGAACATCAAATCATATTTCGATAGTGAATTAAGGAATACGTATTGGTGGAGGTCCCCGATAGCAAAGTGGACAGCGTTTCGGCTTTGATAGAAGTGGTCCCAGGTTCGGTTCCCGGTGAAAGTCCATGTGCAAAATGACCTGATTTTTATCGCATCACATAATAAAACAACAAAAATACGTGTTGATGGTAGCTGAAACTTTGGAAATATAATTAAACCCTCCCTTTTCTTACTTCGTAGCTGTAATTGAATTCTATTTAAAGACTAAGACGTGAATTTTAATCAGACCTTAATTTTATACAGACCTCGTAATGGCGTAACAAATTCCTCGGAGACCTGTTTTTCAATTCATGAACAAGTTTCACTTTGTAATGAATAACCACCACGCACACATATACGTATGTATGTATGTATGTGTGTGTGTGTGTGTGTGTGTGTGTGTGTGTGTGTGTGTGTCCTTATAGCATGTTTCACTTTTCTTTGTTTTACATCACTCGCGATTTAGGCCGATTATGCAAGAAATTTCACTTCTTCATCTAAACGGATGATTGGCAGTTAAGCGTTATGAAAATGGTACGTATTCAACACGAATCCTGCCAATAGCTCGAGTTTCTTTAGATTCAAATTAAAAGATAAGTGTAAATTGCAGCAGTTGAATATTCATGCAGGGGAGACATCTGAAGGCGGGGGATTCTTTCTGGATCTTCCTCCGCACGCACGCTCTCTGCTCCAAGGTCGCCGTGACTCTCTCCTCAGATGCACGCGCCAGCATGTCTTAACGCTCTATCGGCTTTATTCAAACATCCACCGTTTCCAGAATAAACGATCCCTTTTTTTACCTCTCAGCTTGCTTTCTATCCCATTTGTCACGAATATTATTGTCCGGGATTTCGTCCATCGGGAGTTTTTTCCTCCGGCGGCTTTTTCTCTGTTCTGTAGCCTGGAACGGTAATTATCCACCGGAAGTTGATCGAGCGAACCGTGATGGATTTACCATCCCCTTTAAAATTTATATTTCCAGCGGAATTTACGAGAGGCCTAACCTTTAGTATTTTTTCTCGTGCGGTGGTTCTGCCACTGAAAACGGTCGCTAGAAAAAATAACCCTTTGATCTTAGTGGAGAGGCTACTGTGCAACTTAACTTATTCCATTGTGACCCGACTTCTTATCCTCAGTGGCGCCTTGTTTCCGTTTCCGGCTTAATGTAAATAACGCGAGAGGAAACTGAAAGTTGCTTTTCTGCTTAACAAGATCGTGAATTGGAGGATCCTGTCGTTTTTTTCTCTATCCGTTTTTCCCTCTTGTAATCCCATGGATGTATTGGAAAGTGAAGACCTTGAGTACTCGACTAAGACGATCTCACATCATACTGTAATACTTAATGTACCGATGAGATACTACCGTATGCATTATGTTTCCGGATTCACTGTTTATTTATTTTCCGATAGTCAATTAAACGTCGAACGTAATAAAATTCAACAATTTAACTTTCACGCCAGTTGGGTCCCCACTCTGGGTTTCACTGGATAGTCTTAGAATTCGGAAGTTCCTCGAATTTCCTAACAAAAAATCAGTCCGGTGACGATATGTCCATATAATTTTATCCCTGGTATATTTCATACATTGGAAGATAAATAAAATTACAGTGGTACCTCGAGATACGAGCAGCCTAACATACGAGTTTTTTGAGATACAAGTTGGAGCTCGGGCCATATTTTCGCTCAAGATACGAGCCCAAATCCGAGATACGAGCCGTGTTTCCAAGCCAAGTGCAGCCAAGAAGGCAAAAACAAGCGATAATTAAATTTACGTAAATGTTAAGCTTAGTTTAAGTTTAAAGTTAAGTGCATCGTTTTAAGTTTTTTCTTTCATTTGAAATAAGGAAAGTGTTGTTTTAGTTTTAAAGTTACGAAAATAGTTTTAATTTCTAAAAAAGTGCCGTTTCCGTACGTGTCTAGAGTGCCTTCCCCCCTCCCTCCTCCTCGCCGTTCACCTTCGTTAGCCGCACTCGTCTGTCTCCAAAGTAAGACTATTATGCTAAATAACTTTTTTATTTCTTTATTTCATATTTTGTTATGTATTTGTTAATTATACATGTTTATTTGATATTTAAAAACATATCTTTATTCATAATTTTCAATGGTTTGGGGATTTTTCATAGGTCCGGAAAGGATTAAATCGAATTCAGTTATTTTAAATGGGAGAAATTCGTTTGAGATACGAGCCGATTGACTTACGAGCTCGGTTCTGGAACGAATTAAACTCGTATCTCGAGGTACCACTGTATGTACATTTTCCCTCCCTTTTCACATTCTACGTCCTATCCTATATCAATGATGATGCAAGACTTGGGGAAGGATACAAAGATTTCCGGATCCACCGGAAATTATACGGTATTTTATGATACAAAAGATGGCACGCACGAGTATTCAGTAGTGCTTTGTGTAACGAGATCATTATTACATTAAATAGTCTCTGATGTGAAAGATAAGAATTGATCCAGGCGATGTCTTTTAATAGTCGTAGTTATTTATGAAACTTTCGTAAAATGTTTACCATTGCAGGCCAATAGAAAATTCTCAAACGTATTTGATCCCTTACCTTAGAGGTGAGATTACCATCCCTTCGATGCAATGCTTACAGAATAATTTCGCTCGATTTACTCGAAGTGCGAGCGTTGTTACGCGTTTTTTTCTCTTTATCTCCATCGAGAGACTGGAAAATTATGCAGAGACTTCAGTGAAGTCCATTTCCTGTGACATTGCTCGGAATCTTACACGAATCTTGAACGACGCTCCCGACTTCGATAGAAAGCATAGGAAATGAGGAAATTATACAAATACCGATATACCTCATATGGATCAAGATCATGTATTCTAACAATAATTTATAATAGCATGGTTTTTATATATAAACTTTAAAATAAAAGTACGGGTACGATTAATATCTAGTTGAAATATGAGAACAAGTAGAGGGGTTTGAATCATCAATTTGCTAAGAATTTAAAAACCTAGAAGACAAAAAAAATCATTTCCGTGATAACTATTATATTCCATTACGAAAAAAATTGGTTTTATTCAATTGACATCGGCGAAGTTTGTAGTTAAGGTAAAGTTTTTGTTAAAAATGCGTTCAAGAGAAATAGGAAAATAATCACCCTTACCACGTTGCTTTCAACGGATATCTAATAAACCCCTTGTACGATAGAGGTAAAAAAGTTAGTTAATAAATATCATCTTTATATTCTTATCGTAATTTTAGGATTTTAAAATCGAGTTTGTATTTTTTCTTTATAGGACTAGTGTCTAAATATTTTGTTCGCTGTGAAAAGGTGAGCTTTTTGTTTGGAGCTAACTGATTGTAAGCCCACATGAAAATACTTCTCTCAGCTTATTGTCACATCACACTAAACATTTCATAAACGAATGTATGCACTGTGCGACGTTTTCCCGACGTTAATCCATATTTGGTCATCTTTTAAGTTTTTAACGAGGAGAACATTTTCTCGTGAATTTTTTTCCAGCATTTTCCGTTTCTAAAGTCATAGAAATAGAGATCCCTCAACCTGTTGCCGTGAGAGGTCCTCCAATCATTTTTGGCGGGATTATCCTCCGATATATCCAATATCTCATTTGCCTTTCGTTTTTGGTTACTCCTTTTTTGATTGATGTTTGGAGTAAGAGCGAAGCGTATTTTGATCGAAATCAAGCACAAAAAGGGAAAATTGGAAATCTTTTCGTGAAATGATCTTAAATCAGTAGTATTTCATTATGAAGTTTGAAAAATTGTAATTGGCTCGCAGAGGTTCCCGAATTATTTCAAAATGTTGATGCGATTCTCCGGAGATGTATGCTTCGGGATTCCTGATGCAGATATCTTGTAATATTTTCCGTTAAAGTAACTACAAATTGACGTCACAGGTTTTTATGAATCACTCAAATAAGAAGATTTATGTGGTGACCATTTTTACCATTTGTTCGCTTCTTAACTTGTATAGGAGTTTAGAACAATAATATTTATCGTTTTGGTTCAATTAAAATCCCACATTTCGGTTAGGTTCCGGCTTTGAACTGTCTGCTGACGTTGAACCGGTTTGTACTGGTTTCTTCGCGCCAATATTACTGTACTTTTATGTATCTTTTTCATTGACATTAGATTAAATTAAACTTTAGGGTATAACTTTCGAAGTTAAAAAATGATGATCAAAGTATGAGACGAATTATATGTGAAAGGCAATAGGTATTTTCAACGAGTGGCAAGTCGTCGTTGCTCATATTTAGTAAAGGTTCCCGCAATTAAACTTGATTAAAATGGCATTTAGGGCTTGAAGACCGAAGAAGCACCAAGAAAGTTTCGAAATGTTGACGGAAAAAGGAGCTGGGTGCCGAAAGAGGGTTTGTTCTCGAGATTATGTAGCATTGTGGTAGTTGGAGGAGAAAAAGATACGGAAAGTTTGAAGAACAATGCGAAGATAGGCATAATGTTTGCTGACCTGACTAAGAGAATTGAATTGCGTTCATTGTGAAAATATTAATGTTTCGACTGTTTTATTACAGTAATTATATAAAAAATTACACTTTTATAACTGAGTGAAATATGTGAATGATATTCACTTTCTGTTTAATTCCTCTCTATAGTTTCCTATATTTTTCTTTAAAATCCTTTCTAAACTTTCAAACTAATTTAGTAATTGTATTTCTCTTGAAGTAATGTCAAATTCTGTCTTTTTTCTCTTTCATTTTTTCTAATCGTTATCGTCCTATTGTGTATTTACCCAATAGAAATTATTTGTAAGTTCTTTATCTACCATTTCTTGTAGTTCTGGTAATAATAATAATGCGTTTATTATGGGTATAATTGATATAACGATAATTGAGAAGGAAAAATAAGTATATGCAGATGACTGCAAAATTTCAACGGTTGTAAGGTCTTTGAGTGATTGTGTGGTCTTACAAAATGATTTCAACAAACTTTTCAATTGGTGTTGCAAATGGAATCTTTATCCAAATATCTGTAAATGTAAAATTTTCTCTTTTTCTCTGAAGAAAATTATTGTTAAATACGATTACTGCATTAATGGTGTCTCTGTGGAGCGTTTGTCCTCAATTGCTGATTTGGGGGTCACTATTGATTCAAGACTAAATTTTGGCTTGCGCATTCGGTCTGTCTGTTCGAAGGCTTACCGTTTACTGGGATTTTTAAAACGAAATTACGTCCCCGCTTTCAGTATTGATACCATTGTTCAAACTTACTGTGCTATCGTTCGACCTGTCCTAGAGTATGGCAGTGTTGTTTGAAACCCTCATCAAGTCATCTACATTAAAGCAATTGGAAAAGTTCAAATGCGCTTTGTTAAATGGCTATGTAAAAAAACTGACCGAGTTGTTTTCAGTGAAAAAGAGTATCATAATATATGTAAATATTTCAATCTAGCTCCTCTTAGTGCAAGAAGGTCCGTGTTTGATGCTATGTTTCTTGTTAATATAGTAAGAGGAACCGTTGTGTCACCTAATTTGCTGGAATTAATTAACCTTAATGTTCCAAATAAAAGAACTCGTCATACATCTCTTTTCCGTGACATTTTTGGAAGTGTTGATATTATGAGACACGAACCTCTCTCACGGACCATGAAAACAGTCTATGAAATTTTATAGCATTGTAATTGTGATATTTTTATTGACTCCCTGATGTCACTAAGGAGGAAATTTTACCACTATTTTAATTGTTTTTAATATTTTTGACTCTGTATTTTGGTGTATTTTATGTATTTTTCGTTGATTTTTTATATTCTTTTGTATTTTTTTATAACGCTTGTAATTGGGGCTACCTGTTAGCGTTAAATAAATTAATAATAAATAATAATAATAATAATAATAATATAGTTAAAGCTAAAGCTAGATTCAATTTCATGGTTAAGTTTTTCGAATAATAGTTTATCTTGATGATGGTAGAAATATTCGAATTTCTGAGTATTTTGGCATTGAGGCATTTCCTCCTAATGGGCCCCGAAAATCCGAACGAAGTAAATAACGGTTATGATTCGGTTCCATTTTTCAGCCCCGCAAAATTACGGTTATTTCGGTTCATCCGTGTCCTGTATCACAGTCAATATCATTCTGCCAAGACGACTTCATTCATTCACGACCTACGCTTTCAAACACGTCTTCCAAAAAAGAACGTGGTTGAGGCGCGGTTGTACTCGGTCCGAGAATAACTGTCCGATGGACAAAAAACGCTCCAAATGGCCGTCGTCGTCATGGCCTTCGACTTTTCTCGCGGAAAGTGCGGTGTCGACCCCATTATCGCCACTTCGATGCCCAATCGCGCGGAGAAGAGCGGTATTCCGACTCGATCCACTGCATCCTCAGCCGAATCAATTTCGTGGCGCCGGGTCGCTGTGCTCATTAACCGCGCCTTCGATGGCGCTTTTTCTGTTCACGGATTACGTCTTCGTTCCATCGGCGACGAAACGTTGCGAAAAGTTTTAACCTTTCCCATGGATGGATTCAGGATAATCGTCATTAAATGCTAGTCATGGCTTTGGTGATGCTTCGATTCCATAATAATGGTACATAGTGAAAAAACTGTGCATCAGCTTCTCAAAAATTGTTATTTGCGACCAGGTTCTAATAAACATGTTCATCATCTGAAGGTACTACACAAGCCATTCATCATATACGAAATGAAAGAACGGTTCCCCCCATACCCCCATGCTTCTTAGTACGGAGCTCTATCAAGTCAAGGCTTTGACGAATGAAATTATTTATTACATAATTATTTGAGTGCTAGAACCTGTCTTGCATCGTTCCTGCCTCTCTGAACTTTGTATTTTTTCACAAGTTAATATCTTCTTCCTTGGAAACAGATGTAATTGATAATTTTGGATTTAAATTTTATGAATATTAATTAACTAGAGAAAAATATCATCCTTGGTAGTAAGAAGAAGCATAATTTTACTGCAGTAATAAATAGAACTAATTTATAGATATAGTAGTACGTCATAAATATTTTGTCGTAAAAATAGATTATATCCCTAATGCATGAAAAAATACCCATTACCCAAGAAAGCAAACCTTGTTATATAATGAGGTTCGGCTAATTTAGAAGTAGTTTCAGTCATATCCTATCATGCTGAATCTTTACTAGCACTTCTTTACTCCTCATCTTAGGCTTTGGGACTTCGACGTACAATTCCTTAAACCTGAAGTTTAGGCTTCTTCTTTAAGTAAAACTGCACCTCATTTGCTAGCAGCGTAGCAAAGTGTGACGTTAAGAAAAGTGTTATGGAGGATCTGTTGAAAAATTTTGATGGCGACATATATATTCCAAAACTCTCTTGAATTATCATGTAAAATAGTTGTAAATCAAAGCAAGGGATCATTATGCTAATCTATGGTCATAAAAATGAGTTTTCGTGTTAAGAAGCATTCAGAAATGATTCACAGGATATTAATGCAGCATCTTTTATGGATTTATTCTTGTGGAATCGTTTTAGAGACTATATAGTGGCTTAAACTGCCTAGATACATATTATTATAATTCCCTTTCTCTGGTAAAGGAGTTCTTGTTCTCAAGTTATTGTGTTAAAATTAAAAGTAAAAAGTTAACATGAATCACAAAGCGGGGCTTAAGGTAGGAAATGTGGAAAGCAAGACAGTAATTCTAGATCAGTGATGATGCTCAGCATGTAATAAGCGCTGTAGACATAATGAGGAATGAACAAGCGAGTTATATGGAGGAAGGGAGTTAATTTTCAGAGGTTGAAATAAAAAAGCGGATGTAACGAAGCAAGGGAATAAAATATTTGAAATTGGTGCAAAATTAGAAAGGGTTAGAGGATCTGAAGGAAGTCGAAGTAAGAGATGCGTAGTTGAAATAATATAATGAAAAGGAATAATTGGAACTTTACAATGTTACAAAAGCGACTTGAAGCTATGCGGAATTAAAATGGTTCGAATAATTTCTATAATCCGTCCCGTTTTTATATTTACGGTGGTAAAAAGTGTACGGGAAATAATTCAATTTCGAAATGAGTCCACCTCCATTGAGTCAGAATCCAAGAGATGCTGTTGAACGCGAAGACACGATATGAAGAACACAATTTCATCTCCGAACAATCGGAAACGAGGCTTCATTAGTCTTCTCCGAGCTGTTTGTTTGAAAGCCATTTTTTCTGTCCTCAACGGTTTCCTCTAAGTGGAAGTCGCGTAATTAGAAGTGTCTGTGAACTTCCTTTCTTTAGGATTCCATCTGTAAAAGGACGAATCGGAATTGCTGCGTTAAATTAGAGGAGTAGGACGCGGCGATTTTATTCATCTACGCTTGTATAATTTCACCAACTTACCAGTAAATGCAGAACACTCTCTCTGCCATTTTAAAGTAAACCCACACGTGCAATTACTATTCCGGCATATTTCTGTATTTTTAATTCATTCATGGTTACATGTCTCTCTGGAGTCATTTTGCCTAGATTTCTCATCAACATTTCTTTACCAGACTATGATATTTTGGAGGAAAATAATTTCGATGATCCCCAATTTATTTTATAAATTTTTTGTATAAAAACAAAATGTGTAGGTCAAAGTTACAAAATATTCTAATTTTGAAACGATTTCATTAATACGGAAGGATTTTGAAAAATTTTGATGGATTTTAAAACATTAAATTAAATATATGTATATTGTAAGGAAGCCATGTCTAATTACCCCTCTACTAATTAAGTAGAGGGGTATTTAATACTACCCTCGACGATTATAGATAGATATAAATTAAATGATTGAGGCTAATATCAATCAATGTTTTAAGCGTATATACTAAAAACTAAAAAGTTATGTTTATTTAAAAGGTCTGTATAGAAGTGTAATTTTTAGTTTACATACAGTTTCAGACTAGGTGGAGTTAGTTTTGGATAGTTAAACTATTATGTTTGCCATCGGTGACTTTAACGATCGAGTATGTTGTGACCAATTTTAGAATTATATTCATACGTTTAGTTGCGCATTTACTAACATAAAGTTAACATTTTATAAAATAAATCTTTGGTAACACTGGAACTGCAATAAAATAAGTTCAATTTCTGTCCAATATCTTTAATCGTCTTTTTCTTTAATTGCCAAAAGCGAATTCAAACTTGGGATAAGGAAGTAATTTAGAATGTTCAAGTTCTTGAACGATGTCCTTAACGTGTGTTTGGATTTATTGCTACAATGGAGATTATGCATTCTAAATCATCGTGCCACACTCCCTCTGTAGGTTTTTCTTGAATGAAAATTTCTTGAGTAATTACCATTCTAAGTAGCATAAGCTTTTCGTATTGCCTGTAACAATTTTAATATTAATATTCAGCGATTCGTGAAATGTAACCTCCGCAGACATCATTTTACCCGATATAAAAATAGAATGAATAAATCAGCTTAACCTGACTCTCATCGCAGACCTTCGTAATTAAAATCTCAGCTTAGAAAGTACGTAACGCCAATTGTGGCATTATCCCGATGGCTTAACTGTAACGAGTGGAGGGAAGCCAATTGGACTTCCGTAATAATGAAGCGGTTCGATTGGGAATCAGGCGCCCTTTCTCATCCTCACTCGGCTGATTGCATATCGGTGACTTTAACGGTCGACTAGGCAAGGACGATGGCGAACGAGGCCCATAACGTTTTGTTTGCGCACTGCGGCGAAGATCATTTCTCCCGAGTTTATTGTGGTGTTGCGCGGGGAACGTCTTAAGAGATGATAAACGGGGTCGGGGTGTTTGGGGAGCGAAACCGACCTGGATGGCCCCGAATGCCATCCCTTCGGCTGGAACAGCATCCGCTTGAGCTTCCATTTTCTCGGCCTTATTTTCCGGTGCTTTTAGTTGTGACCCCTTTGGCACTCGCACTATCCAAGTGGGAAAGGTAAGGGACGCAATACTCGTAAACGCCTTTCATCGCCCTTCTTCCACTCTTTTCATTTGCTGCGAAAGCACTGTTAGTTTCTTTATGTCCGTGCGTCCATCCTTGTGCGTCCGGGAGAGCTACTTCCATGGGCGGCCCCAAGGATGGGTCGCGACCCGTCGTAAACGTGCTCTGGGATGCTTCGGGTTTGTGGAATTTCTACTGATGAAGCTGACGAGTTAAGCGCGCCCTCGATATTCGAAAGTCATCCGTATCTATTGTTTCCTATCCGATCATGGCTAAACAAGAACGAGGGATATCTTGATCGATGGATCGCTCTGGATTCATCCTTTCTATACTTTTGTATCTTTAAGATTAAGTTGTCGCCGTCTGTTTTCTTCGATTAAGAGATCGTTTGTATCGTGTCCTTTCATTTTCTCATCACACCTCATAAGTATAAAATGTGAAATCTTTAAATGTGAATATTCATCCATATTTTTCCAAAAAGTTTCGTTGCATTTTTATATTTATAATAATTATTCGGATGCTCAGTGTAAATTCTCTTTTTAAGTTATTTATCAGGTATCAATATAAATAAATGTTCACTCTGTATTAGTTGTTTCTGCGAGATGTTAAAAGAAACTTAAATTTATTACCAAAAAATTTTACTACCTCCTTTTCTTTAAAGAATATCATTTTCGTTATCAGGTATTGCACTAGATTTTAATGAAAACTCTCTACTGCAGGAATATTTCATTTTTTCCTGTGGTCAGTATGGAATGATAAAAGTTTTGCTTCGAAGGTATCATCACAGCATATTTCATGTACCCGGAAAAGTTATAGCGAGGAGGTTTTCCCCCTATTATGCCTACCTTAATGAAAAGTTTAATTAGAACATTGGGAAATTTTATAATTTTTAACTTTGAAAATGTTTTCTCAAATGTTCTACCCCATGACTACTTTCCTAAATACGAATACCTTTCGTTGGATTTTGTATAAATCGTCTGGTTTTGCTCAAGTTAGCATGGTGATTCAGTATGAAAATACTACAAAGCAGGATGACTCCGCCAAAGAGTATTTTGTTTTGATTGGTAAAACAATTGCTGTATGTTTTCTAACGAGTCTCTGCATTTTACGAAATATTAAGTAGTAGGAAATTTCATTATATCTGTGATTTTTAGTACTCAATTTTTTCTTTCCAACTTAGGTTTAGCAAATGCTATAATATTCTCTTATAATTAATAATTATTCTCATTTTTCTGTAAATTTTTGGATTAATGTATATATTATTTGTAATTTATAGTTGTAAACACCACACAGTTATTTTTTATTGTGTTTTCGCGGTTTTTTTTCACCCCCTTCTCTGTGGGTGTTTTCCCGCAATGTGGGTTTTTTCTTTGGCAACCTTCAGTTGAAAAGATTTTTCCCCACACTCTTCTCTGTCTTTTTGTTTTAATTTAATTTATACTTGTTCATATTCTGACGACATACGAGGTTAAGTGGAAGAGAGGCCCAATTGGGCCTAACCTCGACAATAAAGGGTCAAACTAACTAACTATTTTATAAACAGTAACGTCCGAAGATAAGTTTGGAAGTGTTTTCAGTATAACTGAAACACTGATTTTCTATCTAGGTGAGAAAATGCTTTTGATAGGCCTTTTTAATGGTAGAATACTCTGTTGGAGAATGGAGCTGGTAAGTAACCTATTAGTGGCATCAATCCTGAAACGGTATTGCGGCACTTAATCTAGTTACCAATATCGCGTCTACTGGAAATTATGCAATCAGTAAGTCTCGTTATTGCACACGGTGTAACCCATTTCTTCTCTGCTATTTTCTGCTCGTGCTCCACGAATAGCTCCTTGGATAAGAATTTTTATTGAGACGGATTAATCCATTCGAAAATGTAAATGTCACTTGGAGCAATGAATCGCTAATCCATGCGTAGTAATTCATTGAATCGCGTCTTATCGATTTATTTCCGTTCGAATAAAATCCGTTAACTTCCGAGTTGCAAAAACTTTGATTAATATGAATCCATACACCACGTTATACTTCGACAAAAAATCTCCAAATCCTCTTGAATCAAATTATTCATTGCAATCACGGATCGTTGGATACGTATTCCAATGGTATAGATTATCCTTTCCTGCACGGATAAAAATGATTCTCAAAGCGGACGCTTTTTTCCCTTTCTTTACCGTTGAGGAAATATTGTATCCCATCCCAACCTAGAATGTTCCTCGTTTGTCAGAATTTATTCATCCGTGACCGGTCATATTCCAAGATTGAATCTTCTGACTTATTACTTGTTGCCTAACGAATATTACAGTTATTAAGCAAGGGAGTTATCATGACTCTGGAAAGTATCAGCTAGAAATAAGGCGAATGAACTGTCTAGAGGAAAAGTTATGGTGCGTTATTCGGAGATTAAGGACTTAGTAAAAGATTTTTATTACCTCGCTATGCTTCTCGATGATTTTAATAAATTCCACGTTCGTTCTCCATACATATCTGCCTTGTCTTCAGAAAAAATATCCAAGTGAGTTATTGGAAAATTATGAGAGGCTATAACTTCATCATATAAAAAATACTCATAATTTTGAGGCATATTACTAGATTCAGAGGGAAGTTTTCGGATTCAGTTTTGCATTCCATGTACTGTGGAAACATAAAAGATAGCCAGAATGTATACTGTAAACTGCTAATAAGGAAATAAATTTGAAGAATTATGTCTAAATATCAGGTATTTATGATACTATTCCACCTGTTTACCTGAACATTTTATCGGTCGCAGATGGAGCTGTTCGTCCGGTTAGAGACCGGTTCGTCTCAACATCGAGATAGCGCGAATCTTCGTTGGCTTCGCTTAAAAAAAACTGTTGTGCCGAGATACAGAAATTAATCAGTAAGCTTGGATGCTGCAAAGTGAATGTTCTGTTTGATCGTTTCAGTTATGTAATCAATATTTTGGATTGGACCTTGTGGAAATCCATTTTTGTATTTTGGAAAAAGTTGTTCACAAAAGTGACCGGTGTAGATGTTTTTTGTGTATTTTTCATCGCTGATTTTGTATGTGTATTGCTACGAACTTAACTAATACTTTACAGCCACGCCTGTTCATTACTCCGACTAACTTTATTTAAGAGTACGGCATAGTTGCTTTCCAAATTTGTTAAGGTTTCTGTGTTTAATTCACGGAAGTATTTATGGGTGTTGACAACTTGAGAATTTTTTGTACTTTTGAGTCTCTTTTACATTCTGTAAGTGGCGGGATTCTCAACTGCAGCGAACATATTCAGCGATGCTCAAACCGAAATGTGAAACGTTTCTCAAAGTGTACGGTCGTCATTGTGTGGACCCCTGCATTGAGAGCTGCCGAGACCGAAGGCCACCCAAAAACAGAAATCGCATCGGCGGCACCCCTTGTGTTTAGTAAGAGTAATGCATCGACCAATCAGGACCTGATTTTAGGGAAATCGGATCAAAAATTGCAGTAATTATGTCTGTTCCAGTAACCTCGTGAGAAAGCCCTCGACTGTGAAGCACTGGCTGCATACATTTCGTCAAATGCCCACCCATGGCAGTGGTGGCCCATTTCGCCGAGAGAGGCTGTTCGCTCGTGCCCGCAACTGGGCCACTTCTTTTCTG
The DNA here is from genome assembly GCA_947579665.1 of Sympetrum striolatum. NCBI lineage: Eukaryota > Metazoa > Arthropoda > Insecta > Odonata > Libellulidae > Sympetrum > Sympetrum striolatum. The sequence goes on along the minus strand of OX388348.1, from coordinate 80,593,077 downwards.
CAGCCGCAAGTGCACACACCGGTAGGAGAAAATTAACGACGCGATTAATTTTGAGCAAAAACTTTAAGTACTTCCATTATAAATCATCGCCGCAGGTTTACTGCCTCTCCGCGTTCTATCCTGATTCATGTCCCGCCGCCGTTCCAATACGTCTTCCACTTCTTGAATTATTGCCTCGGAGGCCCTCGGATGGGAAAGAAATGGTCCCGATTTGTTTCCTTGCAGCGATTCTTAATGGGAGTCCCTTTCTATGCTCATTTCACCTGCTGATGTCAGTGCTATATTATTCCATCTACGTCCTGTAGGTTTCAGCTTGCAAGAGATTGAAATAGCCAAGAGGGTGAAAAAATTCGGGTAAAATTTTCGAGAAATAGACCATAAAAATATTAATTCTCAAATGTGTTTCGTTTCAGTTTCTGGTATCATTTCTCGACGAATGAAATATTTTTCGATTGCCTTTTTTACAGAAGAGAGGAAAATCTGTCTTTCGTCTTCTTTTATCTTGTTTCTGTTCATGGCTGTGATAAAATTTATTTTTTTTATTTATAACATATAACTACTGATAGGCTGCTTGCCTGGTGGCAGTTTTTTATACCTACATACATATATACTAGGGATAAACATGATTAAGAAAAAATAAATTCCTGATAAACATACAATTCCCAGAAAATTATTTCATACATATATTATATTTACATGACAACTTAATAATGAATTTATGATAAAATTTTTAACAGTTTTACTGTTTTTTTTTACGGGTTCATGACAGGCCTTCCCGACTACCGTAGCGGTCTCGGTAGAACCCCACCGTACATAGAAAACGATAGATATTTAGTGCTTTGGATGGGGAGGGTCTTAAGTAATGCTGAAGAATGAAATTCATCCTCGTCGCTCATAATTGAATGTGCTGAAAAGAGTTATTTATGCATAACGTCATTTTGCGTAATTTGAATGTTTTCTTTCACTCATAGCATTCTTGCTCAACAAGGAAAAAATGACTTCACTCCTCACTTTGTCTACTCCCCTCATTCCCTCTCCACAGCCATTTTCATTTGTGGCGACGGGGATTGAGGGATGACCAGACTACGGCTGATTCACCTCATTGTATGCAAGGTGCTCAAGCCGACCAATGATTTTGAGGAAATATTTTAGGCTTCAAAGATTCCTACGACAAATTGCAACGCTATTTATTGAACAGCTGTACAAGTTAATGAATCAATTCCTTATTTAGGAAAGTGGTAAGATATAATAGGAAGAACGGATCAGCGAACCAAATAAGGTTTGATTAAGTAAATTGTGATGGAAGGGAGGGAATTGATGTTTAATTTTGTTCTCTAAGGCATGCGACTTGAAATAAATTCAAGGGATTGATGGGAAAAAATATAACGGTAATGGGACTCGAATCCGGGTCTTCCACTTTCTGGGTAGGTGCTCTTACCAACAAAGCCATTTTGCCGAATGGAATATTACCAAGGAATAGGAGAATTGTTCATGAAATTCCTTACTCTCAATTATGAACTTCTTCCGCTTATGATAGCATTTTCTTTATCAAGGAAAAAATCAATCAATATTAATGAAAATGCAGTGAAACATTCATTCAAGACCAAGTTTGAGTAATATCTATACTCTAGTGCGTGCAATTTTGCTCAGCTGTGCGAAATAAAACATTAAATTTCACTCGAAAATGTTCAAATCGTACCAAATTTAAAGCGTATCTTTTTTACCCTGGAATTTATCATTGTATACATTTTGTTACGAATTTGCTATTTTGCGTAATGTTAAGTCCTAGTGCTGATTTGAACATTAGTCCCTCCGTCATTTGCTGACTAGAGTCTCGGGGAGAGGATGAGGTTTCCATCACAAAATGTTGAGTGAGGTTGTTTTGAACTTAACAAACCTAATGTGCGGAAGCAATGGGAAGGGTTTTTATCGTAATGATGTACTTGATACTTCTGAAACGTTAATCAGATTGAGTATATTTTTAGATTTAAGTCAGATCTTACATTTTTATATGCTGCGGAATCTGACGGAGAGTTGAAAAAAGCTACAAAACGTAGAAGCCTCGTAAAAGATAATCTCTCGTCCAGAAGGCGATCTGATTTCGTTGGTCAGTTAATGAGGAAATAAGATCTTCTCAAAGTAGCTGCTTTTCAGGTCTTAAATTCCTTGAGCCATTCGTTTTAGCTCAACTTATCATTACTCGCGAAAAGCGGTTCCATTTTTGCTACAGCAAGAAAAGAATTGTCTGCACCAAAGTAGGTTTCAGCCTTCTTAATTGCAAGTACCACTGTGAATTGTGTATAGTGATTAAAAATCTTCATTTTAACTAAGTTTTAAATAGAAAAACTTATGATCAAGTCGATGAAGTTGTTGGAAAGTGAGGAGGTAATAGTATTACGACGATCTGCTGATTCTACGGCAGCCCAAGTCAACTTTTACCATTCGGCAAAATTCGACAAACAATACTGGTAGTGTGAACTATAAACGCTTGAAACAAGGTCTTTATTCGCTTGGCATTGAGACTTTAAATATTTTCTTCAACTAACTCTCTGTAGCTATTAATAAAGTCCATAAATGAAATTAAATTAGAGTGAAGAACTGTTGGTGGTAGAACGATGTAGGAAAAAAAAGAAAATGTATCAAATGCAGGAAAGCACTTCAAAGTTGAAGGTGAAAATATATCAATTGAGTTTTAAATGTTACTATTCTGGTTTAAAAAATAAATAAAGATATCTTCATTGCAATCCAACTTAATACTAATAACATTCAATTTCCTGATAGATGAATCGTACAGATTCTCAGTTCTTAATTCTCGAAAGCGAATATAGAATATTGACCCAAGGCAACCTAGGCTGCTCGTTAATTTTAATCCTGTTGGTGAAGCATTGATCTTAAAACAATTAAAGAAGAACGAAAGGAGACGCGACGATGTAGAAGTATGATAAAAGTTAAATAGACAAACCGAATAACTAATGAAGAAATCTTTGGAAATGTATACGAAGAGAAGTCAGTGGTAAATTTGGTGAAAAGACGAGCGAAATTGATCGGATGCACTAATGAATGATAGTCGCCTTAATTGTGTATCGTAAGCCTTAATTACTGAGAAAGGCCTCACTTAGATTACGAGAGGCTGGTTGGGGTGAGAGAGGAAATATGAGGGAATGAAGCGAATTTCAAGGGATTGGTCGGCATGTAGAGTTTCAACAAAGTAATATTCGCGTTGTTTACCCGTGGTGAAGAAGTCTTGAGTTGTATTTATCGAGCTGTCGGCACTAGAACATCATCGTGTACCATATCGTGTGTAAGTTAAAAAAATGTTTTTATTTAATTTTTACAGTTCATTTATTTTTTATTTAAATTTTTTTTAAATTCTTTTGGTATCATTTTTAATAGATTTGTACTTTGTATAAGGATGTATTACAATAATATTCTTTTTCATTTTGTTATATAGCTTTATATAGTTGTATTTTTTTAAATATTTTTTTATAGACTTGTATTTTATTTTGTTATATGATTTGAATTTTTTTATGTACTATGTCATATGTTTTGTAAATGCTTTTGGTGAAATGGAAGATGGGACTAAAAAGCCACAATTTCGCCTAATAAAGTCCTTTGTATGTATGTATGTATATCGTGTGGATAATACACAAATAGGGTTGACGAAGAATATAAGAAAAGATTAAACGAAAACGGTAGAGATATGAAATCTTCTCAATGACAAATTGGCCTTTCTGTCGGTTTACCGTCATGGGTCACGAATCACCAAAATTCTGAAGGCTCACATCAGGAAGAAGTAAATTTAAGGAAGTGAAGTGAAATAAAATACTTTTGTATACTTCCAGGTCAGAGAGATGTGTAACTTTAGCCACCGAAAAGAGAGGATTATTAAGTTTGCGAGTAAAATAATCCGGCGTAAGAAAAATGGGAGTTGAGGGCAGGTCGCTGACGTTAAAAAAGACCTCTGTGCGCATCCTCACTTGAGATCTGCCTCACGTGCAAAGAGAAAGGACCTTCGCCAGATGTACGCCCGAAATACACCAGGAAACATTCTAATGCCGTTCGAGTGGAAAAATCAGCGGACAAACGCTCCTTCAAACACCGGAAGTAATCACGCGAAATGGGAACATCTGTTGTGGCGCAGATCTGATCTCGTGGACCAAAATTATGAGGACTCGCTTCCGTCGCGTATCCCATAATGAGCGAATAAACGAAGCAATTAATAGTCTATACATTTAGTATTAGTGGAATATTTCTCAACGTTTCCTAGGAATCAAAAATAATGTAGCTTGTTACTTTGGACTTAAGTAATCTATCTCACTTTTCGTGATAATTTCAAATCTTTAGTCAGCAAATTGTGTTTCAAACAAACAAATAAAAAATAACAAAACACATTAACACATAACAAATTAAATGTACGTGCATGAACAGGCAGCTGAGAAATAAAATACGCAACATTCATGGAAAATAAATTTCCAACAACGTTTTCTCTTGGATTACACAATTATAATGGGATGTTTACCACTATAAACCTTTAAAATTAAGCATTAAATATGAATGAAATTAACGTGTGTGATTATTCATGTTGATATTACCTCACAGAGTTCCATTGATGATTAAGAATTACTTGTTCTCCGATTTTGCATTTCCTATTGCCTCTGTTCCCTAGTGTTTCTTCTACGAATCTAGTCTTCCTCGACGAATGAAATTTCTTATTATAAAAGATAATATTAAAAATAAATCTTGAAAAGAAAATGTAATACCTACTTATTCTCAAAATTATACATATAATATCCTCTAGAAGAAGTACATTCATAAGTGTTCTACCTTTCAGTAGGCTCATGCACAACCAAAAATCCCTATTAATCTCCATCTCCTTCATATCCTTATATTTAACCCCACCCCTTATGCGAATAAAGGCCATTTATTATTATTATTATTATACCATCCAACATCTTCTGTGTCTGTCTTCCCCTCTGTTTCTCCCCCTGAATCCTACCCTCAATTACAACTCAATCTCTCTCCCCTCTATATTTGACCTACCCATTTCTTCTGACGATGCTTAATCACGTCAATTAAAGCCCTCTCCTCCCCAAGAAGAAGTACAATGTCGTTTTTTCTTTTCTTGAGGATGGACTTCTACAACATCCACTTCAGTAGAATTTATTCGAAAAAGGTGTCGAAAACTACCATTGTTAACTATCGATATAATACACTGAGTACGGATTTTTCAATATTTTCGATCTTTCGAACTTTGACATCGATTTCTATGGAAGACCATCGCTAAAGATATTCGGATATTACATGGGATTTACCGGCGAGTATTTATTTATTGAAGATTTTATTTTGTTTCTTATTAAACAAATAATTTTAATTTACAGTAAAATAAAATTATTTGTTCCTTCATAATGGAGTTTTACCTAGCTTTAGCTGTTATACTTAATCTTCTCTTGTTGATCTTAAGTTATTTGTCGATTTCAGCGTCATTTGAATTCGTCTCTCCTCCGCCAAGCCAACCTATAGACCGAATTAGTAGTATTATAATTACAGTATTAGAGTGTACGTTCATTGTATGCCTGGGTTGCTGCTTATGAGTATATGCTTCACATATTTGAATGGGCATTATAATGGAAGCATGTGTTAACTTTAACTTTTTTATGGTATTATGTAATAATATTTTTTTCCTTCTTTTCAGGTGAGTGTTTCCTTTTTCTTCCTACTTATGCTGGCAATGAGAAACAATGCTTCAAATTGAGTGAGTAATAGAACTAGTTATTTAGATACTGAAACGTTTAATTCAATTTTGTGCTGAAGTGGTAGCCCATAATGCACATGTATCCACCGAGGATAATGGTAATCTCTGCACTCATCCGCAGTTAATCGCTTTCAATTTTCAGGACGTGCTTTATTCGCTCTCTCTAAAAGATCCAGCCGATTAGTGTACCGTTCGCCTAAAGAATTGATGATATCCATTTCGTTCTTATTGATCGATAATATGTGCAATTTAAAATCGCTTTACCGCAGCTATTTAATTGTATAACATTACGCATACCCAAGGGCATGTGCTTGTAGTTGAGGTGTACGCGAAATGAGTTGAATCGAAATATAAGAAGAAAATTCGCATCCAGCGCCTGTTCCGCTTCACGGCTTTATTACTTTTATGGAAGAAAGAGATAATATTTATGTGGTATTGCACTGAAGGTAACGATGAATAAAATGGATTCTGTTATGATGTTTTCTCCCTTAGTTTCTTCAAAAGTGATTTTGGGAGCTATGATCTTTTTCAAATAAAGCTCTATCTTGAACATTTTGGAATGTTGGTTTTTTGGATCCGAATTTTGGATCTTAAACAAATTTTGGTGATAAGAATTTCTTTTCGAATGACATTTATTTCAAATTCCAATCACCATTATTCTTAATTTAATTTGGTGAAACAAAAAAGTCTGCAATTTTCTGCTCCTGTCTCCTATCCTGGTGGCTGTTTGGTCATTCACTCCGTTGTATATTTTTCAAGTTTACTTCGCTCCTTAATATCATTCTTATCGTCTTTCTACGCTCTCCAATTATCAGTAGTGCTTCCTTATTCCTTGCATCATATGACAATACAAAAGCCCCATTTTCACATCTGGAAATATTCCAGTTTCTGGTTAAACTTCTACTCTAGTATCTATGCCCCTGATCTCTAGCAGACAGTACTCCGCTGACGTCATCTCAGCGGTTTCTTCCTTAAGTTTTCATTCATTTTAACCTCCTTATGCACTTCTCGTTTTACTGCAGATTTAGCCATGTTCATTTGTTTATTTTAAAACTTATTCATTAAGCTGAAATAAACTAATTGATTCTTTTGTAATTATTATAAATCCTTCACAGTTCGGAGAGGGATGTCTTCGAGGTGTAACGTTAATTAGATGAACTAAAAGAGATATTGTAAATACTTTGTTCCTTGCATGAAATCTAAGAAAATTTCAACTGGACCCAGGTCCATGGCCCCTGGTGCATGGGATCTGGGTCCATTTGATAATAAGATAAGAGTATTACCGCAATTTCAATCATAAAGATACTCGTTAAAGTAATTCAGCTATGATAGTCTGAAAAGTCATCAGCCCGGAAGCCGGAGGCTGTTTGGCAATTCATTTCTCTACTATCTGCTATCAAAAGCTTTTAATGGGAATAAACCATGCCAGGTTAGATATAATTCCCATTTCTTTCCTAACGGAGCCAGAAATCTGGATTAGGAATTAATGTCTCTAAAAGTAGCACAATCCGCCTACAAAGAACTATTTAATTTTAATTTAATTCTTAATTAATTTTTTTGGATATCCATCATATTGTCCCAGACATGAACTAGACTAAAACTAAGATCAGAGAGAAAGATACATTTTCACTATCTCGTACCAGCAGACTCATAAAAATATTGCATCCATAAAGATATTTGTACAGGAGCCACTACTTTGGAACCGGAAGTTTTTAATCTGTTCTATTGGTTTTCCGTTTAACCTTAGAGTCCTATCAGCTAAATCTCCCAGTGCTCCCATTTTTATGTTCTAGGCATAGGAGTCGGAGATGCCGGAAATTTAATTTTTCCGGGCCATTTTCCGCCCCGTTTCTCCATAAAAAAGCGTGCAATCCGACAAGAGGGGGATCGCCAGATAATTATCTTATCAATCGTGTTGGAATTAGGAAAGCTGGGCGAGGTCGGAGGCGGAACTGGCTTGGAATACCGAAATCCCGGTGAAGAGATGTCACGCCCGCTTCCTCCGTGGCCTCTGCCCTCTTGCGCGCCCCCTCCCCTGCGTGCTCCGTTACTCGCTTGTTCTGGCATATGGGCACCTGACGTCACGAATATATTTGCGTGCACATTCGGAATGGAGAGCGGTTTTGCGTTTTCGAATCGCACGTCCGTGACGTCTTTCCGATTGTTCGCTTTTCTTTGGTACGCCTCCAGGTGTGCCGGAGGCTGCGACCTTGAGGAGGGGATGTTAACATGTCTGCATTAATTTCTGGGTTTATGTCGAATTTAGGAGGTTGTTGACGCAGCGTTTATTACGTACTAATTCCTCACATTGCGATGAATATTTACGTATGCCAATACTCGAGGGCAACGATCACTTTCTCGGAGAACGCCATTGACCGTGAACCGGACAATGCGTTTAGTAGTTCACCTGTCGCTCCCTAGCTACACCTCTAATAAATTACGTGGAGGGTTACCTACTTTTGGAACGGTATGAACCGGATGCCGAATGGAAAGTTACGGTACGCAAACTGGCTTGCAATACGCAGATTATGATATTCATGAGCTAGCGCATTGGTATTAAACAGGGTTAACTCCCGTAATGTTCGCAAATGGGGTATGAATGGACTTCATTATCATATCTGAAAGCTTTGAAATTATATCTTTTCACAAAGTTGGTAATGTATTTCATCTCGCTCTAAATAAAGATGGTGAGATAAATAGGCGGAAATGCGTATAAAAAGAACCGTTGTCCAGCGATTTTTAGGTATTTGCCTCCGTGGTCTTACTTTTATGCGTCCAGCACGGGTAATGACTATTTTCGTTTACTATGCGAATTTCCACGAAGGAGAGCTCAAAAGCTATGGGGTAAAACATTAGGAGCAAATTAACATAACATCTGAAAATATTTGTGGTTTTTATGAAGCATCGCCCCGTAAAATGTATAAATGCGCATTTTTTATTTTCGAGAAAATTAAAAAAGTAGTCTTGTTTGCCTTTTGGAGACTTTCGTGTGTGGCGTACTAAATTTTCAAAATATTTGCCCGTCATCGATTTTGAATTCATCCGAGTTATTTTTGGAAAACTTATCAAAACTTTATGAACCCTAGTAATTTGAGAAAGATGAAATACCTTATGAAATATAACAACTGGGTAAAGTAATTGATAGAAGGAAATAGTCATGTAGTAAAAAAACGAAAACAAAATTGACGCGCTGTATCCTAGATTTTTGAGGATTGGAACGCTTTCTTCCATCGAAAGCGTTTAATGGAAAAGTGCTTCACATGTAATAAATTCCATTTTTTTCTTACTGTGCCGAAGCGAGGTAAGCTGTTAAAGTCTCAGCATCAATTTTTCACACCCACGTTACGTATTTTTTAATCTCGGACGAGTCATCTTCGAGAAGAAATATAACAAGGGCATGTAATAAATTATGAATTCGTGTGAAAGTAGACATTTTTAAAAGAAAAGAAGTATGGGTAGATACAAATGTTACGATTAAGTAATTTTATGAGAAGTATTTTACCATTTTGAAAATTTTAAATAAATTCTTTAAACTGTAAACTTAGTACTCCAGAGTCTAAGTGAGAATTTTAAGCGAGAGCTAAAGAAAACTTATCATATAACTTGTTGTCATACATATTGTTATCACATAGATTTTTCATCTTTATTACGTGTAAGTACGTAAAGTAAATTTATTCCATCTTGCAAGGAATAGAAACAGCATAAAAAAATAAATATTAAGATGGAATTAGGCAGCCCATAGGTGTAACCTGTTTCGCGGTTACCAGCAAAACTCAATATAAACATAAACGTAAGGCGGGTGACTGGTGCAGATACAATAATTAACATACAATAAAAATATAAAATATAGAAGTGGACAGAAACGGACAAAAATGTGCGTTCTTTACACTTGTTCTTAAAAAAAAGTAACACCTGTAAATTTTACAAAAAACCAGACCAGTATCTAGCCGAAAACACCAATGCTTTACTATTTTATCCTGTTTAAACGGTTGATATTGCTGAATATTTCCGTTAGCAGTAAAATTAGTTTTCTGTGTAACTGTTTAATGGGTAAAATGAGGATGAACAATGTTTAACTTTCATCTTAAGAATTTTTAAACCTTTTATCTAACCTTTATTGCCCGTTAAACTATTGCATTCTGGTAACCGCTACTAATAAAACAATACACTCATATATTACATGTAGCAAAAATATTTAAACTATCTTCCAAATACATAGATAACATTCTTATTGTTTCCTCCTATCAAGTCCTATCATAGTGTAAAGTTAACCCCCGAGTTCAATATATAAATACAAATATTCCGTTCGTTCACGAACGTATGATAATTAAACTTTTTTCATCTCGTATCGCCAGCAAATTTTGTTGTTAAGTGTGAGAGAAAACAAGGCTTCTTTGTTTACTTAATTATGAAAACTTTGTCGTCATTCATTGGTCGTGTGTTAAAATGAAATTCGATTCCTGTTCAGAATTGTCCCTTTTGGAACAAAGGACAAGATCTTAATTTCTAAATTTAGTTATATTGACTATTTGACATTTTATTACGAAACTTAATTTTGTACAATTAAGTTGTACTTTCCTTCTGTTAAGACTGTATTTCAATCATAGATAACTAAATTTGAACTAGAAGAAAATAATTCACATCGGGGAAACCTTCATTTCGCCTTATTCAATCCAATTAACTTTGTAGAAGTTTGAGGTAACACGAACCACAATAGCGTCTTGATAAAAAAATCATTTCCACTCAAAAATATACTCAACACAAAAGTTATCAGTCTAAGGGATTAATTTTCATCGTTCTCTACGCCCTTGTGGTATTTACCTCCTTTTATCATTAAAAGGTTGGCCACCTGCCCAAGGTTATCGCAATCGTATACATGTCTATAGCTTGCCATTATAAATTTTCGTACGTATTTAACCCCCTCGATAAACGAGCAAGCATATGATAAAAGGTTAAAATTGGAAACAAGCGTGAACAGGGGTAAATTAAGAGGAAAGTAAAAGGATTTAAAAGATGGTTATTTTAGCTCGGAGGAAGAAAATAAAGCACCAGGGTTAATATGCTTCGATCACTGTAATTTTTTAGGACCCTTCGCTCTAAAGCAGTGCCCCTAAGATGTATACTTCTCGATAAACAGTGTTTTTGTGTACTTTGGTGGAAATTTGTGGCGCAATTTAAGAATTACCGAGCTCAAAAATGTTGGTAAATTACAGGCGTCGTGTAGTTAGGTAGGCGGTCCGAAGATGTTTTTCTCGGGATTGAGGTGTGGATGTGTGGGCGGGCTTACAGCACGCGGATGTGGATTCTTTGATCATTTTTACTTTCGTGTATTGCTGAATTGTGAGTTGAGCCGGGGATAACATAGTTTACTAGTTTCAGTTTAGAAAAGTATCTCCTTTCGATTTTTCTGCTGCCGTTAGTGAAGCATAAGATTGATTGCCGTGATCGATCATGGCCATAGAATGGTGATGACGCTATCCTAGTTTCTGATTCTTAACCGTTGGTGCTTTGGGTAGGAACATGGTTCGTCTTGGTCCCCGCTGTAATCGCCAGATACGTAGTCAGGTGTTAAACATTTTTTTGAAGCTGCCAATTATTTCTTGCGTCTGCAAATTTCCGCGTCAATTAATGTAACTGATTTTACGGATTTGTATTTAAAATACGAAAAATTTATTATTTACTAGTTAGTATGTGGGAGAAGCACAGCTCCAGATTCATAGAACTTACGAATCCCACAGTACTTTTCCTGTTTATTCGAGTACTGGACTTGAATCATACAGCGAACATTGGTGTTTTCAGCTCCAGATCTTCTGCGTAATAATGTGGTGGATCTCAATTAGAGGTTCCCTTTTTTATCCCGTTCTGTTTCATGGTTTTGTGTCTACTATGCAATTCTTCCCTCCATTTAAAGTTGTATTCAAAATTTATGAACGTCTAAAACATACTGTCGGTCAAAAAGTAAAGTCTCTCCTCAAATTAAGAAATAAAAATTAGTTGTAGTAATTAGTGATATGAGTCCACAGTTACACGAGTACTCGCTAACTTAAGGCAATGCAGCGCGCCTATGTCTATATGCTATGCTATAAATTGCTATTGAAAAATCCTGTGATAAAAAGGATATACATGCACATAAAATGTGCGAAAAATGTTCCCTTATGCAAATTGGGAATCCTTGAATGAAAGGAAATAAATGCTAGGCTGCGATTACTTGATATATTCGAAGAAACTACGTTTGTGGAGGACGTAATCGGTTTGCGACCCACGCTCTGCTTCGGTGGAAGTAAGCGTAAAATTAGATAAATATACGCACTGAAAAATCGTTTAGAAGACCCTTTCTTCCCGTAAACGATCTACGATAGTATTTACAACCGAGATAAATAGGTCGATCGCGGTGATGGGTGTTTACAGCCCCTGCCACACGCCTATGGGCGGCTTACTTAGTAACGCTTTAGAGCTGTAATAATAGATGATTGTTATTGACTACCAGATAGGGACTCTGCAATGCTGCGGAAATGTGGAAATGAATTCGTGACGCCCCAAAGGATGAGGAACGGTTATAAGCGATCGCATCGAAATAAGAAGGAACAGAATTTGATGCGTAACCCGCTCTGTATTCTAGGCCTTTCTTCTTCCTCCTTTGTGCTCTAGAAAGCTCCGTGCTCGATGACAGTCTGCGACCCCACCAGTGACACAATCCTCACCTCTTCCGGCACATATTTTCTCCCCCCGCAATGGATGATGCGCCTCCCGCGGTGATGGAATGGCGCCCTTAACGGCGGTAATATGTTTAATGTGATAATCGTTGTCGCGACCGAAATAGCGACATATCCCCCAACGGTTTCTCTTCCCCATTACCATGTGCACCCCATTACCTACTTAGGATTCCAGTCGCAGCTGCCCGAGAGAGCAGCCTCCCGATGCACTTCTTTAAATTGGCCGGCGACCTTCTCAGCTGCGATTCCGCGTGTCATAGAGAAACTGGAATGCGGCGTTTCTCGGCCACCGCGGCTAAACGATTCCCCGCAAATAATAATGGGTGGTAAGCGTGATCGTTTTCATAAAGGACGCTTAACCCCGGGCGATTTCAACGCTCGTTGCCAGAAAACAGGGATTTGGCATAGTAACCCTCTCTTCATGACCTCCTCAGACGAATGGGCGAAATCAACGGAGGATAATATCCGCATGTATGTCCATGTGTACTCGTATATCAATAGCCTTGCTATGTCGAGTGTCTAGTAGGGTTAGCGTAACAGTTGAAACGTTTTCGAGGGAAGACCGATGTTGTGTTTTCTGTGTTTGTCATCGAATAAAATAATTTAGAAAGTGAAATCCGTGAAATTAGAAAATCAGGCATCCTCGTATTCACAAATGCATAAATAAGGGTTACTTAACTAATTCAAAGCTCGAGTATAACCCGGTGGTGAATAAAAAATCCAAGCAGAAGCTTGAGATTAAATTGGAGCAGTCAAACAAGTACCAGTATTCTCAATTTTCTTTTTATTTTCTACAGAACGAGATTTTTGTCTTTATATTTTACCTCAATATATTGATGATTGCACAAATTAATGACCTAGGAGGTTGAGCGAAGCCCACTTGATGTTTGTTCTTTATTTAGGCTCAAGTAATAAGAATTTTATCTTTTGTAGTTAAAAATTTGCAGTTTTTGAGACCGATTGTTGAACGATTAACTCTCTTCAGTAAATTTGAGTAATGGAGTCACCGGACGTGGGCTACTCTTTGGGAAAGGCTTATCGAAGTTCTGATCCCCTTCCATTCGCAACGAGGACAGACATGATATGTCCCATCGTTGCCCTTACACGCATCTCAATACTGTATGTACGATGCATCAGGCGAAGAAAGAAATGTAACGCATGCTCTCCATTACACCTGCCCTCCTGAATATCTATCCCAACGTTTTCCTTTCAGTCTGAATGTATGTCGTACTCGTGACTGAGTTTATCCAAGATTTCCTTTATTGAAAACAGCTCATCTTACATTATGTCGCGTTGTACACGTGCAAGTTCGCTATTTCTACTCTTCCTGTGTTTAAACGATCGCCCCGTATTACTTCCTCGCTTTTTACAACTGAAATTCTCTTTTAAATTTACATTGATATTATACATACCAAACTCAGTTCTATTTGAGTTCTTCGGAACTTTTGCACTTATGAGCAGATTTTTGACATCTCCCACCACTTTTAGTCTCAATCTTGCCCATATAAAAACATTTTATCATTGTTATTGTGGTAGACAAGCGCAAACAGTGACATTGCTTATTTAATTTCGTTATTATTTTGGAATACGACCGCAATAAGTTATATTAATATTAATTCGGATTGGATTTAAATCACGGTCAAAATAGTTCTGATTTCATCGAAAAGTTGCCTACTTAATCAACCTCAACAATAAACACATAATGACTCAATCACAGCTATTAATTTATACTCTACTTCAGTAAAATTAATTTTAGGTGATTGAGGTTTTGTATAAAATTTTCTCTGTGATTTTAATAAGTTATTTGTTTCTTATTGAAATCTTTGTAAATACAGAGGTTAGTACACCATACACCATATGACGGCCTAGTCCATCAATTGTACTTTATTTATGCTTGGAGGCTTGCATTAATTGTTTAACATATCAAAATTAAAGGATTTCTAATTACCCATAATGTAGTTGATCCACTATGTTATAGAGCTCCTTTTGTAAAAGATATTTACCAAGCGTCTACAGGAAGGACGTATGAAACCGTCAGTTACTTAGTAGCACTTAATAATTCCTTGTTACAACTATACGGAGATTGCAATGGGTATAGGATTGACCTCTTTGAACCTTAATATAAAGATGTTTTTCATATGAAAAATTTATTGATTCCCTGGTACAGTACAGGTTCTAGAAAATTTGTACCTGAAGGAAATTAATTTTTTCAAATTTCGCGGTCATATATAATGATGTAACAGGACCAGACACGGCAATGTAGATGCTGCTTCTGTCCCAAAATATTCTCGTTTGTAGGTCATCCATAATGACTTGATGTCTCTCTGCTAGCGGCTCATTAACCCTTCCTGGCGGTCCTCGTTTGCAGACTTCCGGTGTCCCTCCGCTTCCGAATTACTCTTTCGCGATCGTCTTTTTTATTGCTATTCGCGTAAGCGCAAATAAATTTTGATAGTCCCAGGTCATTAAGTTGGTGTCATTCGTGCCGCGGTCCGGTTCTGGATCCGAGAAGAAATATCGATGATCGCGAAAATCTCCGTATGCGAATGAGGACGCAACCAGTTTGCTCTTCGGAATCCGTGAATATAATGAACTGATTGTGGATGGAATACTAATCAGCGTAACTTGACCGCACATGTGTATGACGTTAGTGTTTGGGTGGTTGATAAAATTCATTAGTTTCATGTGAATGAATTAATAACTTTGTACCTTCAAATCGTAATTTTTTAAATTGTATTCTAATATACGCTTAACCAAGTTTATTGAAATCAGTGAATTCATGCAGATATATATTTACTTTTGAGAATCGTGCGCTTTTGTTAATTCACGATGAGAAGGTTCATTTATTATATTAGTGGTTCTTTCTAATTCGGTCCTTGAATCTCTCACTGGATTTTCGTTTACGAAAGCGTCCGTTCCTTTAATTTCTTGTAGTTTTTTATCGACGAAAATGTCGCTTTCTTTTTTAACATTTAAAGATACTTTATTTTGATTATTTGTCCCAGACTTCTGACCTTTTTCTCCACCGTTCTCGTAACCCAGTCTTCTTCGACGTCAATGTTGTGGTTCTTCAAGTTCAGTTTCCTGCCCGAGACGGATTCATAAAAAATCTCAATTTTCGCTAATGGGATGTCCATCTCCGTGCTTAAGCCCACTCAACCTCTCGTATTTTCGCAAATGGACATTAACTGTAGAATCACAGTTAGAGGGGAACTAAGTTTTGGGAGCAGTCAAGCTATCGATAAAATCTGTCGGAGTTGTTTTATGGAGATGATTATTCAGCACTTAATAATTATTTCTTTTGAGTTGACTACCGATGGAGAAAGTTCGAATTGGAATCAGCTTTTGATTCGAGAATTCTCTCTCTTTTGAATTTATGCGATACTAAATAACCTTGAATATTTTATAGTAGGACCAAATAAGTATCTGGAAGGTGCTATTTGTGATAGATCTAAGAGAAAATGTATTATTTCCAAAAATATATACATGGCATACTTATATTGGAATAGATAAAAAGTTTTCTCAATTCATTTCAATATTTCTAACTACCTATAAATTATTGAATGGAGATAGTTAAGGTATAGATTCCTTTAATTTATTATCCATTATTTTTTAAGCATCCCGCTGGCGGTATTTCAACCATATCTTCTAAAAATGAGAAGATTCTGCGAATTGCAATCAAAGAAAATCGTTTTTGAATTTGAATTAATTAATATTAATTTTCCAAGGAATTAAATACTCTTCATACTTTCGCGTACTTCTGACGTGTTGTTTGCTAATAGTTTTTCTTCTAAATACTTAACTGCATTGATCAAATATGCTCGTAGTTCTCGTCTTACCCAATTGAAGTTGAGCATTTGGAAGGAGTTTAAAAAAAATCTACTCTTATTCGATAACACCTGCTACTTTTAATGCTTTGCGCAACTCTTAGGCCCGTTAAGGGAATTAAATTCCATTGATTTTTTATTGGGATTTCTCTTATCTGTCTTTAAGGCTCCCAGATTCTATTTAGAGGTAGCCGTTCTTCAGTTCCAAAGCTTTCACATTTATCTCCACCCTTTGGCGCTCGCAACTTTTTCCCGCTCTCTAAATCGCTTCCATTACTGGAGATTTCAACGCCTGCCACTCCTCTCAATGCAAACTGTCTCTTTGATCTCTGTAACTAATCTTTCCCGCTTTCATCTTGTATTACCGTTTCTTCGGACTATTACAGCATTAACTTGTGCTCTTACCGCAATTAC
Organism: Sympetrum striolatum; assembly: GCA_947579665.1. NCBI lineage: Eukaryota > Metazoa > Arthropoda > Insecta > Odonata > Libellulidae > Sympetrum > Sympetrum striolatum. Next base: position 80,576,371 of record OX388348.1, on the reverse strand, counting down.
TCATTATGTGGACCTAATTCTTAACTCTGACTACACTCACTTTTCGAATAGTATTGTCTTAATTAAAATCCCATTCTTTCATCTAGGGAAAAATCGATACTCTCCCAAGCTCTGTATCCAATTCTCAGATCACATCTGAAATCTGTATTTTCTATTTCTTAATGTCTGCATTTATTTACGCCATGGTTTCAGTAGTGATTGCTAAGATCTAACCAGTAATTATTCCAGAGATTTTGTCTTACAAAAAAGTGATTTATTAAAGGAATAAATAATTATTTTAGGCTTTTGTTTATCTTCCACCCTTCTACCTATCCCTTATTATTAAATTATATGTAATCAATCTGGCAAGCTTTAACTTTGTGGAACTCCATCCTACTAAATGGGTGGAATAACTTAACAAAATTCCACTGTTTAAAAGTTTAAACAGTAGAAATATTAAAAAGTTTTAAACAGTGGAATTTTGTTAAGTTATTCCCACCCATTTACTAAATTATATGTATTAGTTGATTTAATTTCATGAAAATTATCTTCAAATCTTCGAGTTGTTTCGTAGTGAATGTAGGAATTTCAATTTTTTAAATGGCCGAGAGATATTGAGCGAAGAAATTGGACGCGGTATATATGATTAAATATGATTTAACAAGGAACCAAGGGATATTCAATGCCCAGAATCCTATCTTCTAAAAAGCATGTTGAAGTTTTCATTTTCAGTTTTTGTCGCTTTTCGAACAGTGTACGTCATTTTAACGTGTTTTTATCTGAGGTAGTTAAAGGGCCTCTTGTAAACTCCTAAGACACTATGGGCCGTGTGAGAAAATTCTCGCATATATTTTTTACTAAAGTAGTAAGTTGATGCAATTACTGTTATCCTCTATTTCTCCGTGTATGTGTTGATGTATTACACTGGATAATGTGAACTCCTCTTTTATAGGATGATCTTACCCCGTTGGCACATCAATGTCAAACAGATTGGGGATTGAGTAACGGTCTGCTGAACAAGTTTTCACGGTGGAGTTTTAAATGTGTGTTGTCAGTTTGATTTTACGAAAAATTCGGCGAAGAAGTGCCCCTAAAATAAATTTCTGCGAATATTTTTCCTGATAAAACACTCTAAAGGTGCGTATGTCCACTACCGTCCCAATCAGCCGTAAAAGTGTGTGTAAACAAAACCTTGGACTTGAGAGGATGTTGATCACACTCTTCTGTATAATGATGAGGGTTATGCTGTCCCAGCTCTTTATTTCAAAACCATGAATTTTATGACTCATTCTCTCTTCTTTTTACGGCTTTATAAAATAAATTTCTCCTTCATCGTTTCGGTCATAACCGGCAATTGCGACCCTTCCAATTTTAATACGATAAGCTATGGTGGGCTGTCAACATAAACGAAGTTTTTATGCTCAAAAACATTCCTTGAAGTATATTTAAAATTATTAACGTTGTGTTGACTCGATGCGAACCTTATGTCGTTTCGATATTTTTATGTATTTTATATTAACTGCATATAAAAGTACCATGAAATTACTTTACGAATTGGTGTTACTTGTGCATGGTTATAACTCATCCCATTTTTAAGTTTATATCAGTTTTAATAGTTTAATTACCAATTACGTAGTATATAATTTTGAAATCTGATCACATCCAACCAATTAATATTTCAAATTCTTAGATAGCAAAATGCATTATCAATCAATTGAAATAGAATTGAAGTTTTGCAGAAATTTCTTAAATTATACATAATTGAAGATGTATGGCTTCGTAAAAGATTATATTTTTCGGAATTTCGTAAGCCATTATTGATTACTCGGAACCATCAAAGCCATATCTAATTGAATTGCTTGAAATTTTTTCCTTGTAATCTTTACCGTAAACTTCCTTGGCTTACCTTCCTCAACTTTATAAAAATATTCTGATTTACCTCTACTTAACTTTAATAATAAAATTCTTCGCGTTGTTTTCCTGTCCCCGCAGTACTACGTTAATCGCCGAGTGTGAGATTTACATAAGTCATTCTGGATAATCTCTTTTATGTGAGATGCGTATATATCTTTGTTTTCGCGCTACCCGCATTTTCGTGAGGTGAGAGCCCGTGAGTATTTTAATTTTAGGAGGCCATCCTCCATCTGTCAGGTCCCCCTTCTTCCTTTCCCAGCGGTGCTTTTCCACTATTTTTTCTTTACGTGACCAATCAACCGTACTCTCCCGAAACCGTAGACCCACTAAACACATTCCCAAAAACCTTCGTCTCATCACCTCGACACTGAAACGCTAGATACATTCACATGCATTTCATCGAGGTCATAATTCACGCAATAACTCATTCCTCAAAATACGATGTTATAATGTAATAATCGTGCCTAATCGAGAAAGGGGAAACGACGTGGAAATTAAAGGTTCTGAGAAACCTGTTTTAATGATTTATTTCGAAGCTTCATAATTCCATTAATCGCTTTAAATTAAATTTTAGAGTGTTATATGCCGAGAACTGCATCCTTTCTCTGCGATAAAATGTTTCCAATGACCTTAATTACTGTGAATTGAAGCCCTTCCTCTATAAATAACCTTTCTCTCAAATACAATTTACTATTTAATCGTGGAATACCTATTTGTTAGATTGTATACTCCCATAATACTTATTATTATTATATAACTTTATCAAATTCATATATAAATCGTACTAATGAAAGTTGAAATCTTCAGTATTCAGAGCTACATCTCGAAATTGATAAAATAGGATAGAAACGAGCATTACCATATTAGAACCAAACATTCCTTTGAAGCCTTAGGCTAATGCATATTCCAACTGGGAATAATCAACCGCTCTTTTTCCATATGTATCGTATTACTTTCTATTGTCTTTCTGGAGAGAAGGATGGCGAGAAATTCAAATTCTAAAATAAGACTCAACGCAGTGCCACTGTGTGTTATGGTTTCAATACATATACAAGATGATTCCGTTAACTTTTTGGAAAAGATTCGGGAACTTATAAGTTCTAACCTATACGACCAAATAAAGGCATGACTGGGGAAGTAGCTTAATGAAGTCTACTTTATGTAATAACACTCAAATTTAAATAAAATTTCGGACGAATATTCACTTTGCCTTCCAAATTCTCTAAACCGAGCCCTTCCCTGAGATAGATATGGCATCTCGTGTAAATGCGATGTGAATATCCGTAGTAGTTCTAATTTCCTTGAGGAAGAAAAAATAATTTTGTTTGGTGTTTCTAGTCGCAATGAAAAATATTCCTTCGAAATAAGTTCCAATTAATAATCTACAACTACATGGATATTCTGGCACGTTCAACTTTCATTTATCCAGGTAAATATTTCATGTTGATCACATCAAAAGAAATTCGGTTGAACATCATATTCCGCGTAATAAATTATTCTGGGCTCAATATATCTATTACATTTTGGGGGAATATATTTTTATCGTGAATTGCATCGTCATTCCATGTTGATATTCTATTAAGATAATCATTATTGAATTGGCTGGTTTATATTTCCTCGAACGTTGAAATACTAGTATCGCCTTATTTTTTAACTTAATTCATTATTATTAAATTTAACTATTGATGTTCTAGTCCTTTAATCTTTTATTGTTAAATTACTAATATTGTCTAGACTCTGCTGCCAAATTCGAGTATCACTTCTTATAGAAACACCATGTATCCGGGAATTTTAAAAACTGGAAACCTATCCGTGGTGAACCGTAGAACCCTCAAATAAGAAGAATACTAGACAGTGATCCTAAAACAAACTCCTGAGGATTCGTACTTATCCCCTGGTCACCGATGTCTTTCTAAGCGATTTCCTCGATAGTTAATAATCGGTGAAATATGCTCTCTATGGAAACGTGAACACCATCCTCCGCAGCACAACCTGACTCAAGCTAAACATTCTCCTCTTAAGTTACATCTCGGCGTAGGAAATGAAAACGGCAGCCACAATCCTCGGAAGCACAAGCGGGGAATGCGAAAAGTGCTTTTTGTCCGCTTGGAGGGGTTTACGACCGCCGGTGGAACTCACCCCCCGTCGTGCACTCTCTTCTGCAGACGCTGCCACCGCGAGGAGCAGCAAAAGCACCGCCGTTGGCCGCCGCGCCATCGCAGCACCGACGGCTTCTCACCGCGCACTTTGTCCAACGCACACCGCGAGCCACCGGAAAACACTGCGACGTCGAGTCTCTTCGCTCGAGTGTGCGCGCCTCACGCGGCCCACTTACCTCCGGCCAATGACTGAAGAGCGTGCATTTTTCTGCGGGATTTAGGGTGCCGGTGGGGGAGGGGCGGGGGCGGGATGACGTCGGAGGCGGAAGTGCCTATTGGGAATGGCACAAGTAAAAACTCGCCACTCTCTTCGGTCACCAGTTACGGATTCGTTCACTCGATTTGCTCTGCAAGGATACACCCCCGCATACTCATTTTTAAACGCCTTCGGTGGGGAAGAGAATTGAAGCTTTTGAATTGCGGTGCTGCTGAAGGAAGTTGAAGGTCGGTTGAGAAGTCGCAAGTGAAGAGGTACAGCACCGGGTTTAAATAAGATCTAATTTGGGATCGAATTTGAATTAATGAAGAGAGAGGTTGATGGAAGGTTTCTGTACTAAATAGTCATGTCAGATAGTGTGGGAGGAAAATTTGAAAGAGGTAGACATGGCTTTTTATAAACAGATAGCTCGTGATGCTAAATACCATGTCTGTGTAGAGGTGAAGCTCCTCAGCAGGACAATGTAGAACCATGGGCTGCATAACGTAGCGTAGCCCTCAGACTCATGAAATCAACAATAATTTTATTTAGAACTTATCAGATCCGAAAGAGTTATGATTCTTTGATCTCCATCTAAAGTCTCTTAGTAATCTACGTGTTTATTCTTCACAATCTGCAATCCGTCTCTAAACTTAAATTCCATATAATTGGAGTATTTTGAAAAATAATGTGCTATAACCATTTATTTGGAGATGCTATCGCTTGGATGTTATGTCTGCACAAATTAGAGTAGAATTTTGCTCAATGTATTATTTATTTACGTTTAAAATAAACCACATCTGTATCTGTAAAATAACGGCACTCGGGAAGTATGTCCATTCCCCCTGTTGTTAGAAATTATTCCGAATTAGCAGCATTCTGAAAAATGCGACCTGCTATGTGTTCGTTTACACTTAGCATTTAAATGGATAAAAGAACAGCTAGATTTTTGTGAACAATTTAATGCTTTCATTGGTGCAAATACAAATTTTAATTGACTATTTATTTTCATCACGCAATTTTCAATTGAATATTATTCGACAAACGACTCCTTCTTACAGCGCATTGATTGGAAGCATTTCTATGAAATATTTACTTCTTACCGTGCGTCTTTTATCGTATGAATTCCCTGACTGGCGATAAGAATTTTGGATTCTCGAAATTCTTTTTAGTTTCATCGAAGATTATCTGGATAGAGGAGAAAATCTGATCGCCGATTTGCAATGTAGATATCCGATAAGATTCCTAAGTCTCCAGCGCCGTTTTATATTCGTAGAGGATCCGCTTATAAATTTCATCGAATAGTCCACTCGGAGATTCCAACGCCTGATAGCAGCGTTATGCATAACTGGAATAGGATTTTTTTCGTATTAGCTATGAATGAGTAGCTTGAGGGTTTCATGCGGTCCTCCCACAAGCCGAATCTCACGAACGTGTATTTTAGGCACGAATTTCGAAAGTGGAATCGAAAGATGTCGTGAACTCGTTTAATTTTATTCGTGAATACTAGTGTGATTCTATATCATTGGCCTTTGGGTGTGATTTTCCGAAAATTTATGTGTATGCATTCCTGCAGCATCTTTCATCTCCAAATTGGATTCCTCATAATTCTCAATGTGCCCGTCCTAAGTTTTCACATTACCGCTACCCACAATCTAAAAGTGTTAGCGACCCCTGCCACAAACCGGTTGGATTTTTCGAAGTATTTCACGGATTTTTAGCTAGGCGTCTACGAAGATGTTTCGAGTGCGTTGGAAGCATAACTAATGAATGAAGAAAGCGTGCTCATAGAGGTGTAGGAAAACGTGACATGTAAAGAAATTGTGAAAACGTGAAAATGTTTTTGATACAAGAAAGAAAAAAATTAAGGAATGTATCAAAAGATGTAACTACGAAAACGTCACATTTTCGCTATTTTGTTAAGTATTTTAGTGTTAAATAATTTTCTATTAAATGCCGACATCTTATTTCAGAGTATATTTTTCTTGAGTGAGTACAAAAAGCTCGAAATCTTAATATTCGTATCTATAGCAATAGCTAAACTCGGTTTAGTTAATAAGGAAGTTCAAAAATTATCGTAAATTTCCCATCATACAGCCACATATGCGCATATCAATGAAAGAAATGCATCATCATCGCATTGAAACAGGACTTTCGTAGCCATCTTATTTCCTTGTTTTATGGAGCCTAATAAGGAGTATGTTGATTATTATTGATTATGAATTTCGTGGCGTTAATTTAGCATTTGTGTGGATATCTTTTCTTGGTGCTCTTTCTGCTACCAAACGATGTCGGGATTATTGATGGGATTGGGTCCATCGGGATCGAACCCGGCACGGTTCCCTCTAAAGCAAACGCGCTACTAATCTTAATATTTAAGCTATTCTTGATCAGAAACACGTCTAGAAAATCTTAGTAACATAGAAATGTTTTTGCTCGTTTCACCAAACTTTCGCACCTTGTCTTCAACTCTGACGTCGTAGCGACCTTGCGCTCTTTGTATTTCCTTCCATTTCACTTCCGCGTGAGATTCAAATAAGAGGAGTGTGTGCGAAAGCTAAATGCGTCGTTCCTTTTCTTCTGTTGCCAAAACCCAGAATTTGGGAAAACGCCCGAAGGCCTTCCGCCGAAAGATCTGATGTCATTCGACATATTATCACTGTTGTCCTCGTTTATTATGTTTACTAACTCCGAGTGTGTACGTCCCAGTTATGGATTTGTTCTGTCACCTAATGGAGCTCTTCCTTTTAACCCCTTCGCTCTGCAATTTCTCTCTCCAGCGGCGGGCGACCACGGAATCCACGAAGCGTACGTTTTAATTGCCCAATAATTCGTACCCTCGCAAGTGTTTTGGCATACATTTTACTCGAGTCACGGGCCTCCGAAATGGGACCACTCTCACGATTTGGAGCGCCCTGCGGAAAGTTTATTTTTTCACTGCAAACAGTTGCCTCCTGGGGGATTTCACTAACTCTTTTTTCCTCAGTTTAAATAAACTTTCGGAGAATACGGAGCGGAACTTAATCTGACCGTTCTAGTAAAAATAAACCTTTGTTAATTAAGTTGGAAAACCGGAGTCTTATCCAAAATTTCTCTTTTAATTTGATGTTCTTTTATTAAGATGTTCTCTGTGGAATATGATGATGAATGAATATAAATCTGCTATAAATTTCCTTTATTTGCGTAAAGAAATAAGAATTCGAAAAAGTTAGGCTGGGAGCAATGATTTCTTTAACGATGTTAGAGATTCTCTAAATAATTGTAATCGTAAAAGTGATCGGCAAAATTATGTATCTAAGGAAAATGATAGACGAAAGGGAGATTGATTCTTCTATCCTTCCGCTATTAGCTACCTTAAGTAGTAGAGAGGTAATGGGGTTTGCTAGGCAATGTGAGGTAGTTTTAACTTTCCTGCTGAACCTGAAGACTGTAAGTGGAAAGTGTTCATAATAATAATAATAATAATAATAACTAACTTTTTTCCCGGAAGGAAGGACACTTTCTTTGAATGACACTTTCAATACTAATCAATATGAAGTGATCAGAAGGATGAATACTACCATGTAGCATTTTTAATATATAACAGATTTCGTAGAATGATTACTTAATTAACATGATGTGATACAGCTCAACTTTATGGTAGGGGGGCCATAAGTGTCTTTCGATTATTTAGTATGATAACTTAGATGTGAAATCCAGTAATCAGCCATTATTGATCGATTATTCCTCAACAGTTGATAGGTTGATTTGTTTGCTAGGTCTGATTTGTTCAACAATTAAAAAAAGCGTGGTAGAATTATATTATACAATAATAGCTTACGTTTTATCAATATTCATGTTAGTCGAAATCGGTTGTACCTGATAGCATCTATTAGGCGAAATAACATCTGTGAATTTAATAAATCTTTTTCTGAAGTACTAAATTCTGGTGAAAGTGTATTTATTAATTAATAAATTATAAAGCGGTTTGGTAATTCCATCTCATCATACCTCATTAATATATGAATCAGTTACGCATGTGGTTATATTACAGTTATCCCTGTGAACAAAATTTTAATAAGGAACATTGTGTGCAAGGACATTTAATTTTGGCTTTATTCAGTAATAATTTGGAAGTTCAAATTATCATATATTATCACGTTAAAGAGAATTTATTAAAATTAACCGTGGAAAAGGATTTTTACCAAGTTAATTTTGTAATTACTTGCGAACGCCGTTTGCATTGAGTTCTTATTATTTCTGGAAAACATCCGTCTTCTTATAGCATGTGCCAATCGAAAAATTTGTCGAAATTGGAACGATGACTTGTTATTCTTCCAAATATTTCGTCGAATTACTCATGAATTAATTAATTTTTGAATTGAATGAGACGTTTGAATTTTAATAATTGGTATTACCCGATTTCATGTCCGCTATCGCATACGCCTTTGCGAAGGAAGAACTTTTTCTATTTGTTTTTACAGAGGAAGAGGAATCTTTAGCCTTCCTTCGAATTTCCGCTCTCTTCTCTTTTCCATTAGATATCTTTTTAGCTCTGCTCCGTATCATTTCTTACTCTACCTATTCGTTTTTACATTATCCTATCATAGTTACGTTAGGCAATTCGTTGTTAAAACCTAAGTTGTAATGCTTGGGAATAATAATACGTATGATGCTCGAGAAGTGCAAGGTGTAAACTTGTCTTATGCATGGTGGTAGTGACTACCATCGCTGATCTGGGGCGAGGGCAAACTATATAGGAACTTCTGGCAAGATAATTTGTATACTTTTACAGATTTAAAGAGGTTCTTGACTTAAGAAATAATTTGTTTTGGGGCTATCCCTATAGAAGTTCAAAATTTCACCGCTTATACTTTTAATCAAAATAGGATGGTTTTTCTAAGGCCCTGATAATAATTTTAATATCAGTGTATTTTGTGAGGGAATAGAAATAAATAGCAAACATGGGGATTATTTCCAGAGTAACGGAAATCATAGAATTTCTCTCTACCTTGTTGATTTCGAACCACGCATTTTTGGGGCCTTATGAGTTCGAATTGAAGTGGTTGTAGTTAAACAGTTGCACTTGAACGCTCCAAATATTATTTCGACACAGACTTGATGTATAGAAATATTCATTATCTCTCCTATTAAAATTTATGTGGCCACATAAGCCTTGAATTTATTTATTTTCTTCTTCGGTATATATTCGCTGCATTACCCAATACACGAGTTCTAAACTATGGATACGTTCTCTCTGCTAACTTAGTTCGTATGCTACCTCGTAATGAAGCTATAAAAGATCACGATCGGATGCTTTGTTGGTAACAGTCGTTTTTTTTATTCATTTCCTTTGAGAATATCTCTCATCCCTCTGATCAAGCATTTTCTTCATAGAATTCTATTGACATTCCTTCCAACATCTCTGAGGAAATCGTCCTACGCAGCGTCTTTCCACTTTACTGCTCTCGGTTTTTGCTTCATCCTCTACAAGCACACCTTCGCTCCAACTTACCGGTAATTACTCTAAAAAAATCATTAGCAATTATTTCCAGATTCATACTGCCCCATAATGTACTGCGGTATTTTGCATTTAAGAGAATCATGGAACTAACATTCGATAAGTACAATAGCAGGCGATATTCTTCGATGTAAGAAGGGATTTTAGGGCGTCCATTTATGTGTAAGAAATTTAAAAATTATTTTATTATTTATTTTTGGAAGCTCAGTTTATTTTCACCTTGAACTCTTGAATCGCATTGGAACTATAATTATGAAAGAATAAAAATTTATTTCTGCATTTAGGTGTGCTTTTGATGTTTTAATACAGCAAATATCTTCTTAATTACGTTAGGAATCTAGTTTACTTCATGTTGTATAGATCTTAAATAAACTCCTAGTAATTCCTCAGATCTTTATTTTTCTGTTCGTTAGATTCCAAAGTTATAATGGAGATAACGAGTTAGGGGTTTTAATTATCATCTCCAGCCCAGGAATGCCGAAACGCGATAGAGTTCTGCATATTCATGACTATTTTCCATATCTTTAATTACTATGTGATGTCTTCATACATTTAAATATTTCTCCATCCCTTGATGAATCAAAACTTTATACATGGTTTCGCTGTGCTTTAAGCAGATTAACTCCTTCGTTGTGTCACAATAACAAAATTCATCGTCTTTTTATTATGGATACTTGTTACTAAATTTATTCAACGAAAATATTTGCGGATTGTTGAAGAGTATTGATTAATGCGAAGAAGGAAATCCCCTCCTTGGGTTAACTCGCCTCCAATCACTTGGAAATTGGCCTCTATTATTTCGCTGAGGAGCACATGTTATTCAAATTCTCACCCTGAATTTATGACTAATGAAATACTTCCCGGAAACTGCGTATATATCGTCCAAGTATCAGCGATACCGCAATCTCCCTATTCATACCGGCAGCGGAAAGGTAAGGGACGAAACATGATGACTGTATTTACGGAGTCGGCGTTATATTGGCCGTCAAAGGAGACTGATGATTCAAAGCCTTAAATACAATTATCTGTGGAAATGAACCCCGGGCGCAACAATCTTAATGCGAGTCGATGGAAAAATAATGAACGTATGAGCAAATATTTTTTTATCGCCTCATCCGCTTTATTTTTTCGCTCGTTAAGGTTTCGGTCTGCAATAGGAAATTAAGATTCCATCCATATTTGAATTAGCTGTCGAGCTTCGAAGGTTTGAATCGGTTTGAAAGGCATCAAGGTCTATTAGCTACGAATGGAACTGCAACTTCACCGTAGAATATCAATTTAAAGGTAGGATTTTGACCTAGTTCTTCTGTAAATCGTGTAATACCGTAGATATAAAAGCTGTAAATCATGACAATGGAAATTGATTGCTATTGAATTTTTAGTCTGTATTGCATAATCATTCTCAAATATTTTCTCCAGTCCTAGTTTAACGTATTTACAATAAACGAAAGGATATTATCTAGGTTCTTTTGCGCAGAAATTATGATACTTTTCTTGTGTAATACAACTATATGTAACATAAATTTCTTACCATAAATGTCTCAATTCAAAGTTTACAGGTATTGTTGATGTCTTTAAGATTTGGACTTAAATATTTATAACGTTGTCATAGTATTTTCGTATAATTGATAGGGACGCAAGAGTAATTAAAACATTTCTTTAAAATGTCTGTAAATGTTAAATATAATTTTACACTCGTGAAAGTATAGATTTGTATAAAATTTTATCTAACATACATTCAATGTTTAGTTCGTTATTGACGTGTGGATTTGTATGCATAATTCATGCTGATCAACTCTAGCGATGTCTTCTTTTATAGCGAATGAAAATGTTCGGCCAAACAAACGAACGTCCCAGTAATTGTGTTAGGAGTGGGACTGCCTCAGTTAATAACGGTCCAGAGTAGGATTAGAAACGAATTCCCCTCGTGTTTCTCGGTTTCGGTGGATTAGGTTTAGAAATGTGAATACTGTAAACGTCCGGAAGATTGATCGCCTTCCTCTTTCGAGAGCGTCGCTTCTGAAAACACTGGAACTGTATTCTTTGATCGTCTTCGCGCCGTCTTTTTTCGTCGAGAATCTAGTAGACCACATGCTGATCGCGCCTAAATCATCAAAGCTGTCTTTTAACCGTAATCAATATTGGCATTGTTATTATGGAATTAAAATTACCTTGCATCCGTCTTAATTTATAATGATTTTCTAATGGTTCTTTGAATGATTTGGATCGATGAAATGTTTCATGGAAATGCGGATTCAAGTCGCGCAAGCTCTGCTTCGTATCTGTTGGATTAATGCCATCCTCGACTTGGAAATCTCGGCTTTCCTCGTCCATTTTCCCACGTACGGGAAAGCTTGTTGGAATTCTTCTCCATTCCATGCCATTAGGGCATTTAAGGATATTGCAACTTCGACGCTTTTATCAACTTCTTCATCTCAGTATTGATTTTGGTACGATGGGTTACTTTCTCAATAGCCGTGTGGTGCACTATGTTAATTATGCGGAAGGCTTTTCTCGAAACCGAGGATCATTTTAATTCTTCATTGGATCTAATATTTTGTCCCAGAAGTAAAGAAGTATTAACTCTCTATTTCGAATAACTTTAATCTGGTGCTGCTTTTGTTTGTGTAAGGCTGTTTTGTTGACAGAGATGCAAACACTTCGGGCGCCCTTGCAAGCTTATTTAATATCGCTAGTGAAACATGTCACATTAGAATCAGTATGTGGAAGACATTTGTTTAGTCTGCTTGGAATTTTTGCATTCATTTCTACATTGTCACTCATTGATAATGACAATGACCTGTTATTGGTAAAGATCTTGAAATGATTTTGAATATAATGTCCCAGGCCGAAGAAACTGTTCAATTGTGGGGTTTGTACGCTTAGTGCTTATAGTTATGAAGAAGTGCATGTATATATTTAGACAGTAAAATAAAAAAGTATTTTTGGCTTCATAACCTTGTGGTTCAACCCTGGTCTGTGTACTATTGCAGATAGTTCAGAATTTTTATTTATTACTAGCAATTTTTGGGAATCCTCGAATTGGAAATATAATTTGTAGGGCATGAATGTCCAGTTAATGGTTTTTTATGCAGTCTTCAAAATGGTAAATGGAATCGTAATCAGTCTTTAATTAACCCATTGTGCATCCAAAATCCTCATAACGGGGTGACTTCGCTGTATCCTCGAATTTGCATTGATAATTTAAGATATCATTATTTACTCAGTAGTATCGTCAGTGAATTAGCATCTTTGTGTGTGACATGAATAAAACGACCCTCCGTTTCCCTCCGGATTAGAAGGGACAATGCGTGCTCTGTCGAAGGCATTTCGCCTTTCTTCTGCCTTTCTCACCAATCCCTCCTCCACTCTCCCTCAATCCAGATCAGTGATACTCACTTTTTCGCTCTACTTCTGCCTCAAGCGTGACAGCCTTCCTGTTTGTCACCCCTCACATTTGGGAAAAAGCATGGCGAAGGCCATCCAAAGGTTGTCCTCAAGTGGTCCATGAAAAGTAACCCGATTTCATATTCGGGCGTTGATGTCGCCGAGATGTCCAGTTTTTAAAGGAATGTTGTCTCGAAATATTTCTCTCTGACTTCTTTATTTTGAAAAGAACCTCCAAATGTTGGAAGGTTTCGTCTTATTTTTATTTGTAGGTCATGTACATTTCGATTTCTTTTTATAGGAAACTTTTTTTTGTTCAGAATTTCTCCGTGCGTTGAAATCTCTTCGCTGTATTTCCTTAGAAGTGTTTAAAGTTGACGTTTGATGTGGAATTCAATCGTCGTAGAGTTTTGCTTGTACCTTTTCATTATCCTGTAAGCAGTAATTCGAATGAGATTGTCTCTGTGCAGTAGAAACATCGCCCGAGTGACATTTCAGGCTGTTGAACTATCGGAAAATATGAGGTTGTCTGGCTGTAAGATAAAAGGCAGAGTCTGTTAGAATTTAAATAGATATCAAACAGAATCATATCTATGGTCTAATTGGTCTATGGTCCAGCTTAACCTTTCTTAGCTTCTGCCAAGGGCAAATGATTTAAATGTAATAATGTAAACTTCTCCTTTTTTACAACCCAAGAAGTGCCACGGCTTCAGAATCCTACTATTATGCGTGAGATTATTTTTTGGTGTCCAAATGTTGTTGTATTCGAGGAAACAACTGACATCCGAAGCTTAGATCGAGGGGACCCACTTCTGTAAGGGCTTCACAGTTCAAGTTAATTCTTACAATGTAATAAATTAAGTATTTTCATAAGAAAGTCATTATTACGATGAAAAGTTGGGATTCTAAATTATACTGTGAGACCAATAGCTGCACAGTTTTCCCATCCGTCTGATAAATTAACCTTCGTTGAACTCCCAATTTTCTCGTCAGGGGGAAGTCCGCATTTTAAGTTTGAAGCTTAAGACGTTTTGATCGTACTCGAGTCTTTCCCAAAAGTGAGAATCAGTGAGTCATCGAGAGTCATCCAATGCTGTACCCAAAAGAAGTGCTGAGCTGTAGCGGTAGATATTATAAGGAAGCCGTGACAATGACCGCACCGATTGGTGCGCTCTTGCGTAACGGGAAGTGCGGGACTTACGTGAGTAGTTTTCTTTGAGAGCGGCTAACTAGGCCAGCCGATGGTCCGCGACGTCCTTCCGAGAGTGCGTGGGAAGGCCCACCATTGTCTTCCCCCAGGGTCCTCCCCCTCAGACCCCGGATTCAGGAGCCACTTCTCCTGACCATCCTCAATTGCATTTGTCAGAGTTGTTTAAGGTTCAGTTATTATGAGGAGACGGTTTTGGAGGACCCTTAAGGAGTTCCGAACAATATGAACCCAAACAATTTTTTCCTGTGTTGATGACCTTAAGGTTGACTTAACCAGTGACGATATATTCCTCTTTAGCCAGGTTAGTTTCTGAAACGTTTACCTGTATAAGTTATAAATTTGTGTTTTCACTGAACAACTGCGTCAATTGTTTATATTGTCTTCTCTTTAAAATCAGTTATCGCAGAAGCGAATATTCTGTAACATGGTTGTTCAACCTCTAGAGTCACATTAGAAATGTAATCAAACACATTTATAATCAGGTTCCTTTATATATGTAAAGTTGTATCTATTTTGAATACAGTTATTTTGTATGTTTGCATTGCTATCATTGTGCAGATCGTTCAAGAAAAAATGCCCATTGACTAATACCAGATTATATCACTAATATTCTGCTCACAAACGGAGTGTACTCCGAACAAAAAATTAATTATTATTGTATGCGCTGCGAGTAGAATGTCTTCCGGTGGAGGCCCAAACCATTGTCTGTGAACAACTTGAATCCCTCACAATCGACGTTACTCACAAACAAATATTCAAAAAATAACATCACTACCCACAGACAGTATTCGAACTCCGCAATACTACCACAAGACCTAATTTCGGACATCTCCCGGTATCCACACCAAAACATGTACTCCACATATATCCTCGAATCACAAAAACTACATTTCAGAGTTTGCTGTGTCTCAGTTTTAGGCCAAATTGTCACTTCATCGTTTTCACATCCTAAAGATTACAAATATCCAAATAATAAAAAAACCTAACGATATTTAATCCATTCAATTACATAAACTACAGCATCTACTTTTTAATTTCTTTCTATTTTTCGGTAAGGGTTTGAAGACCTCTTCAGTCAACATATTCCATTCTTTGAAATCTCATTTTATAAAAGAATTTTTGGAGATATCTGTTCTTTGTTTCCTCAGCTTTAACTTCTGCTTGTGATCCCCTCAAGCAATATAATGCGGTTCCGCTATCCTACTTTTTCTTACATCAATAAATATATGCTTAATTATCACCATCATTATCTTCGGTATTTTATCTGGGTGCATTGATGATCGATCAAAGTAAACAATATCTAAGCTGAGGATTTCCAGAGCCATATTTTTCAGTTTACTACACAGATATACAGATTTTAGGTTAATCATTTACAAATAATTTTAATTTTCGTTTTTTATTGAAGCTACATTACTCACTAACGAATTAAACATACTGCTTTCACGTAAATTGCGCGGAAATGAGCTTGAAAAATTAAAGTCGTTTCATTATCGATAAAGAAAATGCGTATCTATCAGACGCGGCATTTCAAGGGCTCGCAAACGCATAGCTAACGACGTATAAAATATGCACACATTTATTTGGCGAAGTCACGTATTCGATGAAAGCAGGGGCTACCACGTGGATCGATTTTACAAAAATGAAAATTTTATTGCATCCATCAAACGTGAAATCAGGAAGCATAATTGAATATTTCGTCTCAAGATTTAAGCGTTAACTCTTTATGTCATCCCGACGCTAATTGCTTCCCAAATAATCTTGGTATAAAATTCCAACAATATGATATTGACGAGTTTGTCTAGCGTGTTTCTTTGTATTCTTGCAAAAACTCGGTCATTGTATGATCAAAGGAATTCTCTGGATTTACATTCACTTAATCGCTAAATTTTATTCTCTTTAATTGATGGTGTGATTAATGGCAAAATTGATGTATAATTTGCAGTTATTATCGGGTCGTATGGGATTCTCCCCAGAAGCCTGTGTTCTGTAGTTTCTGAAACGAGGTCAATGAGTAAATTACTATTGTTTATGTCTCATTCGTGGACATGTACAATTTTGCTACAATCTTGACATTCCTAGCATCTTACTTGGAAGTGGAATGTGTATTTCCCTCTATTCCCTATGGAATCATCTATTTATGTTAAATGCTTCCGTTTACATAATTACTTCTAGATAGCTTTAGGAAATGAAGTAACGACATAATCGTATTCACCGGTTACTACAGTAAGTCAAGGCTTACTCGCAAGGAATGTTAATTAAGCAATTATTTCCGTGTTCCTTCATTTTTGACGAGTGGTATCACGCAATCTGGATATACATTCAATTGTATATATTTTCATGGGAAATGAGGTAAACGCTTGAAAACAGAAGTTTTTCGTGAGAATAAACTGATTTTTATCGTACGAATTAATTTTTATGCTAAAATTGATCTTCTTCTGAAGAAAAAAACATAGTTCTCTTGAGCATATTTCATCTTCGGCTTCATCTCCTTCTCCATCGGGCGAATTTCGAATTTTGAAAGGATTCTCGGCTTCAGTGATGTTTTCTTACAATGCAACGACATGTTCCGTCAGGCAACGATAAATATAGATCACCATATGTTTTAATAATTCAATCGTCCTTATTACTGGTTTTACTCTTCCGAAAAAAAATTACTAAAATATAGTATACAAAGTGAATGCTATTCACTAATACGGATTAAAATCACAGATAAACTGTTGGTCGAAATAGAAAATCGAATATATGGTCTAATATGGATATGATTAAAATGAAATAAATATTCAATTTTTATTGATCATATTTTATAGTATAGTTTGAGCATATGTCTAAAGATATAGACATATGCTTAAATTTGGCCTGATATTATAATTCGTTACTAATATGTAGGAACTGTGTTTAACTGTAACAAACCATATTATAATCTATAGTTAAACCTTCACTGGTATTCAAACCGATTGCCGTAAGTATTAATAACAGATTGAGGCCCATTGCTGTAATGTATTGTCAAATCTGCTGATCAACTAATCTGAAAATTAAGCGTAACTGCAGTATAGCGGTATGGAGGATAATTTAAAAATAAGATGCTCATTTTATCTTCTACTTACATTAATCATAATTAAAAATATCGGTTAAGGTTTAACTATTGAAAATTATACCTTTTCTTAGATTAAGTTAAGATTAAAGCTCCATGTTAACTATGCAATGTACAAGTTTAAGTGAACTCACTTTTCGATAACTTAGTTTAAATCGAGCTGTCTAACCAGAGAAAACGTGAAAATCAGACTTAATGTATTCAGATGTGGAATTAATCACTCGATGGACGTATTATGTTTACAAAGAATCTTTTCACGTACCTATTTCTCGACGACCGTGGTCCCGTCCTCAGGGTATTTAATTACGAACAAGTAACATAAGATTCACATTTTTCAAACCGCGTCTAAGTTGCAATTCGAATTATCTGATCCCGGATAATCGTCAGTCAACGATTGCGGTTTTATTCAGAACACCATTGACGAGTGGATGTTTCTTACATCCCTTGCAAGAGTTGTACCTAGCAATTGCTTCTCTGATATGCTGCGTGGATGTTTCTTTCAATACTTTCAAACGTTTTTTGCTAGAAATTGGTTTAGAGATTTAAAGATCTCCAATAGCGTACTTTGTCATTTCTGGTTTTGTTAAAATTTGTTAGAATAATAGTATCCAAAGTACCTTTCATAAATTACGCACTCCTTTGAGCCCACATATCTTTTGAATCGCTCCCTTTGGCAGCTTCTTTGATCTTCAGCTGCTCAGCATCAATACATAATCTGATCCCTAAATACTCTTCCTTTCTTTTACACGTATGGCTTAATCCAATTCAAGCGAGTACATATATAAATGTAAAAAATGCATACTATACTATTACAGAGCCATGATGCTCTCATTCATATATTCAATTTCTTCACCGATTCATGACTATGATTTTCTAATTTCATCTGAGATTTATAATGACTGCTTATTGAAGCAATTTTCCAAATTACGGCGTAATAAATCGTTGCAACAACAAATTAACTCTGCAAAATATTCCGATTACTGTTACTGCATGCTTCCTGTGAAACTAGTTTAGGCAA
Organism: Sympetrum striolatum; assembly: GCA_947579665.1. Classification (NCBI taxonomy): domain Eukaryota; kingdom Metazoa; phylum Arthropoda; class Insecta; order Odonata; family Libellulidae; genus Sympetrum; species Sympetrum striolatum. The sequence continues at coordinate 80,557,917 of OX388348.1, read as the reverse complement.
TCACTCTGTCAATTCTCAACTAAAGGCTTTTGTTATTCATTCATTTAAAAAATTGTATTATCTCTTTTCTGGTAAAGGCTGGCTTCGTTTTTAGTATATTTTTACAAATGATATTGTATTGACGATGTTATCCTGTATCACTTTTCGGTACAACGGGTGCAGATGGGCTGGTTATGTGTGCTTAATAATTGTGCTGTTGGAAAAGCGAATCTAATACCTTCTTAAGCTGAAGTCAACTTGTTATTCATATTTACCCGTGATTGAAAAGGTATGTATTCCATTCTAATTCGAGAAAATAGCCAGTAGTGTCCTTAAAACACCCGAAAAGGAGTCCACGGAGAGTAAACAGGCGGATGGCGGGGGTGTCGGTTACTCTCGCGATGTACGAAGGTGTGTCCCAGTGTCGGTGTCATTCGCGGATAATCTTCCTAAACGAAACGTGCTGCTTACTCAAGAAAAGAGGCTCACCGTTAAGCAAACGCCCACGAGTGGTTTTTCATATTTGTGGACTGAAATGTTGCTAATGGCGGTGGCGCTGTCGCGCGTTGAAGTCTCCGGGAAGGTGTCGACGCCGAGCGTCTGTTTCACGGGAAATTGTGCCGAAGAGAGAACGACCACGGTGTCGTCTGGAAACGGGTTATTAAACCGAATGCATGGTGTCGTGAGTGGCAGTGGTGCGTTAGAGAGAAATGCATATCCGCAAGTGCTTCCGCCCGCAGTCGAAGGGGAATCAGCGTGCGAATCGAGTATCGAGTGGCGAGGGATGTGTGCACTCGAACTAGTTACGGCGATGGAAAAAGGACGATTCTCCGAATTTTTGCAATTTTTTTCCGAGATTGTTTCTCAGGGAAAAGGGAGGATGCGAACGGAAATGATGTTGCAACTCTCGCGTTGCTTTCTTCGCCGCAGTGGGTGGGTTCTGGGTTACCCAAAAAAGAGGAATTTTTGGAGGATCATTGAATATAGGTCGCATCGAACGATATCTTCCGTGGGAAAATAAAAAATTATAATAAAGATTTTGGAGAGTTTCTCCGAAAAAACAATACTGTTGCTCGATCAACGGGGTGTTGAATTTTCGGATGTACTCAACGATGTCGGGGTCCAGATTTAAATTCATATTTTTCGTCCTACTTCATTTTTAAGCTGGCATCAATGAGAATGTGTTACGTTTTAGGGGTAACTTCTTCATCTTTATCAAAACCAGTATTTTATCATTAAAGAGATCTCTACTTCTGACGAAGCATTTGCTTTCGATGTACCTGTTTAGCGCTCATTTCCGCCCGGTAAAGCTCTGTCACTCCGCTTCTTCTTGCTCTTCGATTGACAGATTTTTTATTTCATTTTTTGCTCCCTTGTATTTAGTCCTTCACTTCGGTTCTTCCTCCTTGCCTTCATCGTTGGTTCTACCTCTTAACACCTTATATTTCAAGAAAAACTTTCAGATATATATTGGTATGGACATTTTACTCTTTTTTTTACTCAAGTTCTTACTAGTTTGATGTTGAATGTTTACCCTTCCTTCTATTTTTATTTATTTATTTATTTAAACGCTGCAAGTTGGTATTGATACCAAGTGGCAACGGTTGAGGGGGAATAACAATACAATCTGTCCGGCATTCGCCCAAGGAAACCCCTCGAGAAACCTCCCGTGGACGTATCTTAACAGTAGCAATAGGTCCAATTAGTACAATAAGTCAGATAAACAATATACAAACACCTATACCAAACACAGATACAGTCGGCTTTTACATATTTAATTGTACTTCATGGAACTATTTTCTTATTCTAAGGATAACAAGTGATTAAAACTATACCTTATACATAAATATTCAAATAACAATTTAAATTTTATAATCTTCTAAGCTTATTTTTAAAATGTTTAACATTCACCGGCATTGGATTGAGAAGTTCTCCAGGTATTGCATTCCATTCCTTTATACCTCTATTGATAAAAGAGTATTTCACCACATCGGTTTTCTGTTCACGCTCTTTTATTTTTTAAATGTGATCGCTAGGTTATAGGTATGGTGGATGAACATTTGACGTTGAAATTATCTTTTAACTTGCATAAATATCTTTTTATTGAGACTGACTTATTTCTATCCCCAAATGAACTAAAATATCTTGCTGCTCAGTTACTGCGGATGCTAAGTTTTGTTTTCGCTACCATGATCCTTATGGTGGACAGTCTTCAGAGAATTCTGGCTGGTGGCTTGGTTGCTTACAATCTTGTGGAGATTCTCTAATTAATGAAGGAAGTTCTCAGTTCTCTGAAGATGCTAAATATACGCCTAATTTGATGGAGTTAATAATTTTCTGTAAACAATGGACATCTGCCGTTTGTATTAACGTATTAATTATCCCGCTTTTCCTCGAACCCTTATTTTCCTGAGCGTTTCTTTGTACATACATCTTTGAGCTCACTGTTGATTGTCCTGATTTTCGCATTCTACTTTTCTCATTGCCCTTCAAATTTATGTAAATGAACATTTCGACACCGTTTGAATCATGCGGAATAATTGTTCCTTTGTAATGTTAGTGATGAGGTCCTATTATAATTTTCTCGGAAGTTTTTATTTAATTTCTACTTCTTTCGTATTGTTTGAGTATTTTTTCATACGTTTCGAGTTATTAATTTTAAAAGGAACTTCCTTGCTGATTACCACACCTTTATGATTTTTGTTTCCTTTCCCCTTTTTTTCTCTTCATTTATGCGTGACGCCTTTTCTTAAAGTCTATTTTGGAGACTGCCTTGCGTTCATCAATATGAAACAATTATTGCGTTTTGAGCCAATTCTTGATCTTCTTCAACCGAATAGTTTTGAATGTATATCTTCGTCAGATAACGCAGGCGGACTATGTTATTATGCTGCAGGGAATGAAGCGTCTATTCAACCATCTATGATGTTGATATTATTCTCTACTTCTTCCTTACATTCTTACGTACCCTTCCGCTCGCCTCTTGTAGAGCGACAGGGGCGGTTAACGCCGATTTTATACCGATAAGGCAAATTATCTTTTGCATAGCTGTCGGACTCCTATTAAATGCTGTTAATCGACCTGAACTGTTGCTAATTCACATTCGACTTCGATAATAATCCTTGGAAAGGAAATTGAGATAGTTTTCTTATATCACTTGATGGATAGTGACTATAGTGAAAACTTATGTACCTCTCATTACCGTTTAAAAAGCTGTCAAAAACAGACTTCAATAACATTCATATAATAATTATTATTATTAAGGCATAAACTGCAGGTAGGCTTATATAGGACTATATATGAAATGAATATGACTTCTTTACATCTCCATGAATAATTATTTACAGATTACAGCTTCTTGTAAATTATTATTTCCTTTTTTCTTGGTGAAGATTTACGTGGGTGTAGCGTGGTATTTTCGTAATATTTTCTCGATTAGCAATCTGAAATGAAGTCCTCGATTTTAATGCTTCGTAAGTTATCGTTTATGATTTCGTTAGTTACGTTTAATATTCCCAGTAATTCATAAATATTTGTGTGATATTTTGTTTGATTTCCGTTTTTTTTTTCTTTAAGTGTTCTAACCCTTAAAACAAAGGTTAATGAAGAATTCTCGGTATAAATTTTCCCTTCTCAAACCTGGAAAGTTGTTCTTAAGATTGTTGATTCAACACTCAAGATAAATTTTAGTTAATTGTTGATTTTTGGTGCCTGAACTTTTGCTGTTTGTTCCTTCTCATTCCCAAATTGTTAGATTCGCATTTCCGTGTTTGTTTGGCGCACCATTTGAGGAAAGGTGAATACCCTAAGCATCACGCTTTTAAAATATCAAATCTTTTGTTGAAATATTAAAGTTGGCTATCTCTCGATGGGGTTACTCTGAGTTTTATCTATGCAAATTACTTAGAGGAAACCACGTGTTACCCTAAAACGATATTTTCCTGATTTCTTTGATTAGCAGAGGCATTTTTCTCAATTGACGAATATTTGCTAAACGATTTTCAGCACAGTGCTCGGCCATTGGCCAGTTGGAGTCGTTTGCCCTGAGACGAATCGAAGACTGCGGATGACATACTATCGACAGCGATGAATGGCGTTGTTGGTTTGGCAGACTGCCATTTGGCATTTAGGTGGCGAGGTCGCTGCTAATTATTCTACAAGGCTTTTCATTAAAAAAGGAGGACTTAAGAGATTCAAAGGAATCGTTAGCGTGTCTTCGGTATGTCAACCATCAGTTCACTCAACTTTCATTAAGCTCATTGCTGAATTATTGTATAAACAAAGTCAACGATGGCATCATTTATATTTAATCTCTTCTTTTGGTGAGGTACATATTCTTGCTTTCTTAGGAGATTTTGAGATTTTATGAAAACCCATTTTCGCTCTACTACTATCGATAAAACGCTCAGGGTAACGGAAAATTTATTTCGTTTTGCATTGGCTTTCCGCTACTTCTTGTAACGTGCCCGAAGGCTTGATGATATACCGCTTTAGTATTCAGTCTACATTCGTTTACGTACTTTTTCTGTTACTAATTCTTAGCCTACGCGATTCGAATCGATCAGTCTATTTATTCAACTACCTATATAACTATATTAACTATCACTTATAAAAAGGTTAGGAGTTGAGCGTATATTTTTACCACTCTTCCGATCGTGCCCAAACATCACGAAATGTAATTAGAATTAATTCTTAAAAATTGCGATGAATTCGCAATTTCTTTGTAATTCGCAAAGAGAGACGCGATTTCCTATTTATAGATTTTTTGTTATTTTATCAATCTTTGATTCAATTAATAATTTGTTTGAAAATATTTGCTCCAAAATTTACAAAATTACTCTTAGTGTTCTTTCTTTAAGAAGGTAATAATTCTTCGGACTTTTCAAAGAATCCATGACTCAATGGATCTCACACCAGACGTATTTTATTGTAATGTGAGGTTTTCAACTCTTATTTCCACACAAACGACTGCCTTTGAGTTTCTTTGTTTATGTTTATTGATCATTCAAGATGAATATACCATGCGGTACTTTTATATTGTAGGAAACACTCATCAAAACTGACTAATAAATGCATATTATTTTACATTGTAATTCATTATGATCTTTTGACGAATGTTTCAAAACGTCCTTACGACAGTGCTTCTTAGAAATGCTCAGATTAAGTTCTTTGCATTTTTTGATAATTATATGAATGCTGTGATGGGTATTTCTTACAATCCCGTTGTTTAACACTCGCTATGCTTCATCTGCCTTTTTTATCCATACTTTTGACGTGTGATTTTTATTTTAATCGTTCTTTAAGTTTGTATTACTGTATATTGACTCTGTTAAATGTGAGATGGTGGAAGTCAAAATATTTCATGTAAATGCGAGTATAAATGTAACCTGAAACGTAATGCTTACGGTGAATTCCAGTTAATACATATAGAAATCAAAGAAAATATATTTCACAGAAATTAAGGACGTGAAGATTCTTTGAAACATTTCGTGTCACGTTCAATAAGCTCTCTTTTCCATGTTTTGTGAGGTTTACTTGAGGAAATTCACATTGCTGGCCAAAATTGTAATATTCTTTTGTCATTACGGGTGCTGTATTAACGCAGTCATTAATCAGGGATTCTATAGATCTTTATCAAATTACGTTGAAATTATTAGAAATTTGGATTTTAGACATTATTTGGTATAATAGCAAATGAGAAGCATTTTTTTTACCGAGGAAAAGTGTTAACGGTCAGGTTTTCACAATCATGATCACGCATTTCACTTCCAAGAGTTATTAAATTTCATCGGTAACAGAGGAAATAATCATTGAATGTGATTTTTTATTATTCAATGTTATGCTTATTCTGAAGATTGATATTGATTCTGAATAGCTTATGATGACGATAACGGAAGCATATGAATTGGGCATTGGTATTACTGTGAAACTTATTACCATCCAGTTGTGTACTGTAGTGATTGCAAAACAAATTATGTTTAATATTGTAATGAGGTTGCGAAAATATATCCTAATTTGTTTGTTCTTTCATTAATGCTCACTGTAGAATAACGACGTATCTGATTATTAGGAAGAGATTCACTTATTTTTATTTATTTAAAAAAAATTATTTCATATACCCCTCAAACATCCATTTTCTGGACTTTTACAGTAGTAGGTATTAACAACAACAATCATACAAGACCATTCCCTAACCGGAAAAATCCGACTAGCCGGGATTCGAACCCGGGACCGTGGGGTTGGAGCGATACCGTGCGAGCACGCTAACCACGGCCGAGTGAGTTAAAGAAGACAGAGTAGCTAAATAAAATAAATTAACCAATTAAATAAAATCGATTAATTTTTGTGCGTTCTCAACTAATTTAACAACGTTTTTAAACAGTTTCGAAAATGTGAGGGATATTGAAGAATATCGTTCGGATTCGGGGAATTTTGTGGGACTCTTCATCTTTCCGGACTGCTCGGCCCATTTCGGTACGAATTTCTGATTGACATAAAAGACTTAATCATCTAATATTTTATTTCACTACCATCGTAATTCCGATAATTTCATATTGCTCCCCAATCTGGTCCATTCAGCCAATACTAATATTAACTCCCTCAATAAAATATTCAATTTATTTGCTATTATCGTTAAAATTCGTGTTCCCCATCTACGAAATACCAATACAGAGACAGTCTTAAAATACCTTTCCCTAAGATCCCTAAAATAAACTTTAATCAAGGCCGAGTTTTCATTAATATTTAATATAGGTAATTTACTCCCAAATTGATTCCCCTGAACTAGTTTCCTTATTTAGTTACCATGTTCCACCTAGAGCAACTAGACTAACTCCTCTTCTCCATGTTCCTTCATTCAGATTGTCCCTTGCTCAACGTTCCCTGCTTTTTAGACTTCCAAATCCTCTGAATTCTCTACCTCCCTCCATGGACCTCTTCAGACTGTCGCTTGACGCTTTCTTAAATTCTGTAAATTCCTGTAAATAATTTTCTGCTTGGGTCGTATTCTGTATATATGTGTGTTATTTTTAGTTTAATTTGTTTCTATTTATTTAGTATAATCATGAATATTTATTTTAAATTTGTTATGTTAAGTGCATTCACTGTCAAATGGTTGCAGAACTGTATGTGAATCTTTGAAGAAATAAATATATGAATAAATAATCTTCCCTGTGTTAAATGGGAGTCTCTTTCAAAAGAAGTCTTTTTATTATTAATAAATATCAGTTTCGTTTACGAAAGAAACCCTAGCAGATAATTATTCTAGGACAGCTTTCGTTTCGTGGATTCAACCCGTTTCCTGTGAAACAGCGTTCAAGGCCTCTCCGTGAAACATTCCGTGCAGCGGAGGGTCTTCGAGGCGTTGCGTGGGTGATTTCCCGACGCCTCCGTCGCTCGCAGCTGACGTGACGCCTTGTTCGCCCGCGGCGGCGGCTTAGACACTTTTCCTTCTTTTGCTTTCCACTCGCGAACCCGTTCGATTCCCTGCCATCGATTCTTCGAACATCTTCGACCTTTTTTCTCATCCATTGTGACGACCGCGTCAGTATCGCTTTACTGCAGCGCAATATGAGTGAAAACAGCGGTTCGAAGGCGTCGTAATCTGTGTGCGGTTGGCCGCTGTCATCCTAGAAATACTTGCGCTACTATCGAACCGGAAGAATGGTATTACCTCTGGGAGTTTCAATCCCGGTTAAAATGAAGATATGGAGGCTACGGGATCGGACAAAAGAGGGTCGGAAATCGTAAATGTTATGGCGGGAAGCGTCGCGGAATGCCCGAGATTTCCCGCCATAAATTTCACAGTTTATGGCGTATTTTAGTTTAGGTGTGTCAGTTTTTACTGCTTTTTGGCATTGTGTTCTCGCTGACGTCTGTAAGGAAATCATTAGGTGTGATTGAGGGCGTTCCATTGACGAAAGCATTCTCATTTGGGAGAAATTTCTAATTCTTTTCATTGAAAAAGTTGTAGAGTACCATATAAAATTGTTGCCTCTTAAAATTTCCAAGCACGCGTGACCCCGAATCCTAAAGTCTCACATGTTAAGCTGGTTAAAAAATGTGGCTATCTTGTAATCCGAAGACAGAATTGAGGTAATAACATTAATGACTATTAGCATTGGGTGTATTAGCCTCTGGGTGCCCATTGGGATACCGTAACTCCTGAGAGTTCGGTTAGCTTGTTCTGGGTGCTTTTCAGAAGAATAGGTATATGTATTCCACAATTCCGAAAGTATTTCTTTTACAACATTTCGTATTGTTTTGGTCACAACATTCCATGTTGCTACTATCTCTGCCACACCTGTGACAGTCTTTATCCATCTGCGAATGGAGATGCCAGACATTTCCTATTGTGATCTTGAATTGGAGGCACAAGGCCAATGAATGGGATTTGCAGGGAACGATAAGTTTCGGAGCAGCTTTAATTGACTGTCTTCCTATTTTTTCATCATTTCCTGAAGGAAACTTTTTTGTATTTCAGTACTCACCCGAGATCTTGTGTGCTAAATAAGTTATCCAAACTTTCTCTAAAATGTGAAATGATTCATCAGAACATATCGTAACTCATAATACTTCAGCTTTAGCCGTACAGCGGAGTATAAAAATCAAATGTTAATGGATTTCTCAATATTTCCAAAGATTGAGGATTACCGAAGAGTTTGTTTACATCATACTGATGGAATGGTGTTTGAACTTATGGGAATAATTTATCTTTGAATTATTATTATTATTATTTACATTTACAGCCTTTTGTCATAATATTGTGGAAAATACGAAGTACTATCATTCTGCTTTTGCTGTGGGAATTCCATGTGGTAGAGGTATTCGATTATACCACCTCATCATAAGATAAAATTACAAGAATGAACGCGAAAGAGTATGCTTAAACCACGGACAGTAAACAGTTAATATCGAAATTTGCAACTCCACGTCGGTCGGATCGGAGTCCTCCTCGGGCGTTGGAATCTCTTTTGGTCGTCGGTGCACCCTCTGCCCCCACCCCCACCCTCTGGGTGCAACCCCCTCTGATTTCCGTGGAAGCATGTCCGTATCCATCACGCATCTCTTCTCTTTCATTATCTTCCCCTTGGAGGAAAGTGAGGGGTGGGGATAATTTCAATTGAATTTCCCTCATTGCTGCGGACGAGGCGTTGCTCTTCCTTGCTCCTCATCTCGGCCGTTGCATCATTTCCCTCAGGAAAAAATGCTTACATTTCTTAAAAGTTTACATACATATTCATTCTCGTCAAATATCACACAATAGTTTTACAAATTCACACAAATATTTGACTGAATATTTTTAGATCCGTTCGTTGAGTACCAAACGCATTTAATTCCTGCTAACGTAAGCCGTGATATTGTCGTTATGACTCAATCCCTTCTTTGAATTAGCAAAACATTTGGACAATGATTTCATCTGTTCAAACTAGAACCTTAATTGTTTTAAAACAATCTGTTTGATTTGTCATAGTTTTCTAATCTTATATTGTGGTATTTATTATTATAAATTCATTATCTAAGCTTTGGATATTTTCATGGTAGATTTTTCTGGTGTTGGTGCTTCTGGTAAGTTGTCATCGGGGTTATCATAATACGCTTTATATTCATTTCGAAGCCCACTATGACTTCCCTTTTTTTGGGTAATTATTGGAAAAATGCTTATCATTCAAATTGTTAAGTTCCTTCCATTATCAGGTTAAAGATAGCCTCCCATTTAGTTTTTACAACTATGGTCTTCTTTCTTCAAGTTTACGCACACTTAAAAAAAAATAAAGCTGTTAATATATGTAGTTTAAAGATGACGGAAAAACAAGAATGGTCTAAATATACTTCGTATGTTAATATCCTCAAAAATAATACGTACTGTGGAATTAATTACCTTCGCGTTCTTAATATAATCTTCATTTCTCGTATTTAATTTTATATTTTTTGTATATAAATTTTACACCCCTCATTATTTCGCTTTATGAAAGGCTTTTGTGACTCGTATGCGATGTTATCTTCTTCAAGAGGTTTAAATTCGTCTTTCTTTTAGCTTTTGCTGTACGTTCTATATTTACATTGGACTTCTTTTTATAGCCTCACGTTCCTCGTTATCTCATATTATTCGTCTTGATCGACCTCTCGCTTCATCTCACATCGAATGTGTGTTGTATTCATCTTTGCTGTTCATCCGAACGTATCCTACGGCTTGTTTGCATTGGAGATCCTGAATCACGCTCACAATGTTCAGATCGGAATATGTAAAGAGAAGAGATAGTTCCGATCTGTTGCCTCTCAGTGGAAAAGATCCTCATGCTCGAGAGGGTTGGAAATAGAGGATGAAATCACACTCATGACTGTTTTATGTATCTGATCGCTTATCACTCCATAAGAGTGCTTTTCACAGTCTAAAATTTTCGATAAAGATCATTAGCAAGCTATTATACATACTACAGCTACGATTCTCTTTACAATCAATTTTTTTTCTTTCGCGATGCCAACAGGTTGGTCGAGAATACTACAATAATGGACTTTTTAACACTATTATTAGAGTATGATGGAAACACTACAGTAAACTCCCGTTTATCCGAAATGATCGGGACGGCGGCCGGTTGGGATAACGAAAATTTCGGATAAACCGAAGTCCTGCGTGAAACACCCCGAATTGCGTCAATACCGCGAAATATGATCGTAACACGTGCGTGAAATATGAAATTCATAAAAATGCTATTGATATGATTGTGAATAAGCCTGTATGTTTTTGACTGAAAAATTCTGTTGACGTGTTAAAAAGGCGCCAAAGTATGATTGAAAACTCAAAGTTTTTAAATACTGAATAATAAAGCTTGTTTATTTTGCGTTCTTACAGAAAAAATCCGCCTTATTTGGCAGAGGGAAAAAACGGGTGTTTTAAAGAGGTGTCTCGAGCAAATAAGTAATGGGTAATCGCGATGGTATTTGGTGGGTGGGGTAGGTACATTCGGAAAAGTTTGTTCGGATAAAGCGGATTTCGGATAAATGCGATTCGGATAAACGGGAGTGTACTGTAATCGCTTTTGGATTATTAATGATAAATAATTCTTGACCAGGGAATTGCGATATTGCGCTAATCTAGCAAGACTACGGTCCCGGGATGGAATCATTTATGATTTTTTTTATTGTGTTAGTTTGTTCGACAGAGATTAATCCTCTTTCAAGTTTTAATTGTTATCACCTACTTGTTACCAATCTACTTTTTGATTAAAAGGTTATATTGCTTGAATTTAGCTCTGCCAATTCTCGAATATCTTCTGTTATCATGTGAATTTAAAAATTAATATTATTACTTATAATGGATATGGAAGAAAGCGTAAAAGGCTTGATTTCATTCTGGTCTCATTGTCAGTGTTTTTTTTTCAGCTGCTGGTGTCTCTAGAATTCTCGAATTATACTTTCGCAACTCCTTAGAAATTAAATTGAATTCAGTAAATTTAAGTTAAATTTTGATATTAAATTTAAGTAGTATGGAAAACGAAAATTCAGTTATCTGCTGTGTAAAATTACCAAGAAAATTGAACTACCAGATTCAATATAGAAATAGTTCACTACAAATAATCTTTCATCTTATCATTCATGTAGTCATTGCTACACGTTTCTCGGACTTCTTATGCATGCACTTGTTAAGTGAACACTAATTAACAACCACTGTCCTTATCTCTGTTTTTAAATATCTTGTTCTGTATTCTAAAGAACTGTACTTATGAGAACTTTATACCACGTGAAAGTTAGTTAGCCGGGAAATGTTGTTACTTTCAATCCATTTCTCATTCTGGTCATTGACTTTTGATCTTTCTCCTTGAGAATTAATTGCTCTCCTCCTGGTAGCGCAAAGATCATTTCTTAACTCCTCTTCCGTCTGCCTCTTTTATTATTCGCTTTATCTCTTCTCATCCCAAAACAGAGTCACTTTCATTCCCCGCCTTCATCCCAGCATCTTCCGCTTCCGCCTCAACTCCATCTTTTCGATTTTTTGCTCTCGTTCGCCATTTACTCGCAGATATGATTTTTTTCCCTTTGGAGGATGGAGCGACGTGTTTTGGCCTATCTCGACCAGATGGCACAACTATCGCGTTCTCTTTCCGATCTCCTTTTAAGCAATGGGCCATTTGCAAAAGTTGGGCATTTGGGAGGGAAACCGCTATCTCGAGGGGAAATTGCGCTTAATGCGTCAAATTTTTATCCCTCGAAAAACTTATTTCCGCTTTCATCTCAAAAAACGTTTCCGTAATCTCAGTTTCTTGGTAGAGGACCACGTGCTGTTAGGGCAGCGCCGTATGGTCTGCAAACCACATTTGCTGCAAATTGCCCTTCAGAAAAAAGGGAGTCAGTGTCTTTTGAAGCTTCATGATGTCCCGAGAAAGTGTTTTGATTAGCAACCGAAGTCAAAAAGGTGTACGTTTACAATATCGCAAAGTTATTGCTTGACTGCTCCGAAGCCAAAGTGATTTTCTCTCCTGTCGACCTCATCGCCAGTGAAGGTCGATTCAGATCAAGAGGTAGAGGATAAGGTACGAGAGAGTTCAAAGATCCCTTAAAATGTAGAAAAACTAAAGGGGACTGTGGAATGGTCTGAGCAGGACCAATCGATTCGAGGTTCTTTTCCCCACCATGAATTTTTGCAGAATTCATATTCTACCGATATTCATTGATTTTTTGCTATTTTTTCGGTTGATATTTTATAAAAATACTGTAGAGGAAGATTATCTCCGCTTTGATTTTCATCCTTGGATTATGTTGCGTTCTACGCGAATTCTTGAAAAATAAGTAGTACTCTCCTTACATAGCTAAAGAAATACGAATTCAAATTCTAGGCTGTTTACAATAGAGGGAGTATGCAACATTATGATATCATAAGAAGGGGTTCGTTGTCCCAATAAGTTTTGAGTGTATTGCAGTGCGGGTCATTGAATTAATTTTAAATTGCGTAAGATCTGAAAATACATCTACAGAATATATGAATCATAATTAAAGACTGTGGAATACATGAATAAGAAGCGAAATGCTCAATTAACCTCGACTATTTCCGTTTCATTTTATTATTGCCTATCGCTATATATTACATTTCTATTATTTTTATGGAATATTTGGGCGAATTTGAAGCATCGGCAAATTTTCTAGGTGTTACAATACCTATACAACTGCAGAGTAAGAAGTATAATCCGAAAAAGAAAATTAATACCGAGTATTAATTTTATTTTTCGGATAAGACTTCCTCACCAGAGAACCCTTGCAGTATTCCGATTCTATTAATTGGATTATCAATTTTGGTACGCTGCTTCTCTTCTGTTAGTTCCCTGTTCCTGGACGAAAAGTTAGCATTTTTTTGATACTTCGTAGTTTATTGAATCTTCCTTTCCATTTCACGTCACTCATTCTAGCCCAACACCTCACTTTTTTGTCACGTATTTACAATGCGATGCTTGGCAACTGGCTACTTATTTTTGTTCTGTCGTTTACTTGGAATTTTATATTTTAAAAGTTATCACATAAAGAGTTAATGTACTTATGAAGTCAGTGTATGTATGGGGAGACTAAATTACTTTTCCCAATTTTATTAGCGAAATGAAAGATACAACATTCTATTTCAAATGTATGGTTAAGCTTAATATTTATTATGAAAATAACAAAATTTGTACTTTTTCCACAGTATTAAATACTGTGGAAAAAGTACAAATTTTGTTATTTTCATCATGACGTATTTCCCCAAGACGTCGCGTGAGACTGTTGATTTTATTAGTATTTATTCTTTATCAATCGCCGTAAGAAAGATTAAAATACATTTTTCCTGGCGTAGCTCGGTTATATCATTAAGGTATTTCGTCAAATACCTGACTATTTTATCTCCAAGTTAATTGAATTACAATGAAGTATCTTGTCCTTCATTATGAAGCTCTATTTCCACAACATCTCGGCCACCTCCGATTTTATGGATTTTATTTTTTAAATTTCATACAAATTATTGTGTGTAGTAACTGCATATATTACTCGAATCTAGTCGTACCAATCAAATAAAAATCTGCGAGAGGACTCGGGAAAACAGTCGCTACAACTATTCGCTTTAAGAATTTGTTCTTAAAGGGAATATTCTTTCCGCGAACGATACACGGAAGAGTAGTAATGTCCTGCCACACGCAAAAGGCGGCTTCCTGGATTGGATAACCATACATTTTCTCAAATCTGGTTTCCCAAAGTTAATATTTCTTACAATTAGTTTTTTTAACTCAATTTCCCAACAACAACCAACGATAAAAATTCCTTATATAAGGTCTGTGTGTGGGATATTGATCTGCGCAGCTACGTAAAATTAAATGAATATTGAATAGAAACGAAGAAGTAATTGATAATAAGGAAAGTACACAAAGGAAGGATTAAAAGAGGAATTGAAACACAAATAATATAACGAGAGAAACTTAACATGTAATAGAAATCACCTAAAAATACTTCCAATATACATTCTTTGCAAAATGGAAGAATATCTGACGGCGACCGAACGGAAATTCTAAGAGAAATTTGTGTACAAATAACAATGCCGATCTTAAATTGCAATTCGGGAATCGCTTTTATTCAATCTGAAAAGAATATTGAAAGAAATTTCCGCGTAATTCAAATGATACTCTTTATTTGAAGGGCATTTTATACAAGGAAAGGGTTGAGGTGACTTTGGACATAAGGGCGTAGAGGCGTGGGGCACTCAGGAAAATTCCCACGGAAAAACGGAATTGAAAAAAGTCTGACGGGGCCGGGAATCGAACCCGGGATCTTCCTCTATCCCGGAGGCTGCTTTAACCATCTAAGCTACCCGGCCAGAACATTTTAACAAACCATAAAGTCCCCAAAACGGTCCCCTCCCGGGCTCGATTCCCAGCCCCGTTTTTAAGTCCTTCTTTCCTTAGGACATTTTATACTGAAAGGAAAAAGCTGACGAAAATTAATTATATTTTATTTCCTTTACCTTCACTTGATTGTTTTTGCTTGATGGAGGTTAGCCCCAATACAGAAAAACGAAGGGTCAATAATTAACAAACCTATAAATTCCTTGTGTGATTCTTACTTAGTAGATTACAATATTCTTCCTTGTTAAGAATCAAAGGAATATTATGTAGATTAAAAGTAAATGTCACGGAAGACTTGTCGACTACTCATTCAATAACCAGAACATATTTTTGTAATAATTTGAATGTATATTTCACGAAAACTTCTGATGATTTGTATGAAAATTGTATTGTAAGTAATATAAGAGATAACCCGGAGCACTACCTCATTTTAAATCAGTTAAAATCATAAAATATGTACTTATATCACGGTAGGATCTTTGGAAAAACGAGATCTTCCAAATTGGGTGTCGATCTCAACGTGTTGGTTTGTTCAGTGTGATCCGGAAAGGTATCATTTCTGCCCAGTGCTTGTCATTGTTTCGTGGCGCAGGTAGGCGCGGGTCCCTGGGCGGTCGGCCACCCGCCCCGTCGCTTCCGCTCCCTGATCCTCACGATTCCGCATTCGTTGGCTCGGAACGTTTTTCTAGTGATCTCATCTCCAGCCAACCTTGAACACCCCTCCGCTCTGGAATCCGCCTCATCCGCTATGTCTTGTGATCGTACCCACTCTACCGACGATCACTAAGAACAAAAGAATATTGCCATCTCGGGCATCTTCCGAGTATTGCTCCTCGACAGCCTTCGTTTGAGAAGTCTCTATTCCCTCTCTTGATCGGTTTCAGCGATTCCTTAGCAGTACTGCATGACTCAGGAGAGATTAACGATTTTCCCTACCTTTACCTCATATTACCAAAGATTTATAATCGTCCGACCACGAACTCTGATATTGCAAACTAACAAGCAATAAATGTTTCATCCGTTGCTACTGAATAACGTTTTAATCCGTCTGTCAACACGTCTCTCGTTAAATTTCAATGAAAACCATTTCCGCATATTTCCACGTTTTGTTCTTATCTGAATTGCTTTTTTCTTTACTTTTCACCTAAAAGATCTACCAACTTCATTCTTACAAACTAACTAAATAGCAATAAATTCATTCCGCCTTAGATACTTAATAACGTTTGAATTCGTATTTCCTGTCACCATCTCGCACGTTAAATTTCAGAAACAGTATTTCAGCATTATTCAACGTTTTGCTCTTATCTGCATTAATATATTCTTTAATTTTCACCAAAAAGATCTACACTTCATTGTTACTAACTAATTACCAGTAAATCCACTCTTTCCTAGTTACTTATTAACGTTTGAATTCGTATTTCCTGTCCCCATCTCTCACTTAAAATTTAAGAGAAAATATATTCCCATGTTTGGCTCTTTTCTGGAATACGTTATGGCGATGAAATCGCTTCAGTGAGGCAGGTAATCGGTTCTTGTCACAGAAACTAATTTTAATTATTGAAGTCAATATTAGTTTGTAAGGAAGTGGTAGGAGCGCAGAAACGCCCTCGACATTGGTACGAGCGCTAACGGTGCTCCTTGCGAAGCAATTTTCCGATTATTAAATTTAATAATCTTATCCTGTGTATTGTTGACGTACAAGAGCATTTAAGACGTTTATTGGTAGCTGATAGTATCCTTTTGCTATGGAATTTCTAAAAGAAAATTCTCCCAAGGAAAATATCATCCCAAGCAAATAAAACCCAGAAACCCGTATCGTCAGACAAACCTGCGAAATGTGACAGGTGTGCTTGCTGAAAATTTTACGTTCTCTCTGATTCTCTTTCCCAATGGTGATCTAACATAGCTGTAGAGGATGTATGAACAGGGGATTGCGGATGAAATCTACGACTGTAATATTTATGTTCTTTATTACCTATAAGGAAACCGAATTCCTTTATCTGCAATGGCTGAATAGGATCGCATTCCCCTCTCAGTTCGTGGCTTCTTAAGATCTATGCCCTCGGATCCACTTCATGGTTTTGGGGTCATGATTTCCTTTCTCTTTACAGATAAGTATCTTATCTACTATAGAGTTCGGAAATGTTTGCATTTACTGATACATACCTTCACTTCTTCTTTGGAGTTGTATAAAATTTAGGAGCTTGTTAGAATCAGTGCAATTGAGATAGTGGGAACTGTGGTCATCTTCAAAATATTTAGGAATGTCAGAAGATGAATGGAAATTGTAGGAATAGGATAAGCAGTAAACATTCACCAAAGAAAATAACACCCAGAAAAGAAACCGGTAAGAAATCCAACATTGTATAACGGATATGATTAAAAATATTTATATTAAAAATTGGGAGAACTAAATTGTACGTTGAGCAAACTTACTCAGCAAAGGGGATTTTCAAATGACAAGGAATTAGAAAGTTATCTGGACTGATAAGTATGGAAGGCCGAGTTGTTTTAGGGAATTAGAATCGGGGTTATGAAAATATGTTGCGTATATGACGTATTCTTACACTCCTCAGTTGTATGGAAATTTAAATTAACTACCTACTAAATGGACCGAGAGGTAGGTAATATAATTTGATGACCTATGAATAATAGGAAAGGTATCAAAATCCGAAAGTGGTACCAAAGGGCCAAAAACGTAAAAGCAGTATTACTGCAATCAATTGTAGGAAAGCTGGAGCGTTTCATGGAGTACAAATTCTTCCATTTACTTCAATTTAGCTGAAAACGCAGTTTAAAAAACGCGTAATTAGACTTTCGTTTTAAGCTGTACGTAGAATAAATGGCTAGCCCTGTTTTCAGTACCTCATTATATAATCTTTGTGTTTATCTTTAGTTAAAGTAATTCTAAATATAAATTTTTGTCAACTATTTTTGTAATACATACACATGCAGCGGCTTATATATATTCTCACCCATTGCCTGAGTTTCTATCTTCTCCCGTCTTAGCTGGCCTAAAATTTTCTCATTCTATCTACACTATAGGCCTTCTTCCTTTATCTATTTAATCTTTGAGCTCTCATTCATTGTTTTGGGGCGAAACTCTGTCATTCCAACGCCTCTCGTTTCCACTCTCTTCGGATATAACGGGGACCATTCCTCCACTCCTCCTCGAACCCTTTTATGGAGAGCCATTGTTTGCAAAAACTCTCCTTTGCTCAAAAGGCCTAGATGTCGGAATGTGTGCGGAAAATAGCATTGACTTTACGTGATATCATGACTGCTTCTTGGAGAAAGGGAGATGTAAATAGCGGATCGAAAGGAGCGCAAACTGGGAAACTTTTAAATACGCGCTGGTATTTTGTCTGCCGTAACCTTATTTCATATTTTTGTCATAGCAGTAAATCCGTTTTAAATTATGATCAGCCCCAAAATTAAGTTCATTTCATTTTAGTCTTTTTTGCATTGGAAATCAGTTTACTCGTAATATCTTAGAATGGGACCTAAACGCAGGTATACCGTATTATCTCGAATATAACGCGACCCCGAATTTAACGCGACTCCGAAATTTTTATAAAGATATTTAGAAAAAAATAATACTCATAAAGGAATTCAAAGAAAGTAAAATTGAATCAGATAAGCATTTATTTAGGTAATTATAGCTAATAACACAGGTTACATTCATGTCAATAAAATAAAGTAATGTAAAACAAAATTAATATTACGTAAGTAATAACAAAAAACGGAAATGTTTATTTAGAATCTGAACTGATTTGAGAATGTCCTTGCTTATATTGCATTCCTTTACTTAAACCCCGAATTTAGCACGAGTCGATTTTTAAACGGATATAAACGGCCGAAAAATATCGCGTTATATTCGGGCTAATACGGTAATCGTATTATCTGCATGTTTTTTTTCGGTTACTCTATCCGTAAAAATCTAATTTAATGAAATGATATCTGTTAGATTTGGCTCTCAAAGCTCAGTTGAACCTGATTGCAGTAAAGGAAAAGATATCCGTAGTTATGTATTTCAGTTACCCTCTCCGATATAAATGATTATATTCTTGTATGTAATCGAATTGTCTCATAGGTATGATGTTTGATGAAGCTGCCCAATACAAACCTTTCGTCGTAGCTTCTAAACTCTGAACTTATTTCAAATTAATTTTTTTCTATAATGTTAAGGAAACGTATTATGCATATTTTTCGTAATACCTCAGTAGTTTAAACTTTTATAGACCGTCAAAACTGTTATAAGTATGGATGATGTTTTGAATTTGATAAAACGAAACCGTTACCGAGTTCTAACAACAGAAAAATATATTAATCAGTCATTGGAATGTGGAGAGATTATTTCTAAAATATATATTTGTTACTTATTTCCGTACAAGTTATCAATATAGATATATGCCACTGATGATTTCAATTATTGCGGATTCATTTCGCCGATTTTTACTGGAAATATACCTAAATTCACTTTCATATACCTGAATTCATCGTGGTTATCATCATGCAAGTAAATTTATCGTGATATATACGTGATTGATAATTGAAATATACGTGAATTAATTGAATTTGCAATGTTAACTTAAATTGGCTGTAAAATAGATACATCTAAACATTATTAACACTGCCCTAACTTCCAAATATACGTAAAATGAATATTGTCCATAGAGATCTGGTGGAACTTCATGATGAATAAAAGTTTTTAATACAAAACTTGCACATTGCCCACCTTCTGTAGTTGTTCTGATGATGGCATAGTTTCATGCCGGAACCGGTTAACCAGTTTATTTTATTTGTGGACATGCACAAGTTTTGTATTAAAAACTTTTATTCCAAATATACGGCCAAGACGATGGTTCCGCGTTGCTTCTTTCTTTGGAGATAATCTAAAGTCTGTTTCCATTCAGTGGAAACACTTTTTATGTGGTCAAAATTGTCCGAGTTTTTTCTTTGCTCCACAAAACCATTCTTCCTTTCATTTTTCTTTTCCATCGTCACTTAACTCGTTAAAAAATCTGTGTAAATTCTTGTTTGATTTCTCGTTTATAAGCGCTGTATCCATTTTATATATTTTCTGTCAGACGAAGGTTAATTGAAAGATGGGACTTCGTAGTCCCAATTCCGTCCAATAAGGAAGCTTGTGTGTAAATATATATCCAGTATTTCACCGGTAGTCATTTTCCTTTTGACTAGTTTTTGATTGTAAATATACTTTCAATCAAATCTTTTAAATATAACATTCATTGAAAATTTCCCAATCAAAATTTATTTTTTCATTCGTACATATTATAATTTCCACCGGCTGAAGAAAGCTTTAATGGGGGATCGTAATATCGAGTGTCACTTCATCGAGAGCCCTTAAACATTCGCTTCGCTATTGCTTCCACTTATCAGCGCTACGTCATCGGAATACAGAAGCGCCTCACGTTTACTTTCCGTCGCTTCAAAACAAGATGCTCCCACGCATTTTTCCATAAAAGCTTCTTCTGGAAGCGGTCGCGAATCCTTGCCCAAAACCTATTTAATGCTCTTAACGGTCACTCAGTGCTGTTTATTCTTGCCCTCTCCTTATTTTCAGTATGACATACTTTTGTACCATTCTGCACAAACTCGGTCACTCCGTATGTCGTATATATTTTCATCTTTCGCTCTTCGCCTAGGAGCATTGCCAGCATCCACATTCCACCGAACAAAAGCGCACTCTCTACAATATCGAATTTCCGGTCATATCGCCACGCGCACGTCAGTCAGAAATGTAGTTGGCAGTAAATCGGAGAAATTACGCCCAATAGAAATTTCCTTGGAAGGAAATGCTACATTTGCCCTGGAATAGCAATTTTTCTGTTTATTTTTCTTTTTACTTGACGTAGAAGGATGAATTTAAAATAAATCAGCAATTAGATTTTTAATTCGGTAGAGAAATTAAACTCTTGAATTTTGCTCGTGCCTGAAATGCTAGCCAAAGACTCAACAAACTTCTAATATAGAAACAAACTGTTACTAACCAAACTCTTCAGCATTATACTTGGTCGGTTTCTTCACGTTGTCTCCTAATCAATTACTCCGAAGGAAAAGTGAAGAAGTATGGCAGTTTTTAATATTGTACGTGCTTTTGCTCTTTTCACCCTGATTTCATTTAAGGGCAAAGAAATGGCGACTAAATATTTCACATAATTAATATTTTTCGATGTAAATTTGAATTGAGCAAGCTCTACTTCATAAAACGTGCTATAATTCGACGACTGTCTCTGCATCTCTAAGTAATATGTGGAATTAAAAAATCGTTTCCTTCGTCAAATAATTCGTGTTATTCATTCGGTAGCTTTAAATCTTTTTTACTCAGTTTAATCGCTGTGTGGATGTTTGAATCCATATTTGTAACCTACGAGTCTTCTTATGCCCGGGGGTTCATGCACCATAATCATATTACTTTAATCAGTTTCTTTCGCGTATCGTTGACAGGAAAAATATAATATTTGTACCGTCTTGTTATAGTATATATTTCCCTCACTTGCAGAATCTGATAGGAATAGGTAACCGGGATAAGTTCTCAGCTTATTGAAAAAGTTAACCTAAAATGTAATTTACTTCCAGTCTGAAGACACGGGAATGAAATATTGCATTCTGTTATCGTGATTTTCCGTAAATTCGGTCGATGGAGGTACTCATGTTTGAAATTTGCCCCCTGACAACTCTTCCTATTCTTTTATAGGTCGCTATAGATTGACTCCACAAAATATCGCCTTCGTGATTGTGCCCCGCCTTGGGTTGGATCGAATGTCGTGCCTTTCTTTCTCACGAAAACGAAAAGAGTGCAGAAAATAAACTCCTTTTCATTGAGTTATTATCATTATATATCATTCACATCTTTGTTTGTTGCTGGAATAGGTATCGCAACACGCGGATTCTCACGAAAACATCCGCTAGCTGATGTTTTATTGCCGCTCTAAATTGCAGTTCTTGGTTTCATCGCCTGTAAAACTTTCCAAACGCTGCAGGACTCCAACGTTTGTACCTGTACGAACGATGCCTTCCTATGAGAGATATCGTTCGTAACTTACGTTTTTCTCTTGTCAATTTATTCCTTATTTACTTCCATATGTCCTTTTATATCATACAGATCATATAGTGGTACGAGCGCAAGCTATTTCAGCATAATCATTGATGAAATAAGAGTACTTACTCTGGTTTCATCTCAATATTCTGTTGCTTCGTCTCAATGAAAGTAACTAATTATTTTATTAGATAATTGTGAGTTCAATTAACATATATTTGTACAGAGAATAATTTTTATGAGCTTAATAGAAAAACCTATATTTTTTAAACTTGTAAGAAAATTTGCTGTAGTGATTATTACATACATGGATTTTATCATATAAATTAAATATTTTTATTCAGGTTTAATTTATGCGAAATAATAAAACATCACTAATATTCTAAATGCTAATTTCATGTGACGTTTTAATACAAAAGTACAAGTGTCTAAATTTTTTTTCTCCGACCACAAGGATGCTTTTTTTTCAAGGAATCCTTATCAAACCAATGTTTTACCTGAATGAGTATATTGAAAAAATGGGAAAATAATTGTCGTATAGTTGTGTTTCGTTTTTAATTTTTAAATTATTGCTTCTAAATTATGCTGTGTAAAAATATCTTATGAATTTAATTCACCTTTTATGATGTATGATATATCATATATTCTTTGCGTGAACAAAAGTGATTTTATGTTGAAATTATTTTTAAACTTCAGGATAAAAGTCGCAGAAAAATGCGATAAAAATGTTTTACAAAATTAAGACTGTCTCGTTTGTTAAAGAATATATTTGCGGCCATTAAAATTATAATAGTAAGCAAATTTAATATTGTATTCAATTGCAAATTAAAATTTAGACAAACATTTTAATTACACGCTCAAATTTACTCATACATATTTTCATGAAGTTATTTAGTTTTATATTAACGAGAATCATTGATTTTTTTCAATTTGAATTCATAGATGTCAGTATTACCTTAAAAATCTATGAAATATTAATGAAAAATTATTTATATTTTTATATTATTTGGATATATTATCTATTTTTATATTTTTACACATTTACGCCAATCATCGTCGATCGTCAGCTCGTCAGTTATCAATGGAATTTCGGATGATCGTACAATTTTATATCTCTAACGGTAAGAATATAGTAAGAGCCGGATTACGCGGTAATAGCGTCGCTGTTTGATGAGCGAAATATTTTCTCGATGCGATTGTGAAATACGGAACGTAAGGTGCGAATCGCGCAACCCGTTATCGAGATAAGTTCGCGATTTATGAGAGCGGAGAAATAGTGGGACTTGGCATTCAGTAGAGGCCGTTTTTAGGGCAACGGATAACCAGTTATCCTTTAGATTACAAGGCCTCGGATGTTAGCTAGGAATTACTACTTATGGCCTTGTCTCCGCGGGGAAAATCCCTTGTGGTTTGCACTTGTTTCTATTTAGTCTTTAACTGTTTATCCTAGGCAACTCATTTCGGTTTTATCGTTATCTTTTGCAACGCTTTCTGAACATCACTGATCGGAAAAAGTTGGCTTTAGTTAAGTTGCGTATTGAATTTATAGTCGAGATGCGGTTGCATTGCGTGTAATCACACGCACTAATATAAATCACACGCACAAATATAAATCACACGCATTAGTCCCGTGATGGCAATGACTTTATCTTCCTCTTTATTCATAACACTCCTTCAATTCACTACTACCCTACTCTTGCTTAAGTTTTTCATTCTCAGTTTTCAATCAACATGTCTCATTGACGAATGATTTATTGACTACCCCTTGATGACCTTGTAGCAATTGTAATTTGCTTAGAATCTGACGAAGATCGTGAATTAAAATCAGGTTTCCACGACCACCGCACATATGCCACATTTATCACGACAAATGGCATTTTAAAATTTAATTGGAGATGATTTCGTAAGGAAACAGTCTTGAAACGTCCCTGGGCAAGTACCATCCCACTATATTGGCAAGTTCACCCCCTCCTTTGCTTGTATCTATGCCCCCTCCTGCCTCACACACCGTTTTAATCTTCTGTTTTCATTCATCAACCTTTATTTCGCTATCGGAATTCAGTAACGGCTCTGAGTACTAATTCTCCATGATGACAATATCTGTGGATTCTCCAAATCAACGAATGAAGTAATTAAACTCAAAAATATAAACTTTTTATATTTTCCTCCCATTACCTCAAGAAAGAACTGTCTAATCTTCCGATATTTAGTTAGTATGCGTTTTTATAAGTATAATCTTTACTCTAGCCAGTTAGTACCGCTAGATCTGAATGAAATTATAAGAATTATGACGCTTAGGGCGTTTATTTAGGCAAAATGAGTTATTTAGCGAGTTGATATTGCTTTTTTATGTTTAAGTTTATCTACATATCTTTCACTCTCTTAGTATGACTTCATCAAGTATTTTTTTATTTCCTTACTTAATTTATAATTTTATCATCATTAAATTTTTATTATGATATCAGAATTATTTAATAATAACGTTTGATTAGTATTACACTGAAAATTATGTAAATGTGTCTTTTAATATTTGGCTATCTAATTTGTTGCTTCATTTAATGCTCATACCTTCGTCCCCTTCATTCTTGTTTCGTTAGACTTTTCAATTCGCATGAATTCGCACTTTTTCGCAGGCGTGATATTTTCAGTCGTAAGAGACCGTTCAGTGCTAAAATTCAAAGTTCCTGAGGCTATCGCTGATGTACTACACAAGAACTAAGTTTCCCAGCTGAGAGTTTTATAATCATTAGATAAGAGCTACAGTTAGTGAAGTGGATAAAAATTTAAACATAAATTCAGGTCATTCTATTATGCAAGCGAACTACTTAAACCCTAAATATATGATCTTTGATGGCAGTGAACTTAGTAATTCAATTTTTATTTTAATATTGTAGGATTCAAGAATAGTCATAATCAAATTAATTGTTCCTAATATCATTTAGTGTTTCTACTTGTTACTGTTATTATTAACTTATCTTCATTTCAATGGATATACTTAAGTTAAGTTAATTTTTTATTAATTATTTCTTTTCATGTTTTAAAAACTGTCAATGACTACCATGTTGACCCATATCTTGAGAAAGATTATCGTATTTTTACTTTATCTCTTAAAGAGTTAGTTTTCTTATCCTAGGTATGCTATCGTTAGAAGCTCCTAAGGCCATTGTCAGTACTTATATGAGATTTCTGTTCGACTTATAAATTTAAAGGTAATTTACTTAAATAATTAACAAGTACATTAAAGAATAAGTAGCTCTAAAAGCCCGTCTTTCACTTTCTTTCAAAGAATAATTTTTTGGAACATTTTGAGCCTGTATGCGAATCAACGCAACTTTTCCAAGAAATGCATTTTTATGAATTAATTATCGACCTGCTGTGAATGCCATGTGCCGTAAATCAAATAAGAGAATGAAAGTATCGTATTTAATAATATTTTTTATTTTATCTACATTTTTAAATAATTATGTTATGAAGTGTGTACAATTTATGAAAGGTTTCCGTGTGAATAAGAAGTGTCTAATAAAAGTTAATATAATAAAATATGGAATTTCCCTTGTATAAAATTTACGTGCTTCAATTGTAAATAAGTAGCCACTGGCGATAATTAATTTAATTAATTGATGACTAATCAATACATCTATAAATGCAATTTGTTTTCCAGCTATAATTTCCGTGACAATTGGATTATACGTAAATATTTCTGGGATAGCGCGCTTTAATCGTCAGAGAACGGAAATACACGGAAAGCCGCTAAACGGCGAGATATTTTATGTGACAGAAAGAATGATATCATCTTTGAGGGACCTCGCGCCGCCTTCATTAGCCGCTAATGGACTGTTTGTTTATACTGTTGGTGGAACCGTTCATCAGTGGCCGAGGGAACATAATTCATTTGTCCGAATGCGATGCGCATTTAGGCACGCCTTCGGCCGCTTAAGGCTTTCGTTTGCTCCCTCATCCAGCGTGAATATTAAATAGGAACGGGACCAGCGACAAAACCGCCCGCATTTCCTCCCCTTCGTGCCCCGTTATTAATTCACTCTGCTTCCTTCTTTCAATAGTGCTCATATCTGTACAAGTTGCGCTGATCCCAATTCGCCCTGAAGCGTGTCCGATTGGGCTTTGGTGAATGTTATGGCGGAGAAGTGTTTTTGTACCAAAGTCTTACGCCAGAGGTTGGGAACCCGCGCACTTTTTGGACTTGAAATGCGGTGTATCAGTTAATATTATTTGTAACAATTTTGTTTTAAAATTAATCGTTCATAAAATGGGAACTTAATTGAAAATATTCAACTAATAAAATTCACAGTCTCTGGCGATGTCTTGTGGAAATACGTTATGATGAAGAAAAACAATTTGTACTTTTTCCACAGTATTTAGTTTATTTTATCCACAGTATTTAGTTTTATTCTACTAATGCTTATTTAGTTCGAATCATTCGTTTTCCTTCTCACAATGTCGAGGTCAAGTTATTGAAATGTAGGCAATGGCCACATAAGAGGTTCCTTATGGTTTCACATGGGGTCGGTGATACATGCAGCCTTGTATCTAGTTCCCACCCCCTCTTTACTCGTTTCTTGAGTAATGATGAGTTTATGCTGCTGTTTTGGGTATTAATATGTGTTCTGTGAGTTAGGGTATTTTAGTGTAAGGTTTATTGGTGGTGGTGTTTTATGTTTCGTTTTCTTCATCTGTGTTCGGTGGGTGTTACCTTGAGTTACAATATGTGTGTCTTTTGGGGTATGGTTTTCATTAGTTTTGAGGTTTATTTGTCTTGTGTTTTCTTGTTTGAATAGATTAATATTAATTAAGAGATATTGTGATTTTTATTTCCTTCGGGAGCCGAGCGATCCTGATTGTATGCATTTCGCGATAACTTGATTAATTTGTTCTTTTGAATATTGGCGCCCAACTTTCTATCAACTTTCGATCTTTTTATCAGTTTTTATCTATATAAGTTTACGCCCCGAGCGGCATTTTTCATCATTATTTTTACCTTTTATTATTAATTTAATATCATTGCACTTGTAACATTGCTTACAACCGGTGTAGCGTAGGTGAGCTTGGAGTGTATTTATTAACATCAGTGCTTTTGTTTCTAGATTTTTATTTTTGTGTCGTTTTATGTTATTTCATAGCGGAAATATAAAAATCTTCCATTCTTCTCATCAAATTCTCACTTTGTCACTTTCAATGTTCCACTCAAACCAGACGTTTAGTGAGCCGCAAGCTGAGTAATTCCATAACAGTGTCAGCAAAAAAAATTTACTGTGGAGGATAATAAGACATTAGAAATGTGTAAGGGCATCATTTTCAACAGTTTGAGCGGGGAATATATCAATCGCATGAGAGTTTGGTATATGAAGCAGTTGCACCGCAGATTATTCGTCATATCTCAAAACTCATATACAAATATATATTTCTTTCACCTTATTAAAATTTCCATCTCATTTGTAGTAAGGTTAAGGAAATCAATTATGTTCTCTTTACATTCCGTACTTACGAAAAACGTTTTGAGGTTTCCATGTTTATCATCGCCATTCATATGAATTTTGTGGTTAGTAATAATTTGCCAAAAATCGTCTTAAATGTTTATTAAATGAAAAGAGAAAGAATAGCCCTTCGACGAAGTAGATGGGAAATATTGAATAATTATCTCTCTATATTCGATATAATTTTTTCTATTTCTATATAATTTTCTTCTGAGGATTTCATTGATGTTGAAAATTTTGATCGTATTTATGGAAAATTAACGTAAAATTTACATGAGCCAGAGTTTTCCCTTATGTTTTCTGACTCCACTTCATCGAATAAATTTACCGGCACATTATATTAAATACGGAACGAAAAATAAACTAAACCGAGTCGCCAAAGGGCGTTTAAAGAATGATAACTCAGCAAACATATTCCGTGCCCTACAAAAAAAAACAGGTACTTCCTTAAGTGGTACGTAAATTGCTTCGTATATTAAAAGCAATGCGGAGCTGTGAATGCAGACAGCTTGCGGGAACTATTCTTCGAGGAAAGCTTAAAAATGCATCCATTATTTGAGTAAACAACTCCCATCTTAGCCCTCTCAATGTCCTAGTTTGAATTAATGCTTTGTAATCGTTTATGGGTTTTTCATAGTAATAGTATCATTCTCCATCTGTAAATGTTTTACCTTTTGAAAATTCAAGGAGGAAATGTACCAAAAATAGTAGAGTTTCAATTCGTTAGCGCGAGGGAAAACTTCTATAGCAGTTTCCGCTCGTAGGAACCAAAATCAGACTAGGTCATCTTGCGTAGTACTCGGGCCGCTCTGGGAAGTGAAAACTTAGTGGGAGGAAATTCAAAGACAAGGAAGTTACCAAGTAAAGATAATCTCCTTACACCGTAAGAGGTTTTCAATGTTACTGGTTCGGGAGAAAGGTAATTAGGTTGTCCCTTTCTAGAGTGATGGACGCTTTTCGATAACTCACCTAAGGGGGATAAGTCTCTCCGGTGTTACTGGGATCAATATAACCAGCTTCAGTATTGTTTTCTATCATAATCCCTATAATATGAATAGCTTCCGGCGAACGCTTGATATGTTTTCCCTTAGAGTACCTAGTTGATGCGTTTGTATATGAGAGCACCTCGTGTTGCGTAAGGATTGCGGTAGAAGTCATTTCTTACATTTATTCTTAGTTTATCTATTATTTGTATCCTTTCAACTTAATAAATAGCCTAATTATTTCCTTTAAATTTTAAAATTTGCTAATTTTTTAGTTTTGTTAATTTATATGTAACCTGATGCTTTCTGAAAAGTAGCTAAAAAGTCGCTAAACTCAGATAACCTATTGTCGCTAAAAAGCTATTAAAAATAATGTAGGATTAATTTGCCTTTACGAAAAGAATATCAGTGAAGAAACTACGCGTAACAAATTCCTGACATGAATACAAAGTTTTTTATGATCTAAATGCAGCGCTATTTCAGTTTTTTAATAAGCTAAACGTGTCATTTTAAAATTGCGTAGAGGAAAGAAATTCGCTTTCTGAAGTAATAATTGCATGGTTAGGCGACAGAATTGCTATGAGAATTAGAAACTGTATATTACGTTAGAAAGTTTTGGATACGCTGATCTTAGTAGATTATAGTATTGCAACAGTAAAAAATTATATTTTGCCATGGTGATACTCTTAAAATCTAGTTGCTGGACTACAATAATAGAGTATACCATTCAACCACTGTATTATTACATACGTAACTATGATCTGTATATCTGTAGGCGTACGATTCCTACCTATGTCCTCCGATTGGAGCTTTTGGTTGCTAGGTTACGCATTTTGATTTCTCTATCCCATCTTCTTGGTCTATTCACATTTCTCCGTGCTCAGTTGAGAACTGCTCACCGGTTGTCTCCTCTTATCGCAAAATGATCCGCCCACATCCACGTACGCGGTGTGTGCTTCAGAATTCAGAGTATCAAAGGTGACACAAATGATGGAATCCGTAGGAAGGCAGGAATTGAGGCGGAAACGTTCAGACATTGGACTGAGGATGTCCGGGCATTCCCGTTAGGGCCGATCGTGAATTTCGTAATCAGTGAAGCAAACGCCAGGGGGAAATTATAGCAGTTTGTTACGTCTGAACGCTCTTTCCTCACGGCATTAGGTATGCTAATAGATCGTGAAGCCGAGAGATGTTTTCACACTCCCTGCCACACGCTCGCCTTCAGATCCTAAGATGGAACCTAAATAAAGAGTTTAAATTTTCGATTTCTACGGAATATTCTCGGAATAACTTCGCTGCCCAGTTCAGAGGATAAAGATGTCAATATGTATGAGGGAAATAAGCAAGGATTTATTTATCTTACTTTTTGGACGTTATATTTCTGAAAAGAGCATCATTATTAATACATTTGACGTAGTGAATACGCAGCCTCCTTTACCATCTAGCTATTATACATATATCTGGATAACTTTACGGTTATTATTTAAATACAAAAACTCCATGAGGGTAAACTTTTCCTAAACTGTAGGAGTTCAGAAACGAAAGGACCGTGGTTTCGTAGTAGCGCTATATAGCCATGGTCGTTTCGTGGTAGTTTGGAGTGGAAAATCTCATAACTTCATGCATACCGTGTTTAACTACGAGAAAGCAGACCACATCTGGTTTACGGGCCTCAGTTTTGCAGCTTTTTCTGTGAAACAATGTTATTTATATAATTATAATCACGAATTATAAGAATATTATACAATTAATATGTTAATGCAAGTTGAAGGTAACTTTAGGGATTAATCTTCGGATGGTTAATCGTATTTATTATTCGTTGCTGATAGTACCTTGTATTAAAATTTTCCCCTAAGGAACTTAATTAATTCTTAAAATCCCATCATACATAACAAAAATTATCATTCACTTGTTTTGATTTTTAACATTTCACAGTAAAAGTTAAGAATTTTCCTCGCTAACCTTTACGCTCACACTTTTTCTTTGTTGAATGCTGTGACACTTTTGCTGTTACTCCCTTCACTTTTGTCCAAATAAAACGGGACACTGTCTTCACCACAGCAACAGCAGATGATCCCGTTCACACAAATATGACGTGACCTAAGAAATGCTGTAGTTTTCTTCTGTTTCTCGCAGTTTTTTGGGGCAGAAAAGTTTTTTTTTCTGAGATTCATCGCTAGACGGCATTGTACGTTTATCGTGTCCTATTCGTAATCCAACTCGATTGTACGGCGAGTGAATACTCAAACATTGCAAGCAGATCATGTTATTTAAATATATGGACTGCTAAATGTTTAAAATCATGTGGAACATGAAAAGGTTTTTGCTGAAATAGCACGGTTATCTATGATAGTATTAACATTAACTTTACTTTGAATTATACATATCATACGAATTAAATATTGTTAGCATGGTCGAATATTTTGAGCATCACTGATATCGATTTATTGTTTTTAATTCTGATGGATTAACATGAATTAGATCAAATGAATTAATATTTAAATAATTAATTAATTTGTCGCTGTGTGTTGTAATTTCCCTTCTAATTTCGATGTTCTCCAATGCTCTTTGGATGAACCAAGTGCTTATATTTGAGAGTCATTATTTTCCATCCAATTAATTTTATCACTAGTATTTCCCATCCTTTTAATTTTTAAGTAGGGTTTATAAATAATTATCCTCGCTTGCCGACCTTGGCGGCGGAGTGTATAGCATTCCATCGCCGCTATCACTCCAAACTCCAGGCAACAGTAACTAAGCACGAAAAAATATATATTGATTGTGGAAAATGTTGCGGAGGTCGTATAAATGTATTTCATCGTAATTTCCTTGAAGAATCTAGATAGCCGTAACCTTAACCTGCGTTATAATAAGATGTTCCGGAAGCAGTATTTATTTCGATAATAATTCCGTTACAATGGAAATCCATGTGCCTAACAGCAGAGGAGATAATGTTCCAGATGAAACGAATTCATAATCGGCTTTTTCCTTCCACTTAGGGCAATGGTTATTAGTCCTTAATGCGACATCTTTCCAATTCCATACAAGATTTTATTTGATGTAATAGGGTTCCATTAACTCACCCGTGCCCGAGAATAAATTCTCTGACATGCCATCATCCTCTCTAAAATTAAATCCTCGTCCTTCGCAGCATCAGCTGCCGCATCTGTTTAATTCATCTTTCGCGTGATTCTGAATTTTTTCGATCGTTCCCTTTTATCTCTGAAAACATGCACATTCCTGCCCACATTAGAAGGTATAATATAACTTCCTAGTCTTCTTGTATTTCTACTATAACATCCTCTTTCACCGGAATCATTTTTTATTTCGTCGAACATTATCTCCTATGATGCGAGGGATTGTTTTGATGAAATAGATGTCAGCTTCTAATTTTATCTCTTAATACTTAAGACCCGTGGGTGGAGAATGATTTGAGATTCAATCTTTGTGCTGGAATTTATCCTCTAGAAAGAATGCGACTAACGTAGTTGGCGTGGAAAAATATCGACGTAAGTAAACTTTGAATAATCATTTCTACAAACATGTGTGAGATCCATCATAATTTAATTGGGAGATTCTTAGGTGATAAAAATAGAAATAGTTGTGTACTAGGCATTGGATGCCTTAAAACTGCTCTATGATACACTTTTAGTAAGATGAATTCGGCCACATTCATTTCGATTCTATATACTCTTCCTCTATTCTATTGAAACCAGTAAGTGAATATTTTTTTTGGATTCACCTGCCGAATTTTAAGTGGTACGAGGTTTTTATATAATTAACCATCGACCCTCAATAAACAACAGCGCATAAGTCAGCCAATTAACTGTTGATGATGCAATTGATGAAAAATCTCAGTACTTCTAAAATATTCAGTAATCTATGCTATTCTGTTGTATATTTGTTTTAGATTATAAGCAATAAGTAAGATAAGTAATAACAAATGAACTTTCATAATTTGATTGAATAAAATTTTACTTTCGCTATATTTCGCTGAAAATACGCTGCGAGTAAGAAGAAAGAATACTAACTTTGGAACTTATTAAACTTCTCCGTTCGTATGTGATTGATTTGTTTATATATTCTTCATATTCCGATGATAAGCGTATGGCAGACAACATTTTGATGTTACTGCCCAATTTAGAACGAAACATTTGTGGCACCGTTATTATTTTCTCATATATTTACTATTGTAAGAAATAGGTCATAAAGTCGTTATATTTGCGAATTTCTTTTTCTTTCTTTTCATTTCTTCTCATTTGTAATATCGTATTGAATCTGGTCCATTTCGCAATATGATCTTATTGTTGGCTTATAATCCTCATATTAGAAAACATGATAATTTTTTGTTCGTAATTATCAGATACTGGTGGATTTTATTTCAACTAAAACTGTCCAGTGAATATTTGAATTGTCAAACCACAGTTTGATAAGTTTAGATTTCAGCTTTCAAGAATCGTGTTGGTCAAACTCGATTAATTGTTCGCTTTTATAAATTCTCTCGAGTCAAAGATTTTTAGCAATTTCTTAATTTATCGAAGAAAAAAAATAATTCACTAAACTGAAAGATGTTCATTAATAGTATCTACAAAAATCGGTATTTGGGTACTATACCTTTCTCTTGAATATACGCTAGAAAAATGACGAAGATATTATTACTATTATTATTATTATTATTATTATTATTACATATATCACATGAATTTCCAGTTTTTATGTAACAATAAATGCAAACTATGAAATATCTCTGCGTAATTTGTAAAATAAACTGAAGGAATCACTTAACGTTAAGTGATGGTTGATTTTGAAAAGAGTAGGAATTCAAGTTCTTCCCCAGTAAGTTGTTGTTTCGAAAATAACCATTTTAAATGTAGTATTCAATCATTGAAGCCAAGAAATCGCTGTTAGAGCAGAGTAAGGTTAAAAATATCCCTGCACTATTATTATTTCCACAGCTTTGGCGATAGTTCGAAAGAGCCGTTAAAACAGACGAATGGTACTTCAAATTCAGCGTGAAGACTCATAACCCCTTTTAATCTTTTAAAGAGGAACGGATCTTTCTCAGCGTTCGCTGTTTTTGTCGAATTCGTCGAACGGAAGAAAGGAGGCGTGTTTCACTCTTGCGATTTCGAGGCATTCGATGCTCGTAAAAGGGATGAGCTATCGACCTTATCCCCCTTTTGCGGAGCTTAGATTTCCTCTAAAGCCTTTTTGTCTGAAAATAGTTTCTCATGGTACAATAACTCAGAACCTTAGAGATTTTAAGTGGAATGTATGGGAAAATGTACATCTTTCTCAAATTTAACGAACTGTTTGTTGTCATATTCTTGACAACAAATTTTCATTCTTATCAGTGGTAAGATGAGGATTTTAAAGCTTAAAATGTTTATAAGGTTTTAAAAAAAATTTCCTTATCTATCAAAAGGATTCGATAAAGAGGTAAAACTCAAGGATTCATGAGCTCATTTTTCGATTTTTTTACTGGTGCAATTAATAAAAAGGAGATAAGACTTACTCGTTTGAAGATAAAAGGTGTGTGAACTACTTAAAGCGGAGCATCAGTATTCACATTGTTTTCATGAGGTCGCAGATGATTGATAATAAGTGTGACTTTTTCAGTGATTCCTCCCGTATCAAATGCGTGAGATATCATCGAAGTGAGTCCCAGTAATTGTTATTCTTAAAATCCCCAATGTGATTGAAATAAATAAAATATTATTATGAGCTATTTGAAAACGAATGCGGAGGTGCTGGGGATGGCTGGGGAGGAGAGGGATTTAATTGATGTAATTAAACATCAACAGAAGAAATGGGTAGGTCAAATATTATGGGGAGAGGGATTGGTGAAGACTGCAATTGAGGGTAGAATTCAGGGAAAAAAACAGAGGGGAAGACAGAGGATGTTGGATGACATAATTGAGGGGTTAACTATAAGGAAATGAAGGAGATCGCACTTAATATGGAATTTTGAGTGTAAATGAACGTACCGAAAGGTAGAACTCTTATGATGATTCCTTCTATTAGCCAGTTTAGTTTATTTTGCAAATACTATTTTACAATTCTCTGCTTACACTTTTTGTGAAATATTACCAATGTTTTACATTGTCACTAGCTGAGGTGTCTGTTGAAATTCAATCGGAAATTACGCGAAGAAATTTTGAAATACTTAAATTTCATATTCAAAGAACATTTTTTTAAATGTGTCATCAAAAACTCATAATCTATATTTAGATTTCACAAATTATCACACTTCAACTCTTTCAATTTTCAAGGCACTTTTCGAATTTGAGTTATAATTAGTCTACTTAAAAATTTCGCACGGTGAGCATAGTTGTTGAAGAAATCGTTTATTATCCATAAGTGTGTATGTTGCTATATTTATTTATTTGCTTCGTAAAAGAATCTGTTCGAGGCTGAAAAGAAATATTGTGCTAATATTATATTAATATGTATTTCTATTTACTACTTCACTTTAACACTACTTAAAATTATTTTATAATATATATAATATCATTCATTGTTTCAATCGATAGTTTATTTTATTTTTAACCCTTGTATTATTGCTGTTCTTTTTTTGGGACTTCATCTCCAGTTGCATAAATTGTTTGAATTTAGAATTTGTTGTAACTATCTCGAGATTCCAAAATACATCAACAGAAGAATTTATTCTGCAAATTTAATGAGGAAAATCGGGCATTCTTTTGAATGCAGCTGTCGTTTAGCGTCCGAATGCGTGAACTAATCAATTCGTTCTGTTATTTTTTCTGTTTTGGGTGCACATGAGTGACTTTCGAGGAGGCTTTCCCATGCAAATAGGTTTACCATATTCAAAAGCGGGACAGGCCTTCTTTTGAAAAAGCGGGTCATAAGCGGCATGTCGCTTAAAAGACCAAACGTGTATTACCAAGAAAACGTGATTCCGCCTCTTTTTGCTCGTGCCAAACAGATAAGCGGATCTGTTTGGAAATGATATCTTTTTTCATGGGACCGATTCCGCCAACGTGATTTCGTATCATCTAATACATCAGATGACAGCTGTTGTCGCATAAATAACACAATGAAGCCACAATCATCACAGCTTATTCAAAGGAAATACTAGATAATTTTAAAAGTTTATATCTAGGATGCGAATAAGCGCTAATAGTTATTCTAGCGATAAGGACTATCGCATTTGTTTTCATAAGTTTTTTTACCCCTTAGGAATAATTTTAGAATTCATACAGAGTCTTAATTTGTGGTGGTTGTGAGGAAAATGATCGATTTTACTTCTCAATTTGAGATTCATACAATTTTGTGTACTTAGCTGAGCAATCTTATTAATAATGTGCCCGAAAATATCTCTTCTTTTCGCTAATTGCAAAAACGACTTTAATGAACGATTTTTAAGTCCTTAGTTAACAATCGGAATAATATTATAGAAAGTTGCAGGCATTATGTGTTTCAGAAAGGATTAATATTGATTTTATTTTAGTGAGAGGCAATGAAAATACGTATCCAATTTACATTCGCTTTTTAATAAAGACGCCCAATGAGGCGGTGCTTAATTAAGGGCATGTATGCATTACTAGAGATCCGGAACAATTGTGCTGGTAACATTAAATTCTCTCTAATCATCTCAACCTAATAGCTGATAAATAAAAAAGATGGAACAAACACATTGATTACCATCCTTAGGTATAATTTGAGGTTCTGGTGATCGAGATTTAAAAATTACTCATAGGCTTTGGTGTTTTTTTTAGGAGAAGTAATGTTTGACTATTCTTTATTACCTGTAAATTTAACTAAATGTAATTAGTGTGGATCCAAACGTATTCGTGAACCATAGAAGGTACGTCATTTTCAGAATAGCAAAGACATAAACTTCGGTAAACCTTATTTTCCTTCCTTAATTTTAGCGTAAAACCCGTAATCTTCCACATACTCAGATCGAATTTGCTCTGATTCTTAAACTTAAAGTGTGTTTTATCCCAATTTGTCGAAAGTTTGAACAG
Organism: Sympetrum striolatum; assembly: GCA_947579665.1. Classification (NCBI taxonomy): domain Eukaryota; kingdom Metazoa; phylum Arthropoda; class Insecta; order Odonata; family Libellulidae; genus Sympetrum; species Sympetrum striolatum. The sequence goes on along the minus strand of OX388348.1, from coordinate 80,521,554 downwards.
TCTAGTTCTAAAATTATGAAAAATATGGCTAGAAATAAAACAAACTAGCAATTCTCTGAAGCTAGTTTTCCTTGGCCCCAGGACCTAGGATGAGATATAATTTATTACTGGTAAGAACAATTCATTATTATCACTATGCTGTAAATACATACAGAAGAAAGTTTAAAATTTGGAGGTATCATTCCTCAAAAAAGTCTTACAAAAGTTTTATGAATAATTTTTTATAATATTCTGTAAACACGAATTTAAAATGAAAGCGAATACGCAAATATATATATTAACATTTGGGCTTAATCGACAACAAACAAGAAATTCTTTTTACGCCCCACTATACAATAATTGCTTGTTTCGAAGTACCGGAATGAAGAAAGAGAATGAAAGCTAAGCCAAAAGTTGCAATAAATTGTGAGATCATGGATAATCGGAAAGCATAAGGAAAGTAATGCTTCTATCTGCAAAGTATTCATCCCGAAAGGCTTGTTGGTACCTCAACCAACATAAGCGACGATGAGCTAGTTGGGGGAAATGAGGCTTACTAGACTATGTGAGGAGTGAGGTAGTTTGCCCTTGCTTTCCTCTCCAAGCGAGAATGCTATGAGCGGAAATGTCACGTAGTTAATGCACAATGAATTTACGAGTATCACTTTCCTTTGCATTCCATAAGGAGAAGCCTTAATTAGTGCCACCATTCATTCACTCATACCTCAATAGCTTTCATATCATCACTGCCACGAATGAGACTGTGACACAAGTATATGAAAGCTTAATACCTCCATATCCTCTGCGTGAAAAATGAAAAAAATGGTAGCAGGAACACCCCTACTAATTAGGATGATAGGAAGGTCACTAGGGGTCAAATAATTGGAATAGTTACAAGGTCCTCCTTTAAATAAATTACTTATATTCATTGAAAGGTATGAAACAGTAGTCGAGTAGAAACAAGGCTTGTACTAGCTATAGTAACTTATTACAAGATGTGTTTGAAAATATTTTTATTTTTTCTGAAGTTTGTTGATTTGAAAACCAAATTGTGGTGTTTTATGTTTTTATTTTGTTTCCTAAATTTGGTGTTACTAATTTTCACAGTCTCATTTAAGCAAAGGAATGATATTAGGTACACTTTAGCATAAACATTAAAAACATTGAAAATTTGATTAACTGTAAATTATAGAAATATATTATTTAATTTATTTAAAACTGTGCTGTTTACACCTAAGGAAAATGCTTTCTCATCTGCAGATCAACAAAACATGATATTTTCATTACAAACATATTGACACGATTGATGTTAAGAAAAACAAAACATATTTCTTCGTGGAATTAGGCGAGATTTTGTGATATTCCAAAATGGAAAGAAAGTTTTGTGAATTTATTGCAAAAGATCAAAGCTGAATTCGCGTAAGCAAATATATCATGAGTGATCAAAAATATGACAAAAAATACGTAAATAATACAATAATATATTGCACATGTATTTAAATCATACAAAAAATACATTTCCCTCTCTTACAAATGATGAATGAAGTGAAAATCACCAAAAACCGTGCTGCTTATTAAAACTGTCAAAATTAGCGTTATTTCGCTAAATCGGCCAGAATTCGCGTTATTTGTTGGTTTTATCGCTTATTGCGAAAAACGAACACCTCTACTTATAACTTAAACTTTTATATTGCTCTTACCACCCCCATGTGCTGAAAAGTACGTATTTGGATTTTTTTGTATGCTTCAACGCTCAATGAAGGTAATTGTCCGATTATTTTGATACCATTCGATTCTTCTAGAAGTAGGCACGTTGCCTCTCTAATTCGTGATTTCGTTGAAATGTGCAAAGATCTTTACCAAAGGTACAAACATGAACTCCTGGAAATATTTTATCCTCTCAATTTTCCCGGTTAACTCTCCGAAGATCGCCTGCAAAGGACATGGAGGACCAGCCGCAATGGCGCTGCTTTACCCAGTTGGAGATTCCCTCGCTGAGGATAGCACCATCTATCGGCGTTTTCAAGCATCTTCTCGGAGTATCTTTTTTTCGGTCGAGTTTGAATTAGTTTCGTCGATTCTTATGTTTTAGTTATATCGGAATCTTGTTAAAAAAGGCTGCGTATACGTTAGCACCCAAGGATGCTGCGCTAGGATAGATGTGTGTGTGTGTGTGTATCTCATCAGCATGGTTGTTTTTGCAAACCGGACGTTTCGTTAAGTGTATATTTGGCAATTTATAAAGGATTTCGCGTTTAAGGCGTTATCTGACTCAATCTTCTTTCAAATCGTATTTTCGAAAGCCTAGTCATTCGTGTTTTTTGTGTAATTTAACTCATTAAAAATTGATATTTCCTTTTACGGTTTTATGCATTTGAAAAATATTTTAAGCTCTTTTAGCTGCATCATTACTGTCTTATTTATATAGAAATTTTATCCTCAGTTATTAATTATATATGACTCTAAAGCAATTTGTTAAATGTTTCCGTAAAGGGTTATTACACCCTGAGGGGTTAATGTTTACGATTTGAATGCCCATATCTCAGGTGTGTGATAATCCGTAAATCATCAAAAGATATCTTTTTCTCTTTTCAACCCAATTCAGCCATGTTTCAGGGTTGATTTTGAAATTGGCCAGTAATTTACATTCGGTCATTCAACTTCTTACAAGTGTATTTACTTATGGCTTTGCTTATTAACGGTAAACAATCCCTAGGTATAGTGTATCAATCTGATCATGATTTTTTAAGTTTCCAGTTAGATCTCATTGGACACTTCCAATACTACTGAAAGAAATAATAAAAATGCAAATATCAAATAATAAAAAAATTTAAAACCTAATGGCGTAATAAATGAGGTGACATTTTGAACTTGCCTTTAATAAATTGAAAGCTAAAAAGGGATATCAAAATGCTCAACATTGTCCCTTGGAAGTTAATAGTTGAGTTGAGGGACATTTAAAATATATTTTTTATATTTTACGTAAAGATTTGATAATTTCTGCATGTTAAGGGTTTTCTCTCTCTGAGAGCCGATGCCACCTTAAAACCTTTGCATGAGACGTTCCTTTTATTATCTTTTTATTAATATCCTATTGCCTGATGTGTAAGATTTCTGGTCTTCTTTTTGGACAAATCAAAAATAAAATCAGTCTTATTCTTCCTTAATTATTTACTTAAAACGCATTCGATGATGGTAAGGACACCAAATTTATCCTTGTAAATTTAAGTCAAGTCATCAGAGTTGTGCATGTATTTATCGAGTATGTAGTTTTGCAGTTAACAATAGATTATTGCCTCTACTATGCAAAAACCTCTTGATAATGTGCGTATACTAATTCATCTTTTCTTTCTTTGCAGGTGAGTGTTATTTTACATTTCATACCTTTGAAGAGAGAAACACTTCAATGGTGAGTGAAACATTTAACTTGTGTATCAAATCCTTTAATTCTCTCCTCTGGAGTTTCAAATGGATTACGAGAAGAAGTAAAGCTCACATTTTTTTCTGTTATCATTGGTAATGATGGTATACATATCTCTATTTATGATATTTGGGAATTTAACTTCATGCCGCTATGACAAAAAAAGTTTTTATCTACTTGGCATTGGAACGATTTAGTCCGCTTAGAACTAAACTTAGGTCCGAATTTAGGACATTAAAGAGTGGGTTAAAATAAGCTCCATCATCTCTGGTCTTATTATTGATTCAAGGAGTGAGTGATTTAGAGTTAGTCTCGTAACTAAAAACCTTTATATATGTAGTCGAACTATTATTTTCTTAGTTGAAAGTTCAGATTTTATTTGATTCAATTTTAATATTATGGAGATATTTATGGAAGTATTTAAGTGTAGTCGCATCGAAAATATTTATCTATTGATTTTGGGTGTTAGGAATAAAATTTATGCTCAAATTCCATTGGTTACCATCCATCATGATGAAGTTACCGTATTTGACGGCATTTAAGACGCACCCTCATTAATTAGGCACTCACAAGGAAAAAAGTTTTAATAGTCCGTGCGAAAGCGCGGTACCACAATAACTTAAAATGTAGTTTCTATTAGTTGTCACGTTTCGTAAAAGCCAAATATTAACACAATCATTGATTGCAATTACCAAAGATATTTATTATTAAGAAAATTTTACAAATGGAAGCTAAATAGCGAAAATTGCATTCAGTATTGAAAGTTAACCTGTGGAGGTTGAACCTTCACATATAAGACGCAGGGAAACTTTTCGAGACATAATTTAGGAAAAAAGGTGCGTCTTTATATGCCGTCTAATACGGCACATCAAGGATACATTTTCCTTTTCTATCACCCTACCTCCTTAACTTCAAATTCTCTGATCTACTATAGAATTTACTATGTTTTAGACTCGGGTAAGAAGAAGTTTGATTAAGCTATGTTGAAACAATGCTTGAAACGGAAGCTTTTTCGAAAGTACAATATTCAAGCTTTGCGGTAGCGAAAATTGCTGTCATGAAATGAATTTCTGTCGCTTTCTCTTATCAATTGGCTACTTAACAATTATTTGACCTGTGACTCGTATTTCACCAGTAACAGATTCGTTGTAAATTGATAAGCAAATATAAACGTGGGATCTTCCTCTCAAAGATATGTGTGCTTCCGAATTTCAGCGAGATATTATTATTCAAAAATTAAAGAAAGGATTAAATAATTTCAGTTTTTTCCAAAATATCCTTATAATTGCTTTTTATCAACTGGACAGAATATGCTTGGCTCATACTACAATTTAAACATGCAATTTTAATATGAACACGATTGAATATCTCAGTCTTGGAATTCCGATACTCCTCGAAATTTATTGAAGCGGATGATTAAATATGTTCGAGATAAAACGGAAAAAATCCGGACATGGTGACTCGTCGGTTAAACTCTGAATTCCCCAAAGATGATAACTCTTGACATTGTTTTTTACTGTGCTACGGTTCATGTGGTTCGAAAAAATGAAAACAAATTGATTACGGAAATGGAGCATTTCGAGGAAAAATAGTGTATTTCGTTTCCTTGTTTGTCTCCTTCCAATCGAATGATGGCATTGGAAATTTTGATAGGACTTTTTAGCATCAGGATGCGTCGATATTAGTGTAATATTGGTGGATTTTGTCTTTAGTTGGCGTTATTGCCGAAACATGATGAAAATTGGAATGAAATTATTAATATCGTTAATCATGTTATGGCTCTAAATACCGTTATATATCTGCTAGAATTAGTAAAAGATGTGAATTCGTCTATCAAAATGATATTGGACGCATTATGTATATGAAATTTTCATTTATTTCAGTATTTGCTGGATTAAATACATTATAGGTTCTCAGTTAGTAAGAACTGAAACTAACTATAAGGCACGGATCAATTTTATAATTTCCTATATTAATGTTCTAAGATCAAGAAGGTAATATTAGGCGATATTTCCTTTGTGTTAATCTTCATTTGATAGTTTTATAGAGGAAGTCTGTATCTATTAGTTTCTACGTTTTTGGCTTCAACTGATATCAATTAATTACGTTTCAAGTTAATCGCGTTTGAATTTAAATGCGGCATGCAATTGTGAGTTCTTTTTCCATATCACTTGCGTCCTCTGCAAGTTTGACTTCAAAATGACAGACTGATTACCCAAGTCCTCTTTAATATCAATTTGTAGAAAGTTCTTTATGTAGCACGGTGAACAGCATCACATTTTTTTGCAGAGTAAATGAAAAAATTGTTTAACAACGGGTTAAGGTGGTTATCTTTCTAAGCATGTCATCTAAATCGTGTCGCCTATATTTTCAAGGCTAGTCTTATTGTGTTGGAAGTACTATTCATTGGAACTATTCAGTTATTTTCATGATTATTGTCGGTATAAAGGCCAATTAAGACGATTGTATCGTTCTATCTAGGGACTCTGTGAACTTTCTACGGCATCGGGATCAATTGATTATTAATTTATTCTCATATTGAGCGATATTATGTAAACCACTTAGTACGCCAAAAATTAGGTTCTGCAGATATTTCGAGTGCTTGTTATCAAGAATTCTAAGGGTGTAGGTAGACGTTTGTTTACTTAAATTTGCAATATCTGAAGTCTATATGAGGGTCATACCTTGTTGACTGTTACCTAATCCATTGGATTTTTTTATAATAAATTTCAGCGACTCTACATTTACGCTCATCATTATGAATCCTCGTAAGAAACTCATTAGAACTGTTGAAAGAAATTTTTAGGCTTTATATGCAAGTTACTTCTGTTTTATTGATTCGTAAATTCATAATAATAAGTCTAAAATAGCATCATAACGCTAATGTTGTTGCGGTAGGAATCTGTAAACGTGGCAATTTTTACTGTTTATCAGGTTGTCTTCTTTCTATGATTTATGCAAGAATGGTGATGGTGTATCGAAACGGAAAAGTAATAATGAAACAAGACTCTCCTGCGCAATTTTGTGGGATTTTCCATTTTCTCCAGTTTCTTCTATAAATTCAACACATGCGAGTTAGCACGCTATCTATACTCCTTAATATCGAAGGAAACGCATTGAGGAATCCTAATTCGGAGAGAAGCTGCTTGTGGGATGTACGTCTTTCTGAATTCTCGGGGAATTTCCTTGTCGTGACGCATTCGGCCGATCCCTGATTCAGGAATCGCTTCCGTGACGCAGTTCAGAAGGAAATGCGTATTTCCGCGCATATTTCACATCGTAGACTCTCCTCTATTTGGATTGAATGAGACGCAGTTGCTCCTGGTCCCCTCGTTTTAAGGGACCCCTCTGCTAAGGAGAATGAAGAATTAAGTCTTGAAATTGTAGCATGGGAGGTCCCCTACGATTTTCACCCCTCTAACAGTTACATCCGGCGTAGCGTTTATGGTTAAATGCTTTTTAATTTTCTTCCTTCGTAGCTTATTTGTGTGCTCTTTATCTTAGAATATACAAAAATATCTGATGTGTGTTACACCTCCTTATAATCGTCGATCTACTTACCTCTGTTATGGTTCGATCCTCACTGTCAAGCGAAATAAAATTATTTTTTAACATCGTATTTAGTCCTACTTTTCCACCCTTGTAAATGTTAAAATTTTATTATAGCCGAAATTTTCCTTTTTGATATCCCGAATTTCGTCATTAGAGTAGAATATTCGTTGTTTCCACTTAGGGAGGCTTCATAATAATTCTGATCTATATACGAGTCGTATAATAAATGAAATAGATAACATCTTTATTCGATAAAGTTTAGTCGCTATCATAATTGACCCTTAATAATTGCTATATATTTCATTTTGTGTGAAATGAATTAATAATAAATTTTTGACTAGAATCCTTCAAAATTGATATATTTTAACTTATCTGAAGCTACGCGTTGTAGTAATGCATCGAAACAAGGACGTTAGGTGAGCACAGGGCAAATGTTAGCAAATTTTCGTAAATATATCACGACGTCGAAGTCATGAACTCATGTTCACAGAGTACGTATAGTTTCAATTATATTTTCCACATGATAACGAATAGGACGATTTTGCCCCGAGTGATATAACATTGAAGAAAGTAGAATAGGAGAGAATACATTTATTTATGTTCTAAAACAAAGTCCTATGGAACAACTTACAAAGAAAAAACACAAATTTATTGACACCAAAGTATGATGATTGTCTTAAAGAAACTGGAGAACTAATCCCGACCTGGAATATGTGTTTGTAATGAGTTTGTTTTATTTATTTACTTTATTGAAACGCATATTTGATCTATATTAATAACATGAAGCCGTTTGAGCATGATCGTTGTACCAATAGGACCACCTTTCACGCATTCATGCGTACTGTCAATGGAATAGGAAACCATACGTCATATTGTTTCGAGTATTCTATGCCATAGAAAAGGAGAACTAAAGTACACGGGTGTTTTAATTGGTTTTTCTTCTTCATTTGTTTTCTTTTTCTCTTTTTTGACTTATTTCTATTTGCTGCATTACCTTGCAAGCCGCCTGTCGGCGTTCTTTGCCGTGGGTAGTCGATATTTGACTGCAATTTTGGTTTCTGAAAAAGAAGAAATACTGTTCAACGTGTTTCAAATTTGAGTTACTTTTGATCTATTGCTCTATAATAGAAACAGCTTTTGAAGCGCGGAGTGATGAGTCCCTCGGAGCGGACAGATAACGATAATTGACGGAACAGATAAATGACACATTTGGGACACGGAAGTTGAATGTGCATCGCAGAGTAGGCTTTGTTTCTATCCTCCTCATCTTCTGATCTCATCCCTCTCTTACCTCCTTTCTTCTTAATCCTCCTTGGTTCTTGTAATTCCACTTGTCTCTTTATTCTCTTTCCTTCGAGCAATCTTCCCTCCTTTATCTGGATCTGTTGCAATTTCCTCTCGCGATGATGAATTTTCATCGTGTCCTACTTTAGTGTAGGATTTAATTTGCTGTTTTTGTATATTTTAGCTTGGAATCTCTATCTCGAGCTTAACGTTATGCAATAGGGTATGGTCCTGAAGAAAATATTGTCTGCGCGTCTTGGTTCATATACAATGTACCTAATCTTTCTCCTAAAATGGCTAACTTCTTGATTTTAGATGTCCTTTCTCCAAAGCTGAGTGCACTTGAAAAACAATCCATGACGATGTACCCAAGGAAGCTTGCCATAAATCTGAAAAAAATAATATTTTACTCACAGTATGAAAATCCATGCAGTTCTATCACCTGTTTTTTAACAATCAATTATCAAGTAGCTTCATGTACTGAATCTCATAGATGGATTTGTTTTTCATCAGAGTAGAAAAACTGATGCGAAATGTTTTCATGAACATTATATGTGCACAATTTTCATAACTGACGTATTAAATATTAGAAAATCGCGGTATGGAGTTTTTCTGATTTAGAAGAAACAACTTACGTTTTAATGTAATCTAAATTTTTACTCGTAAAGCTTATTCCAATGAAAGAATTTTGATTCTCTTTAAAAATGACATTTGCTCTGATGACAATTTTATGTATCACTTTCTAAATATTTTCAAATTTAGCATCACGAGAGTTGTTCAGATTCCTTGATTTTTTTCTCATTCGAGCCAGGTGTTTGACTAAAAAATAGACATGGTCTTTGACGTAGCATCCTCTCGCTCGGAAGTGACTCCCTTCCATTCATTCTTTCATCCAATGACCTTTCTCTTGGCATCCACCTCATCATTGAAGAATTCTCCTTATAATCTTCTTCATTCGCCTTCACTCCCTTCTTCTTGAGTTTAATTTGTATTTCACAACTTATCGTGATTGTATTTTTTTCCATTATATCGCTCGTAGTATTTTAGACATCGAGGAAATTCAGGTTAGCTTGGGTGTTATCTTAACGTAATATAATGGTTCCAAATTTCTGTCTTCGTAAGTATTAAGTTGTTTCTCGAGCAATGCTGTTCCCAGAAAAAGTTAGTATCAACGTACGCTTTCGTATCCGCTTTTCAGGATGTGGCTTGCCTACTTTAATGTATATAATGTATTCCTTTCACAATTCATGTACTTAATTCATTGCTTAAAAGAGTACTTGTAGGGGGTTGAATTGATAGTTTTGATTTATACTATTTCCTTATCGGTGATCCACTACCATTACCATTAGTATTACCATCGACCGCGGTGGCGGAGTGTTTTGCATGATACCATGTTTGCGCTCCGACACCAAGGTCCCGGGTTCGAATCCCGCCTAATAGTATAATTCTGGTTATGGGAATATTATAGGGAATAGAATCAACTGCTTGGGCCGTGACTTGGTGGTATGGATCCATCAGGAGCGAAAGTGAAAACAAACTTTTACTATAAATAGTAATTTTCCACACATTCCCTATAATTTTCATTATAGGGAATGTGTGTCTTTTGTCAATATCTCTCCTGTAATTGTTCAGAAGTGAATGTTTGTGTGGGTACCTCATAAATAAATAAATAAATTAGTGTGATCAGTTTTAGAACTTTACCTAACTCGTTTCATGGAACTTTATCCGCAGGATACAATACGAACATTATTATTGCTCTCGTTGTTAAAACCTTTGTTACTCATAAGAAAGAGCGGAGGTCCCATTTGTGGGACGCCTGAAGGTTCTCATCTTTGCCTTCCTCATCCTTTTTCTTCTGTATCCGCAATAAAGTTATTCCTACCTTTTTGCTTCTTTATTCCCTCTCTCTTTTCAGTTGTCATTTGCTCCCTCTCTTCCTCATTCTTCGGTCGTGAATTTCGTATCGAGATAATTCCACTTTACGAATTTAATTGAGAAATCTTTTTATCCGTGAAAGTACGTATTTGGCGAAACCTCGGTGATCGTTCTTTCCTTTTTAATTGTCCCTCTTTCATGGTTTCAATGAAAGGGAAGAGGTTTTCTTTCGATGGAGTCGTTTGTCCGAGTGTCACTCACTCCGCTTCTTCATTTTCTTTCCTTTATCAATTCTCTCCTCTCCGTTCTTTCTTTTTCCTCGAAACCCGTTTCATTTTGCTTTTTATTCCCCTTTTCTTCGGTTCATTTTATCCTGCATTCCATTCCTCTTTTTCCTTCTCTTTCTCCATTTCCGCTTCCCCCTCATTTTTTTGTTCGTCTCTTTTCTGCTGTCATTCATCTCTGCTCTCCATCCCTTCTGTCTTTTCTTTCCCGTATCATTCTTCTTCGTTTCGTTTTATTCCCATTTTCCTTCTATCTGCAACTCGTCTCCCTGTCGTTTCATTTAATCGAGCATTACCCTCTGCAAGGACCGTCCACGTTTTTCTCTGCATCTTAAGCTTTCCATTTCTTTTATCTTATATATCAAAATAAAATGATGTTCGTGAAGTCGTCTAAAACTCGAAAACGGCTCGACCGATTTGAATATATTTTTGTTTTGTTCGCCTCGGTACGGAGGTGGTTTAGGAAAAAAGAAAATTAGGAAAAACCCAAAATGAATAGCCGAAAAATCGAAAAAGCATTTCCATAAGAAATGCACGTAAAGTTCATTTTTCTCGCTGCAGAATTTATTTCATTTGAAAATTTAAATTATAAATAATAGTCGTGCAAAGTCGAATCAAGCACCGAAAGAAGGGGAATAGAATAAAGATTCTTATTTTGGTCGTGAAATATCGTTTACGAATCGAAATTTCGAGAATTTTGTTAAAATGCGTGAATATTTTATCAAACTTTCGAGGTTGTAAACAACCCATCCCCCTTGACAATGAAAGCGATTGTTGATTCCAAGTTCATGTATTTATCCATCAAAATGCATTCAGAATAGAAGTCAAGTTAAAATTAATCCTTATAATAAGTGATACACTTTATGAAGAAGAAAAAATTGCATGAGATTTTAACATTTGCTGTTACGAACAATATCATGTGAAGAATCGCACGGAGAGAAGTACGAACATTTAAATTTTAATTTTTTACATTTTTTTTAAGCGTCAGTAGCAACCAAGTTTTATTTACAGCAACGTAATAGTTTACTGAATTTTTAGTTAGAGTTTTAAAATGGTTTTACTCTTTCTCAAATCGAGGACTTAGTGTGAGGATTTCAATATTGTAAACTTCTGAAGGTAGGTTCGACATATATAACAAAAATATGAGAAATAAATATAGATACTCTAGATGGAATTAGGTGGTACGAAGTTCACCGCGTCATCTAGTCAATAATAAAGACGCTAAGAAACTCTCCTTGGATGCAATAATTTTGCTCTAGTCTAAGTTCCTCTATATGTATAAAGGGAAATCAAAATTTTGATACGTTTTTTGATTTAAAGTTTTTATTAGAATAGCTTTATATCTTATAGCAAATAAATTTAACTTATTTATTCCATCTTTCTGTCGTTGATATTCACTTTGAGCCAACACTTTTCATTAGGGATATTTTCGTGCGCATTAGAAGTATACAGAGCCCAACACTCTGAGCGCAAAGGTGAACTTTACGGTTATAGTTTGGGCATATCAGCTTCCATCACTGCATTTTATTAAAATGCAGTTACGTTTGTAAGTTAATATTTATGTTCGCCTTTTATATAAATATACTAATGGAGAAATGTATGTAATGAATAATTATCGGCCGCTATTTTGCTGCATAATGACCAAGTTTTCGCAATATCTTGCTGTAATGATCTCAGAAATATTCTGTTGATAATTTGTTACTTCCGAATAAGCTGGCACTCAGTTTCACTTTTGCAGTTACAACAATTCATTTGGTGCTGCATAATCGTGATAGATTTTCTTTTTTGCTTTTTAGGTAGTCTCATTCGTGTTTTCTCTACAGTAATAGATAATTCGATATCAGAATCGTCATCAGTTTGTTCTGTCATCAATTCATCTGATGAAAGTTCGGTAGTTGCAAATATACAGATATTAATAATATATAATTATTTAAAGCTTTGATTTTACTTCTTAAATTTAATTTATACCGTAGGTTTTGTAAATTTTTCAGTTATCCTGATGACGGGGTAGTGATTTCCAGCAACTTATTGCAACAGCAACTCGTATTGCAATTAAACATTTATAAATTAATTTGCGACAGAAACTTAATTCCACTTATTCGAGAACCGCGGCTCATTCCTGTACCAATCACATAATTCATGAATGGAGGCGACGGAATACTTCTTTGCTTTTACATTCTCTTTAAAACGAGAGGAAAACTCTTCAAAACCCCACTTTTAGCAAAATCTCTCACCTCTAACCTCCCCACTGGGAGATTTGGGTTCGAGTCCTGGTTAGGGCGAATCCAGCCGTTGTTTTTACTCCTTTTCTTAATATGCGGAGGTAATACGCTTATTTTTCTAACTACAGTTATTAAACTGTCAGTCACACTAAATTTCTTCACCTGGTTATATTTTAACTTATAATAATGCCTACTTTATCCAAGCCTTTCTCTCTAATTTTCTGTGAAATCAATTTGTTTATCTGTTCCCGCCGACATCTCTTTCGTTTTGGTATTCGCTTCAGAATTTGTTTTGGTGTTGCCTCGCATCATCATTCTTTTTTAACAATCGTATTTTATTTACTACTCTTTTCAGCGTGAGTAATATTATCTCTTTTTTATTCGCGTTCTTCGAGTAAGATAATAGCAATGGCGAGTGCCATAGCTATTGACTTTCATCTGTCATCATTTTTCTTATTTTGTACGTCAACTGTTCTGTTTCTCTGTTTTTAATTGTCGCAGCAGCAAGACGTAATTGAGAGTATCACGACTATTTTTTCTCCGTCGACTTTTAAATAAGCTGATCATATCTCGGATATTTCAAATACGGGCATTACCCCTCAGTAAAAGAGATAAACAAAAATTTAGCAAAACAGGAAAAATTCATCGCGCGATTTTTGAGTGAGTTTTTCAATACGAAACTGCAGACAGTATTTGGTAAAATATCGGCCATTTTGTTGATGGTGTTTTATCTTAGTAGGAGAGAAATGTTCAGCTATCTTGATACTATGGCCTTGTCTATTCATGTGAATAAATAATTCTATAGCAAAGATGATTCTAAAGATGTTTTATGCAGCTCACAAATAGGAAGTCAACTGTATTCATGTTTCAAATGACTTCTGCCTTCACCTGGTGGAACTTCATTTTAATCTCGTAAATTAAACTAAACTATTACTTTATTACTTCACAATAATACTTATCACTTTTTATTATCAGGGAATAAAGTTATAATTTATTTTGTCTTATGTGTATTGACGTTTATTTTTCGTAGAGATGACTGTGTATTATCATTTTATTTGACTGTGTTCAGGTAAGATCTCCCTAAAATTGTAATGTTGCCAGCATTTTTACATTTGAAATATCTGAATTTCGGAGGAAAATGTTTCGAAACGGACAGAATACACTTTCTGACGATTATGCAGGGGACAGGCGGTCCCAAATCTTAATGGTATTGTCAACCCTTTTCCGAGAGACCTTCTTTAAACACGTATCACTCCAATTTCCGACGAAGTACGTCTATCACTTTCGAGATTCGCTACACAATCCAAGCGGCCGTCTATTTTAATCGCCTCTCTTTTGTGTCTTAAAAATCATTTTCGTCGCGTATTAAGACGAGACTTTTAAATCTCGGTCCCTTCCGCGATGAATCCGTTTGTCTGTCATTCATTTTTCCCTTTCACTACCGCTTTATCTCCATCTGACTCTTCCATTCCTCTTTCCTGTCCCTCCCTCCCATTCACTCCTTCCATTCACTCCTCCCATTCACTCCCTCCCATTCACTCCCTCCGGATCGCTCCACTCCCATCTCTCCCTCGCCTACGTCGCTTTTTGTTGAGTTCTCTTCTCACGAAAAGTTTCTCGCTTGACCAAGACAGGAAACGAATCAACTTTTCTCGCTTTTTCTTTTATGCTCTGAGAGGGAGCGATTCTTCTGATTCATTCTACAGGAAGACGTGACCTAAATCCCTATTCCTGATTTCATTCTCCCCCAACGTACAGCTGTTATACTCGTGGCTTAGATGCGATTACGTTCACCGATACGCCTTTTCAGAACTCTTTCGTCCCGATGTCTTTTCACGCACGCATTTTGTTTCGAAATCTCCTTTTCACGTCGTTTGCCTCGTTCCGCTCTGAAACGCATCCTTTCGACGTGAGCTTTTCTACTTTTCCGATCGCTGACGTCCCCCAAGTGATAAGTGCCCGTGATCCTGCAGCAATCACGTTTCCTCAGTTGGAGCGATATGCGCGTTTTCAGTCGAGTGAGATTCTTCAAACTAAGTGTACCGATAGTCAAGAACGGGTACGCACATCCTTACGTGACATTTACTATATTCCTTTTAGAGATGAGATCCCATTTGCCTCATTGATTCTCCATTCTTTTCCTTCCGCAGGTACTGGTTAAGTCTCATACACATCCTTGCATCCTTCCATTTATTCCCGTTCAGGGTAATGAAACACAATGGCTTTTAATCCTTTCCGCAATTTCATTTTAAACCGACCAGTTTCGGTAATTTCTTCTTCTCATCCAAGGTGCATCAAAGCACATACTTACAGAGGGCTTTATTAGGCGAAAATTTAGATTATGAAGTCCAATCTTCCATTTAAACTATACAAAAAGAATATAAAGAAGAATAAATAAAGGAAGATATAGATAAAATATTAACAGTATAAATATTAAAGGTAAAAATATTAGAAATACCAATATTAAAAAAATAATTCATAATCAATTTCGTGATGGCAAGAAAATGTTAATCCCGGTTACTCTAAAATAAAATTGTGGTAAGAAGTAGAAGTCAATCTGTTTCACTACCCTGATGAAGCACCAAGAAACCAGGGCACTATCTTTGGTTTGCATTTCCTTTCATTCTCAAGACTACGTACATCTCGTCAGCATCTCATTCAATACATCCAAGCAGGTTTTTTATTAGTCCCTCTCTTCCTCTAGAACCATTATTATACTCCACATTCACCATTTTAATAATATCAATTCCATCCAAACTCCCTATATGTCAGAACCCACTTATTGCATGCATTTCCTGCTGATAATCTTCCATATCTTTCAGCCCACATACAATCCGTTTAAACAACATTTATCTTATTTATATGCCTCTGCGGATTCACACAACTTTTGCTTATATACAACAAGGGGACGAAGACACTTACCCACTGCCTTTCTTGACACTTTCTCACGTTGAATATTTTTCTCTCTTTCTCCATCACACAATAATAAGCACCAGTAACTCACGTAGAATCCAAAGTCATTTGGAGTTACAATTGCCCAAGTGCCATAAAAAAATCAGTGCCTATAAATACCCATGCCCCTCGTAGCTAAATAAATTTTTCGAATGGCTTCAACAATAAATACTACTTCAAAAAACAAGTTTACGAGTAATACATGCTCTATTTTTTCAGAACAACTTTGTCTATCGTTTATATGATCCAAATGTGAAGAGATTTTGAATATTATTCTCGGAATCCAATGGCTATTTCCATATATGTAGCTGCTGCCTTTTCGACTGATAATCATTTGGATATCTCGGGATAGGTTAAATAAAATTTGGCGAGTATAAAAAATGCGATAGTCGATACGAGCGTAATAAAAGAATTCGGAATCATCCACTCAGTTTGGACGTCCATCAACATGTCGGGCTCCGATAGATTGAATGTTGCGGTCGAAATTTAAAAATAGATTTCTCCGATTATCATTTTTAGTTCCGTTAGTGTGTGAATCGTCATCTTCCGGTCCGCTTTTGGCACGTCCACCGAAAACTTGTTTCCAACTATTTTAATGCGCTCTTTCAACACTGTGAGGCTTATTTATCTTTGTATCTCTTTTTGCAATCTTTCAAAGTGTAGTTTTACGTTCTCACTGTTTATCATTTGATTCTGTTATATGTTAGTCATTGCATCTATTACCATCTATTAATTGCATCACTCATCTTATAATTCAACCGTGAAGTGTTAAGTGCCGGGTGGAACACTTTCATTTACAATTTTCCAAGTATTAAATCACTTGTATGACTATTGTGAACGTAAATTACGGCAATTTTGACGAAATTCGCTGATTTTTAAAGTGCAGGAACTATGGAAGTACTTTTTGCTCCTGGGATACTTTCACTCCAAGAAACAGAGAGTTGGCTCTTAGCTGCCATTCAACAATTTCTTTCCGAAGAGAAAAATAAAGAGAATGTAATGTGGCGCTTAAGTATTATATCCGAGCCTCCGAAATGTATTCGAATTGATATCGAGACACAGAAAGATTGTCAGAAGATCAACTATTACTTCTAGTTATTCGCAACAACTTAACTTTAAAATAATACTAGTTCTTTGACTCTATAAATGCGTGCGATTTATTGAATTATTCATATTATATGGCATATTCATTTAAATTCTTCAGTAATGAAGGGTTCAATTACAGTCTATAGTTCAATATTTCATTTTTTTTCCTACGTTGGTTCCATAGTGCGTCTACTTGCTCGTCCGCTTTCGATTTTGATTATTTTGTCCACTTCATTACTCAAGGGGACTAAACTGATTACTGATTTACTCTTTCGGCAATTCCAGGATCTCCACTATGGTGTTGTTTTACATCGGAGTCTATTGCATACCACTATTCTTATTTGATACTACTGTCTTTAATTCATAATACCTTTATTCATGTATCTTATACTTTCAATCATATTACGAATATCAGCTTCGAATACCTATTTTGATACAATTAAAACTTATAGGTCAGTATGTTTTTACTATCGCTGCATTTTAGCTATATCGCCACTAATGACAATAATAATAATTTTCTTTAATTTGACGATGCATACGAAATTTCAGCAACAACTACCGAAAATTCACACTGTTTTTGCGTATTAAAATGTCACAGTAAAGCGTAATACATCAATTGAATTTCTTGCCAGCGCACCGTAATGCTTCACTCAAGGTATTTTCCTCTTCGTTAGTCTGCGAGATGAGCCACAGATGACCCCGACCCGGGACTCGGTTTACTCTCTCGGTTTTGCCGTCTTTCCTCTTATTACTCTTCTTTCAAGAATGTTACGGTCCTTCCTCAGGGTTCAAGTTATCCGTCACCAGTCTACAAATAACTCAGCGTGTTTTTTATACCGTTCCGGTAGCGGGGCTCCAGCAGCGACGTTTACATCGAAGAATTATAACTGTCATAGTCCTCTCTCTTATGATTCGACGGATATGTCCTCTTGCAAATCGGAAACGAGTGTCTCTTCATCTGTCTTATTTCCTCTATCTTGTACTTGTGCGTGCAAAAAACAGTCCGACCTCACTTACAAGCGGATATCTCGTGCATATTCAACCGATGTATAATAGACCGTGTGGGAAATACAGGGCTCTATTTTTTATTCATAGATGCAGAAAGTCACCTAGCTGAATTCACGACCGCTATAATTACGTCTTACCATTGAATACAGTGTTTATCTCGAAAGTAAGTATTAAAAAATAACTATAGATCCAGAAACTTTTAAAAAGAGCCTTCCTTCTCTTCATTGAATGAGTATAATAATAATAATAAATCGTCTTTATTCGTGCGAGATTGAGACTTAAAAGTCTCTTCTTCCATCTAACCCATCGTCATTAATTATAAAATAAGAAGTAGAAATAATTAGAAGAATTGTGGATGTAAAAAACCTAAGAGATTCTTAGGAATAAAAATCCACTGCAGAAAAACACCCACAAGGAAGGGGGGTGTGAAAAACCTGCGCAAACCTACCGATAGTAATAGCAGAAAGATAAGAAAAGAGAAAAATATTCAAAAATAAGTAAATAAACTACCAATAAGTACTTACATTCGATACATAAATAAACCCAAAAATCAAGTTGAATATCCATGTAGGACAAACATTTGTAGTTTGTACCATTCTTTGTTTGACATTGGTAAGCTCGTTATAAATGTACAAACACCCATTCCGCAATTTTTAGTGAAATAAAATAAATAGCGTTTTCTATTTAGAGAGGTGAATGCAGGAACCTCTGTGCTAAAATTGTAGCCAATATTACTCCTGTCATATAACCAATGTCACGAAATTACCTATGTTTACCCTATATAAACATGTAGTATGATAAATAAACGCTCTGATATCTTCTGTAGATCTTTTTAAATCGAGATGTAAATTAAATTTACGAAAGTAATTCGTTCCGGAATCACCTTCGCAGGCCGAAATAAGATTTCTCACGCTGTCCGAAATCGTGAATTACTGCCAAAAATACCTCTCTCTTTTGCTATCTAGAAGAAGTTGGCAGAACCCAATCCGCTTTGGCCATTTTGAATTCTTTATTGCACTCTAGCGCGCGAGGGAATCCACTAATACATCTGTGAACTGAATCTGCTTTCGTTATCCAAGTCAGGGGAACTGCCAAAATTTCATTATCATCCTCTAATCTGCTTTTTGGAGTTATTTTTGAAGTATCTAAATTGTTACCATGATTAGTATGGCCTTTTCTGTTTTTAAATTATTAATTTGAGCCTCCTGATGTTGTAAAATAATTTTGACGTATCGACAACATTGTTGCATCAACTTATAACTCCCTAATGCGTGTTATATTAACCTTTCGAGAGAGTAAGGAAAATAGTGGCTTTTTCCTTTGGTGCAATCAGGAGATTAATAACTAGTACCAAATTCAGCTACATGGTCGCTCTGAGGTAAACAGACGCTGTCTTCTTGTTTTATTTTCTGTTTCGAATTATATCTCAAGTTTTTCTGCCCCGAGATAATTGTTTCCTTATATACGCCATTTGTTGTAGTCCTGCTGATCATCGACTCTCTTTCATTCTATTTCTAATTTTTCAGTTAGCTTGGTTAGTTAGCCTTGTGTAAAAAATACTACGCGTTTGGGATTTTCTTTTTGCGAATTTAAAATATGGACATAGCATCAGAGAAGAAAATATTAGGACCGATGGAGATGTGGTCCGAAAAAATGAAAAAAGTGTCAAATGCAGTAATTATTGGAGCAGTTATTCTTCGAGCCTTTGCTCGCAAATTCTCTTGAATTATTTATTATACTTATCATGTAGCTGGAAAGTAAAACTCAACTCTATCACAAGGAGAAAGGAGGACTACCATTAATTTCTTGAAGAGAGGATAGAATTCAATTTTTCATTCAGTTTTCAATCTCATTGGTTTCTTATGGGACTACTTTTTAGAAGTATTCCTATAAGATGCGCTATCAATTGTACCTTAGATTGGAGAAAATTGCTCAAAATAATTACATCTAAGCAAATTACTCAAGAATTCGAGACGAAATATTTGGCCTTAAGTATTAGAATATCTTATTTTCTTAATATTTTATTTATTTAATCAAAATCTCATTTCCTTTCTGATGTTTGACGCGATCTACCTAGACGGCTTAGTGGTTATTATGTTCACAGAAAGCAGAGACTGTGGAAGGTAGCCACCTTTTGGTTCTTTTAGACTATCTTTATTTTTACAAAATTTTGTACCCATTACCAACTGGGATCTCCTACCCACGGCCTTGTAACTAATTTCGTGCAGATCAGGTTCTTATGCTCTTTTGAAAATTCTATTACCTCTCTAGGCTAAAGCTTGATAGCTGGGATTGAAACTAATTTTGATTTGTATCTATACTATAATACGACTTCGCTTGCGAATTTCAAGAATAATTTTATGTCCATCGTTTATTATCGACATTCTTGAACATCATGTACATAACTACATTGCTTTCGTCCTGTGAACTTCATAGCACTTAATCTAGTGAACTAGAGGCACAATACTATGTGTGTACGTAGTACAGGGTGCGGCAGAACCAATTAAGCAGTTTTGAGGAGTTACAAAAAAAATCTTGGTATATAAAGAAAACACGTTTTTATTTTCGAAAAAAGTTTTTCATACCATTTGTTTATACCATTTATTATATAAATGGTTTGAACAAATTTTTTCGAAATAAAAACGTGTTTTCTTTATATACCCAGATTTCTTTTTTATAACTCCTCAAAACTGCTTAATTTGTTCTGCCGCACCCTGTATTTACCAAAAACTATTTACACACATCTCTATACTTTTATTTTCGACCTCTTTATATATTGATATTCTACGTTCAGATTTAGCCCTTCCTTTTTTCTCTATTCTCAAATGATCCTGTGATACTCTAGCGACATCGTGAATATGCTTTGATTGACATCTTTCTGGTTTTTCCATGCCTGGCAATATTTTTTCCGGTGAAATATTATTCGCTCCCCAAGACGTATAGTCTGTGCCTCAAGTGGGACAGATAACTCAGTTATCGGGGGTCAGATGAACTTTGCTGGCGAGGTGTGCTTGGCGGTGCAAACCCAGCGTCTGACGTGACGCCGCAACGGGACTATTGCCGATTTACACGTGAGAGGTCAGGACTGAGTGTGCATGAGCGATGAGCTTGTGTCAGGCAGGGACGAGCTCAAGGTCGCTTGAACCGTAAACGCACGCACTACCAATGCGCCCCTTTGCTTTCTGAAGATCTTTGTACAGACACACTCCTGCTTCCCCTTGTACAGTTTTTTGTATGCTAGTCACGGAGCCTGACTTCCCTCTCCCAGTAAAAATTATCGCGAGATTAATAATAAATTTGTTTCCCCTCAAATATCAGTGCATCATAATAAATAGATTCTAGCGATGTTGTATAATTCATCCATGATCTCATATATTGGGATAGCTAAAACTTAAAAAAGACACTACTCCAATTAGCTACATTTTTATTCACTAAGTTAACTTTTATTATTACACACTAATTTATTTAAATTTTAGATTTATTAAATTGAAGAGGAGACTTTTTAGTTTCACTCAGTTACCCCCTTGATTAAGACGTTATATATTTATTTCACCTTTGTAAAGGAAGCTTAAAGGCTTTACGAATCATGCTTAGCCAGAAACACTTTTTATGCAGAAAACACAACATTTTGAATTTTTGCTAAATTTTGAAATCGTTCAACATAAATATTTTAGGTCACGTTACGAAAATGTTAACATCTCTTCGAGGTAACATAAAATATTTAAAACTTATTTTCTCTCAAAGTTGAAAAAACCTTTTGGAATAGTTCTGAAAACAGTTTTAAGATTTTCAAAATCAACCTTATGAATATTAAAACAAATATTTCGTTATGAAACATCCAAAAACTGACAGGATTGGTATTGTTACTTACTTGTATTACTCAAAAACATTTAAATCTCAGTCAACATAACTTGGAATCTAAATTTTCGTATATCTTGGAAACATTTTGCTCGTAACTCATCTTCAGATGCTCGCAGTATGATTCTTACAATATTATTTGGAGTTGATATGCGACAGTTCCATCTTAGAAAAAATAGGCTAAGCTAAATACTGCACCTTGCGCAGAATGAATAGAGTCAAGTAAGAGGCTTCCTTTCGTATTTATTGTTAAACAGATATATAGAGGAACGAATCGTTCCAAAATTTCTGCAGATTAAAGATGTAGCTTTATAACGTTGCAATTTTAGCTTATTCTTAACTTGAAAATGACAAAGAATCGTTATTATTTTACTTTTACGACATACATTACAGTATATCGTTATCATTACTTTCTTGTTTACACTTCCGTCGAGTCGTAAATTAAAAATGTATTTTTCTCATTTCAAGTTCAATTTTATTACATTAAACTTCCCTCTCGTACTTAGCATTTTGTGATTATATCGCTCATAGAGTATTGCACGAATGCCATTTTTAGTCGTTTTGATTTAATTTCAATGAAAAAATCTAATATTCACTATCATCGGGGTGGGATTATATGGTATGAATATAATTATTGCTCTGTTGGGTGTTTAGTTGATTGTGGTGCATCCGTCTCAATAAGTGTTATGGGAATAGAAAATTATCTTTCTGTTTCTCATAGCAGATCATCGCAAGACCTTTTCATTTGCAATTCAATTATAGAGAAACTGGATAATGGAACTCAGATGAAAATATCCATCCGCATATCGAAAAATTCCTTAAAATTGTGAAACTATTGTGCATTACGAATAAACGGGGCTAGAATCACCGAGGACTATTCAAAGATAAATAAAGAGCATTTCCACTCTATAAGACGATTAATTGCACCTTTCTAAAAATGCAGAAATCAATTTAAAATGCCTGTTTGCTCAGTACTTATATTGATTTATTTCTGTGATAGTTTTTCTTAATGGAATTGCTTAGGTAAACGGTTGAGAAACGTTTTCTTCAAGAGTCTTAATTACATCCTCATCTGTTAATTGCGTTTTCGCAATAGTAGAATCGTTTATAAAGAAGCAGAATGCCTCGTCATTGTTCATTGCTGTTGCTAATCTATATTCAATGGAAAGCTTCCACGCGCGGTAAATCTTACTAAGCGGTTCTTTTTGTTTCAGCCACGGCAGAATAATTTTCTCGTATATCTTAATATTTCTTAAATAAATGCTTTCAACGTTATCACGAAAAAATGTCCGTCGAATAAATTTAAGAAAATTGAGGTGAGAAGGTTAAATCCGGGGTGTGATTTAACTCAGCTGGTAGATTGCTCTATAATCATGATTTATTTATTTAAAAATGCTAATCTACGACGCTGTTTTCTCCGTTTTCTCTCTCTGTCTGCAGTTTATGCCTTTCCTCTTTATCTATGCTTTAGTATTTTTCTACCTTTCAATTTCCGGCATTTTACGTTTTATTGACTGGAGTGGAGAAAATTCATCAATACTCAAGTATCAATTGCGTTGGTGGGAACACAGCTTTTTTTAAATAGTAGAGATGAAATACTCGATCGTTAACCGTAAGATGAAATTCTTGAGAAAGTGTTTATAATTTGCAGCTATGTTACATTTTGCACTTGTGGAGCAGGATTTTTACTACCATTTTACTCAAAGACGGTCTCACTTATTGTAAAGGTAGTTCTTATGGAATAATAAATCTTTTTAACAGCCATATATCTAGTTAGCCCAAAAAGACTTACTTCCGGTGGCACTTTTTTTCTCTCCGATTGCATAATTTTTTAAATCCTTTTCTTTTCGCAATCATTTCTCTCGGTAAACTTGGGATTCATGGAGAACCTGTCTTGTTTTGGACAAATTACAATGTTATATCAAGGAATTAATCGATATAAAATTCTACCTGGCAAGTTGATGCAGTAGTTAGAACGTTTACTCCTAGTACTTCTATCCAGCTATAAATATATATTTTGCTCCTTTTTGTAATTATTTCTCGCAGAAACCCTGGCTTGTGTCTAGAAAATTACAGTGATGGTTGTATCTTCCATTAACATGAAATCCCGCGTGTTGTAGTCTTGATGCAGTGGTTTACCGAACTAGTTCCTCTCGTTGAATCGTGGCAAGTGAACATCTGATTCGAGATTTAGTTTTCCCAGAGTATTTTTATCAGAATGAGTTTCTCGGATTGGCATCGCACGTAAAATCTCGGCAGGACGAAAGCGATGGGCGAAAGGATTCGAGTTTCAGTTGAAAAACAGCGATGCGTAACGGTTGAGAGGAAGGGTTGGCAGTTAAATTGAAAGATTGACATGGAAAGAGAGAAGGAGGAAAGTTGGCGGGAGATGTCGGCCCATTCGACACGTGGAAGCGCCACCATCGGGAAGGACAGGCACTTAAAGATGTCCCCCTCTGATAATGGCTACTGAAATAAATATTAGGTAGTTCCGCGAATTTTCCCGCGTAAATTTTTTTTTACGACGTTTGGAGCCTATTTTATTTTGGCGCGTTCCGAGAACGTATTCAGCGTGGAGACCTTTTTAATAAAGATGCCCAAGCTTTCAAACGAGGGTTCTTTTCGTAATGGACTCGAAGGCTTTGAATAAATTGCCTCTAAACGGAGTCCCGATTCAAAAGTAATTCGTTTACCTCTCAGTGTATTCGTACTATCCGTGTAAGAGACGTTTATGGCTTCTCTGAAGCTGCTCGTCGTAAGAGATTTTACTTCGATAACGTACGTTGCTTTGACGTTGATATCGTGTATTAGAAGATGAATTATGTCTCTTCATGTACTTTACTATGCTCACGTTGGGATTTTATTGACAACGCCAGTGAAATTTTTATTGCTAATGGATATATTTTATTAGACGATTTGATGACACTTTATCTCGTATCATTGATATTCAAAGCAGACTTATCGAGAATGTTTACCCTTTCGGTTCTGATAGGACATGCGAATGTTTTCATGACGACTACAGGTTTATGCTAATTTCGTATGTTATTTATATTGGAGATAGATTTTGGTTATGATCTTCTGTTTTCACTGCAATAAAGTACCGCGTTCTCCATCTTTCATAGTCACCTCATTACTTCTTTAAAGGATCCAAACCTTCGGGCTTATCAAGTCAATAATTATAAATGTATGTGTCGTTTGATTCAGACAACATCGAATTTATTTCCTTCAATGTACCCTTAAACTTTTTAATCAATTCATATTGAATATGTGTTAAGAGGAAAGCAACTTCGCTTTCTTATTAAGCTATTTAATCTTTGGCTAAGGCATTTCCTTAGATCTATCTCTCAAAAATGAATTATTTCGTGATGTTACCGTAGGATAGAATTCCTGCGTCGATTATTGGCCTATTTCCTTATTTTGTATTATTGTTACATACGCATTGTTATTATTGATTTATATGTACTTATTCACCTACGAATTCATTTTAAGCACCTGCCAATTTAGCCTGAATGTACATAGATATAAAAGTTCTAAACTCATTAATTTTGAGGGAAAAGGATTATTGTAGTAAATTTTGGTTATTTTATAATTCCTGGGCCATTCCAAGCAAATCTGTTATGCTATTTGGTAAATCACTAACATTATTTACGTCTTCCGTCTGATTTTTCTCTCAATTTAATTTTAGTAAAAGAAAGTACTGCAGAAGTTATTTCCCTCTTTTTCTTACAAGTTTTTGATTAGGTTAACTGTATCCCTTTGCTTGCCTTCATTATTTCCTCTGTGGTTTTGTATGTAAAATACTAGCTTAGCAGTTGTTATAGTTAATTTGTTATTAAGATATAGACCGGTTATTTATTACACCAAAGATGACTTTGTTGGAATTGGGAGCGATCTTCAATTTAATATCGTTTTGAAAGAGTTATGATGGAATGTCATATTATAACAATTATTTTTACTTGTTTACCTTTTATCAGAAGCAATGTCTCAAGATTGTAATAATTGCTTGTTAAATATTTGTCGATTCTGTTCAATGGAACATTTGTGTATTCAGTTGTCCCAAATTTCACTTCGAAGTGCGCTTTAACTTACCTTTACGTAGTTCTCAATTCGCTCTATTCATCGCTGTACAGCATTCAAATCTCCGCTGAATTATTTTCGTGTAATTCTCATTTGACGAAAGAGATCGCATCTCTTGGAACGCGAAGAAGCCTCACTCAGCATTTCCAAAGTACGAATTCATTTTATTTACACAAGGGAGATAAATGAGGTATACAATAATTTATAGCTACATAGTTTGTACATGTCCATTCAGTTTACATCATTACGCCGAGACATCTCTTTCGAACTCACTTTCCGTTGAGCAATGGATTAGCCCTTCACGTACCCTGTAATTCAAGCAACTCTGCTTAGAGCTCCGCACACGTTCACTTTTCCGCAGATTCCTTTGGCCGTTGGAGGGAAAATCGTCTGTGGAATCGACGATGCAGCCATTTCACTATCTGCCATTCAAACACCGAATAAAACGCGTCTTATACAAATATTAATTGAGGGAGTCATATCGTGACCGAAACATAGCGATTAGGCACGTAAATAAGAAATGTGGTTAAGATACGTGAAATTACCGCCAGCAACGTCATTACATGCATATAAACGTTGACTTTGAACCGTAATATATATCTTGAACGTTATACTGTAATTTATGTCGTAAAAGTAATTTATTACGTTCATAATAATTGGCTGTTCTCGATAAAATGTCACCGAGAGTCTTTTTTTTGTGCTGATAGGATTATCAATGGTTCCATAATTGCTGCGTGTATTGTTTGTTTCAAGAACTCCACGAACATCTAAATTAAGAAGGTAATTGTAAGATTTTGGTGGCGATCTTTGCTTTTGCTTGAAATTTTGTCAGAAAAACACAGTGTTCTCAGCGTCCCATAAACCGAAATATCATCTTTGATTGCGGGAGAAGACTTCCATGGGCTAATTTTCGTTTCTTAATTAGTTTATCATCAGATGCCATTTGTCTAAACATATTTCTTTCCCGTATACATTGTTGCCACTCAGTTGATTTTTGTTGGGGCTATAGAGATGGATGCAATCAATTACTTGCAATGCGCCACTATGTAATATGTTTCGTTCACTATTAGTAATTATTTCTGTAGTTGATCATGGATGGAGTATCATTTCATAAAACAAAATTTTAAAGGGTGCAGCGTCTACTAAAGAAATGAGCGCGAAACCATGTCTTCAATGCAATCTCTGCTTCAAAAATAATCTCGTGAATTTGTAGTAGCTGGTTGAAGTAAGTTTTCAAGTACCAAGCAGCGAAATTTTGAGTGGAAATCCTTGATTTGTGATTTATAGTTTAGAAGGTGAGTATAGTAGCGAAACATTCTCCATTCACTCCGGAAAGAGTCAATAGAAGATCTTGCTCCGCTAGTACATTCGTAAGATTCCACTCTAGAGCACCTGTATTTCGCGTACATTAAAACACCTTTACAATGGGCAGCGTTATTTCAGTAGCGTCGATCTTCTCATTTCGAAATATACTCGCGAATATTATACGAGCTATTCGAATGAAAGACCAATCGGTACTTTTTTTCTTTCCCATAATCTCCCAATCTCTCCCACCAAGCTTCTACGTGAACTTACATTTATTAGTTGAAGGAAATGTGTTCAAGTTTTTCATGTAATGAATTGGTAACCATTAGATGAGTAATCCTAAACGAGAGCTAAAGTTTTCTTTAGTTCGTCATGGAACATAGTTTGAGATTGTTTAATAGTGTTTGAAGGCAGATTTCTAGCTTTGCGTTAAACATTCTTAATGTATCGTATATTCATATGAATGAGAAACTCTTACTATGAAGCTTTGCTTCATTACTGTGGAACGTGGGACACAAGGAAGGGGAACAAGCAAGAATGGAGTTGAGCAAAACGTTGATGGAAATATGTGAGAAATTATAGAATGCTCACGAAAAAGTGTTTTGATTGACGGCAGGATGCTCAGATCAAGAAAGGGTAGAGGGCTAAATCGAAAGATATTGATCTTTATAAAGGTTGATGTTATCTTTCATAGAAGTAATGGCATTGCATTGTAAAGGGAACATACTTGAGGACAGAAGACGGCTCAGGAAGTTACACTTCGTGCTTACATGACACTCTCAGAGATGAGCTTCGCTTCGGATGATAGGTAAAGAACTCTATCCCTTCCTTGAGCTACTCGAAGGGTCCAGCTTGATCATGGACCATTGGGAGATGAATGGGATGGGTGGTTCTTCTCATTAGCATCTAAAAGATATCCAATTATGGAGGTCGTGGCGTCACTCGATGACATAACCTTTGAGGTACGCCGTTTTCAAGCTTTCAGTGCGTTTAACTTCGATCTTCGACGCTTTTGTCGTAAGAATCATAGTACTAAAACAAACAGAGTAGTAAAAATAAAGGCCTCTGATCCGAATGGCAATTATAAAATATATTTCTCTCTCTCTCTCTCAATATATGCATTGGTGCGTTGGTTCCGCCTTCATCCGCGGAGGGGCGCACATACATTTCACACGCACATATATACCTACAATATACACACACGCGCACGCGTGTCCCTTGGTGTGTTCGACACGCACAATATACATAAATCTATGAAGATCAGGTACACTTTTTGGGGCAAGCAATTCGCCGCAGTGATCCACTGGGGGAATCGTGGCGTCCATGCATTCGGTCTGTACAGTCCGAGGGGCCCGTCCGGGGCGAGGCCCTGGCACGGGGGCTCCCTCGGGGGCACTCAGGGCAGGGGGCGCTTTTCTACGCCCGGTGTCTCTCCTCAAATGCAGTATCCGCTGTACGTTCGAATGGCCTCGTCCGTGTAGCTCTTGCCCGCGATGACGCCGGCGTGCGTGTGGTGCCTTGGGCAGTGGTGGTTGTGGGGACACTGGCACAGGGTGTTGGTGTTCACTTCGTCCACCTCCAGCCTCTTCCTCACCGTGAACAGTCGGCACGGCTCCTTCCTTTGGCAGCGCAACCTCTGCGGGAGAAATCAGTACGTTAGAATCTCTGCTTTCATACCACCAGTCGTATGATGGGTCTAAAAGTTCACCCTATTTCTGGGTCTCAAATGATCGTGAATGAATATAAATAAGACTTTTGAATCGGAAAAAATGTAATTGGGCTCCCGGATAGTCATATGGACAGCGCGTTTGCCTTTGGTGAAAGCGGTTTCCGGGTTCGATTCCCGGTGGGATCCAATGTGCGAAATGACCTAAGCTGTCGAAGCGCTATTAATGATACTTCTACTGCTAAAAATAATTTGAGGATAAAATGATTTTTACATGTCTCAAAATGTCTTAGCTTGATAAAATTGTGCCGTACTTTTAAGGGTCTGTTGGAAGAGTAGGTTTTGAATGTCAGCCTTACCCGTGATGCAGACTTTTTACATTTGATTGAGCGTAACTTTAACTTTGCGAAAAAATAAGCTCCCACTATTCATCATTCTAATTATATCGCGGAACTCAGATAACTTGAGCATATTATTATCGACTATCTGAAAACCAGTTGTTCTACATTAAAAGGATGTAAGTATTTTCCGAGGAAAATGTTGTCCAAACGCTAAAACATGCATCTAGAAAATCGAAATATCTGCAAAACCCATAAATATCTTAATTTCCCTTATTCAATCGCTATAATTCATAGTTTATAGACAGGAATCTCCTGAGTCAATAGTTAGACGTTTTTTCTTTTCCAGAAGACAGTCAGCCAAAATCCTAGTTGGTTAATTCTTTCATTATTAATTTAAGTAACCTGTGGATATTTCATTGAATGTGTTTATTGTTCAATCAATCATTATTACCGTATTAGCTCGAATATAACGCGTCTCCGAATTTAACGCGAACCCGAAATTTTCATAAAGATATTTAGACAAAAATAATACTCATAAAAGAATTCAAAGAAAGTAAAATTCAATCAGATAAGCATTTATTTAGGTAATTATAGCAAATAACACAGGTTACATTCATGTCAATAAAATTAAGTAAAACATTCGGTCGGACGTTCAGTCACGTTTCAACCTCTGTGGGAAAATTTTTATATTACATTCCATTACTTAAACCCCGAATTTACCTCGAGTCGATTTTTTAAACGGAAAACAAACGGTCGAAAAATATCGCGTTCTCTTCTGGCTAATACGGTAAATAAAATGTTTAATGAGAATAGAGGCTACTTCGACTACGCCCACGTTTTTCTTGGTGAAACTTTTCCAAATCCGGCAAAATTGAGCAAATTTAATTTTTATCCTTTTGTCCTTTTTATACATTCATGCAAAGGACTTTATTTGTCGTAATTGTGACTTTTTAATCCCATATTCCATTTAACCAAATAATCATATGAATGATTAAGATTCTTTACGAAATAATTCTCTTATTTAAAATTTATATCTGGAGTGAGTTGGTTTTCAACAATTTTATTTTTAAAAGAAAATAATGCTGAAAGCTGGAAAACCGATTTGTACTATCCTTTCGAAAAATACTTTTCCGCTTGAATTCGAACCTGGGACCATTAAATGAATGATGAGTGGTATGAGTTTAGCGTATGGTTTTTCCAGTTTTATTTGTGATTTCTTCACTTAAACATTTCCTTGTTCATAAGATACTTACACTTTGAGGTGAGCAAGCGAAGGAGTATTGGTAGCCGACGCCGTGCCTCGTCTCGTACATCTGCCTCTGGATGAGGTACGCCACGGACGTCTTCGGGCAGTGGCAGTGCACGATCTGCTCCGTGGCGTTGTCCGGTGAACTCCTCAGCGTCCACGTGATGTCGCGGAAGAAGCGGCACTTGGGCAGCTTCTTTATCGGCTCGCAGAGCTGTCGGATCAAGTGACTCGTCAGATTACTCACGTTACTTCATCTAAACATAACGACTTATCATATACAGGCTTATGTTTAGTTGCTGCTTAAGTTTCAAGGTTAAGCGATGAAAAAACAAATTTTGTTATATTTAATGAATAGCTGCGTTCAAACGCACATTTTGAAAACCTTGAATCAAAATTTACTAACGTTCAGTCACATTATCGATAACTATCATCGATAATAGTCAGTGAGATTGGATACTATAATTAGTGTTTACTTTAAGTCAAAGACATTCGTATTAAACATGCATAAGTTAAAATGAATTATGAAGAGGATGCTCAATCCATCAATGGAAGAATATTTCCGAAAATTATGATTGAGCGTTAATTTTTAACGTTGGTTCATTTACAATTCAAAATAAGTTGAGGATTATGTCCGACACTACGAAATTTCACTCAGAACTGTCATAAGCATTAAGTATCACAGTATAAGGAAAGCAACGTAAATACTGTCCAACCCTTTATCGACTGTAAGGACTCCTAAGTCCCTTTCATTAGCAAGTTTCGTTCATTGATCCACTGCTGAAGGTAAATGTATCGATAGTAAAGTATTGATATAGCTGTTTCCTGCTACATTACTGTATGTATTTTTACTGTTAACATTTCAAAGTTGTACGTCAGTGTCATCAGCTTGTAATGCACAGGATTTAAACCATATCGTTCTGAAATCATTTCGTCCCGCTATGCTTCTTCAGAGCCCCTTTGATTTCAACACGCTAATGCGAGCAGTGCTCTTCCTAATATATCTTTCGCACATCTCAGCGTGACTCATAAGCCCCTTGTAATGACGGGGGCCCGAGAGATTCGGTTTCCTCCAGTTTCCACCCCATCGAGCGCATGAATAATTCCGCCGAGGAACGTCTTGTTCAAAAATAGCGCTCTGCCACCTTCATCTGCGACAAGGCGCAGTTCTCAAGCATATCAAGATAAATGTTACGAGTAATGGTGGGCCCGTGATTCACTCAACGAGAGGTTTCCTGGTCGGGACCCTTTCCCATGAACTACGTGCCATCGAACGAGCGCAGGAAAGTTGTCTACGAAAGTCTATCGCACAGTCTTCTTCCTTTTCGATAATATTAGCGGAGCGTGTTCTTTTAAAACACCCGAGTTATCGAAGCGGAAAGCTATTTTAATGAAGAGGACGCCGAAGATGCGGTGCGTTTACCCCTTACGTTTCATACATAACGTCACGCGAACTATGATCGTCTATTTCCGTCGATTTGCTGCCCCGAGTAATAAGGAAAACATATGTAATGCAGCCACTTGTATTGATTCCCTTGACGAAAAAATGTCGCAGACAAGTGCTTCGTATTTAAGATGCTCCTTCAGCTTGATTTGCTACGCTGCTGTGTAGCAGTCGGTCGTTAGTCATTACTCTATTAGAATATACTATAAATCGATTGTGTTACGGATTAAAATTTCAAAGTATAAATTATCTCCAGTGAGTGTTTCAATTAAATCTTCGGTCATTAAATACAATTTTGTCGTCAAACCATAATTGGTGTTGGTATGCTCAACTTCGAAAGGAAAATAAAAAAAATAATATTGATACCTTCTATTTTATAAGTATTTCTAAATTATTTTCATACTTATTGAATATTCTTTGTTTATCGTATTCTTTGTCGTTTTCGATTTATTTTTTCCTTTTATTTAAATTTACCAACACAAGATGAACTGAAAAATATACTTAATTAGTTAACGCATTGGACGAAGAATAAAAAGAGTGAGAAACAGCTATTTATCTCGAATTTAGTTTCAAATTTCAACAATACTGTTACTTTTATAGAAATAAAATCGGGGATGGTTTAAATCGGGTGCTGAAATTCATTTAGTTGCTTATCAATCCAGCAAAGTTTATGCATACTTTAAAACGAAACATAGGCGAAAAAAATAAAAAGCGAGGTTTCTTGTTATTATTTAACCATTCGGATTTTTCTATATCTTATACTGATAGAATCGTAGTTTGTATGATTTACTGCTGCTTCGTAGCTAAACAACTGTCGTTGCTCGAATCAGAAATAAATGATGATATAATTAAAATAGAATTGCAAGTCAATTTTCAAGGGCTATCAAAAGTTAAATAATAACAAAATTAATAATGCTAACTCTTGTTTAAGTCTAATAATAATCATAAACCTTTAAATCAGAAATGAATTAATTAATTAATCACGTGTTAGACCTCATCTAAATTTAATGAAAATCAATGGAAGAAGCCTTCAATTGGTAAAACTCCATACTAGGATAGGATGGGAGTAGTTAATCCCTCATTTAATTAGATACGATGATCTCGTAATAATTGAAATTAAAATATCGAGGGTACTCCGAGATCAACGAACGCTGTGGAGCCGACGCATGACAAAATACGTCCCCTTCAATGTACATGCGCACTCGAGTACGTAGTATAAAACTCACTACGATTTAAATTTCTTCGTATGCGCGAACACGTACTCTTCTTTGAACGTACTTAACTCGGCATTAAACGGAAGTGATATTAATAGTGCGTTCTCGGTGTAATACGCCGTGAGCATTTAAGTGGCAGCCTTATCTGAGGATTCGGAACACGTCTTTCTTCTGATTACAAGCTTGTTAAAATGCTGCGGCGGTGGCGAGCATGGACGGACGGACAGTCCCAAGACAGGGAATCAACAAGGTCGTGCAGAAAATCGCTCCTGAGAATTATTTCCTGGACATTAATGTGCGCATTCCTGCGGCATTAGATGAAACGTGAGAGTCGTAGTGGATGTGGAGCAATTTGGGATCATCTTCGGGTTTCGGTCGCGGAATCGGATAATTGTAGCCTAGAAAACTAATATCTTCCCCAACGGGATCCGCTTCGTTCGAAGAGGCAGGCGTCGAAATCAGCAACGCAAATTTCCATCCTTACGTGCGAAAAAATAATCCATTTCATAACTTTCTTTGTAAAATTTGTTTTACTAATAAAATTTTTCATTACTGCATTATGGTACACAAATCAAAATCTGGAATATTTTGTGTCTATGGTGAAGAAATGTCGTTTCTTCTTTAGCATGGTTTATAGCTTGCTCGTAAGTTTCATTGTTCCATTGCAATTATCGTTTTAGTTATTCGATGAAAAAATGAATTTTTACCCACTGTATGGAATTCCGCTTCTAAAGCAAGAACAATCCATTCGCATTTTGAAGTTAAGTGCAGCTTCTCAATTGCTTGCTAGATCCAAATGTAATTAACCTATTTACTCTTCTCAAGGTATGCTGAATTAGTCTATGATTTCTTTGAAAACTTGATCTATTTTTCAATTGAAACGAACGTTAGCATTATATGTTTTTATTATAAATAAGTTATAAATAATAAGTGAACCTACGCTGAATTAGGGAGACATTACTTATTAATACCATTAAGTTTTACGAAATTTAGATTTTATCTTAATAGATTTATAATATTGAAGTTATTTTGATCATTTGTTGCAGAATAAAAACGTATGAAATACATTATCTTTTCGCACATCGTAAGGATGAAAATTGGAGTTGGCTTTCTAAGAAGATTTTTGGGATGTTTGAAGTATAGGAAGCTTAAAAAAATATTATCCTCACCCAATTTATAAACCTCTCCCAAGTATAATTTTCCAGTGCTTAAATTGAATTCTTATGGAATGATCTGAAATTTAATCTCCATCCAGATAGTGATGGCAATGTTTAAAAAAATTGTATGGATTTCTGAAAGATATCGCTTCGTCGATACATTTCGTGGAAATATTTTTTACTGTCATCCTAGCTCGGGAGAATCATGATGGTCTAGAAAATACAGTATGGATACTGAAGCAGTTCGGTGCTGGAAAACCTTAATTGTGCTTCCACACAAGCTGTTTCCCTTCCACATTATTATTTTTAATTTGTCTCGACTGCCTTCATTGAATTATATATTGGCATTTGTTAAGTATTATTTTTAAGTCGAGATGGAGTAAGTGTGGTTACCTTGTACTGCCTGGTCTTATCGGTGAGCGTATGTCCGTCTGAGGCGTCGAGGGCCTTCGAGCACTGGTTGGGCCCCCTGCATCTACACTGCCTCTCCACCCAGGGGGCGTCGTATCTGTCCACTTTGCTGCACACTGCCCACGGCGCGCATTCCGGAAGCTCCTCTTCACTGTTCTGTAATGTGACGTCAACGGCATAATTAATCGAGGGAAGCCCACACTGCTGCACACCGAGATATGTCTTTATCTTACGTGCCCTTTTGTCGCTCTCATTCAATGCAAGTTAGTTTCGTAAGCTAGATGATGCACGTACATAGATTACTTCAGAGGGATGGGTAAAAAATAACTGACGGTATATGGTGGAATATTTCCTTACTAAATGCATACTTATTTATTTATTTGACAGTTTAGCTGCTGTTGTACAAAATTCAGTTGAAAATTTCTTGTTATATTTATATTTAACATGGAATCACATTAATATTGTTTTGGTGCATTAATTTCAGCAATCACATCAGCGAGTAATTTATTTAGGTCTTAAACCATTTACGTTGCTTCAAATAAATGCTTCATTGAATGATTTACAACAATGAACGCGATGTAATTCCTAAGTGAAGAGCTCCACTTGTACACAAAAGTGGCATCACTTAGGTAACATGTATAAGAAAATCTCTTTTCACTAAATTAGAAACTTTTTACTTAATATCATACAATGATAATTTTCCGCCGAAGAAAAATTGAATTAATTGCGATCAATTCTAGAAGTAATTTACGAAAGAAAACATGGAACGATTAAATCTATGGAGTTTGTGGAATCAAACTATAAACGATGCTATAATAAATAATTATCTCATGTCATTATACGTCAGTGGTTATTCTTCGAAAGCGAGGAAAAATGTAACTCGTACACATGATTTTTTCTATCTTCAGCTTTTGCTGCTTACATGGCACTAACAAGAAGAGTTTTGATAAATAATTCCATTATACCTTTTATGGAATTTACGTATTCATATAATTGCAATTATTCCGATTTCCAAGAAATATATTGTTATTCACTGTTGTTTTATTGAACCTCTTATGTGATCCAGTTTTAGGACGTATTGGTAATTGATCTATGACTATCTGCGGAGGTTCAAAGAACGGAGCTCCGTTCCGATATTACTCAAGATAATCATTAATCAATCCAAACTATTTCAGGGTCAGTGAAATCGTTCTCTCAAGGCCCTTCGATTCATAATCTCATTAAGTATTGGTTGCTTTATAGTTTGCCAATATGATTTAAGATAACGCATGGTTCCTTCCCGCAATTCTAACCTCCTTCACCTACCTCGGTTCCTGCTTTCAATCTCTCAAAGATCAGTCTTCTATCTATTCCCAACACTTTTCAATTCTCTCTTATCCCTTCCGTTAAACTGTTTTCCCCCATTAATTCACTCCTTTCGTCCATTCATTAATCTTGCTATTTAGCTTACTTTGTTGTCTCGATTTTCGTCCTTTTTCCCTCATATTTTATTATTTATTATATTTCCCTCCATCATTATCGTGTTTTCCTTACATTTCCTATTTTAACTTATTATTACTATTTTATTTTATATTTCTCATTTAATTTAACTCTATTAACATTTTTTTCATTTAATACAAATGTTTGGTTGCATTTTCATGCTCCTTTGTTGATATTTATACACATGTCTATTACTATTTATACTTTTTCTCAACATGTTGTACGATTCATTGTAATTGGTCGAAATGGCTG
The DNA here is from genome assembly GCA_947579665.1 of Sympetrum striolatum. Taxonomy (NCBI): domain Eukaryota; kingdom Metazoa; phylum Arthropoda; class Insecta; order Odonata; family Libellulidae; genus Sympetrum; species Sympetrum striolatum. The sequence continues at coordinate 80,485,441 of OX388348.1, read as the reverse complement.
TTTATGAATAAACTTTAAATAAATAAAAAAAATAATTAAATGGTTATCGCTTAATGGCTTCAATCAAATTTAACGTTTCGATTTCCGACAAGTCGTGTGGCATCGCCGTGTATTGGACATAAAAAGGAAGCAGTATCCCCTTAAAAAGAAGGAAGTATCATATTAAAAGATATAATCTCTCAGAAATTCATGTTTACTCTTCCGTGCCTTAATTATGGGTTCAATTAAACGGGACTCATCCGCCATATGTAAGCCGATCCCAGAATTAGAAAGATACTCGAGTTTTTCTGTTTCCGACGCGAAAAAAGTTTTCTTTACTCTCTTTCTCTCGGTAACTGTTCAGAATACTGGTTGCGTTTTTCTGTTTGTGAATTGTGGATTTAAAAAAACTTCCTGAAAGGGAATCTCTGCTTGTTTTGTATCATTATATTCTCTTACTTTATGAGATTCCTCGGATTGCTTTAGACTTTAATTGCTCGCTTAGTTAACTGTTGCTTCAGATTTATGAATTCTTTTATTTACCGATTACTCATGAAAATGTCAGAGCAGCTCACGGAGAAGCAATTTCTATTGTTCTAAAGGCATAACACGTACAAACCTCGTATTAGATATCATAAGAAGCATTTTTTATCATGCATTTTTGTCCTGATGTGTGTGTTCAAGTAGCTCATGATGTGTACTTTAAAAGGCTTGTGAACCTATAAATTTAGATTTTCCCATGATTAGGTCAGATATGGCCCTTTCGGGTCAATATATATGATCAGTAATGAGCTATTGCGTAGAAATTATTAATCATTGTTTGTTATTATTAATCATTTTAAAAGTACTTTTGTAACTTAGGTGTTCAAAGAAATACTTCTTTTTCTTCAGTTACCGAATCTAAGTATCGTATATATCGTATATCCATTTTCCGATTACCGGTATCCCATGATATGATTTTGGGTCTCCCTTAGATTTTAGTATTTTGTATGCTTAATTTCTTCCAATAACCCAAATTAAGTTTCCAGATCAAAGTTTTTATGCATTTTCTATACTTCTGCTCTAGTATGTATATAAAAATTTTAGTCAGTATATTATCCCGCGAAATCTCATTGTTAGTGTGTTAGTGAATCATCCGTAACACCTGTCTTTCATCAATTGTCATGCTCATTATGCCTCCAAAATTAAAACAGCTGCTAATACTAAAGGAATAGCAAGCAGATATAATAATCATATTCTTTTGCATATTTCATAAGAAGTTGAGAGGTTTAATATCCACAGCAATCACATTCTTTGCCATGCGTTCCCTGCATTCATCATAAATTGTTACGGCTGCGGAGGAAAAGCGGAAATGCATAGCCGTGATAAACATAATAATGAACCATAAGAGCGCAATATTGTGTGCGTGGAGAATTTATGAACGTATCGGATCTGTCATAAAATTCAGGGAAGTTAGATCTCAAAAGAAAAACAAAAGGCGATCAATAAGAGGTTTTGAGCGCATGACTTGGCATTTCGTCAATTAAGATCATTTGTATTGTATCGTAGGCTAATGAAATATAAATTTCTGAGGCAATTGTCGGAAAATCAAACTTTACATGTTGAGAAGAGAATATTAAATACCTGCTTTACACAGCTAATGAATATTGTAAAGGAATGTCCCATTTTAGTCAACAAGCGCGGTCTTCGTAGAAATGAAACATATTAAAGATTTTAGAGGAAGCAAAACGAATAATATTCATCGATTTGGAGATTTGTATGATGTCAGATTGAGCTTACATTCTAGATATCTCATTTTTAAGTCTTTTACCCTAACTTGTGCTATTGTTGAATGAATGTTATACCGATGCCGAAATTAATGTCATTTGTCATTTTTCCTCTAGGATATGAGTTGTATGATATTGAGAATGGAGAATTCCTGTTCCTCTAACTGTTTGTGGGGCATATTTTTCATAAAAAGTAGAAAAGAAAGAAATTTACGGTTAGAGCATTCTCCAGAGTGCGGCCATCTCTCTGGGCCATTACCTCCAAACTCACACCGTTTTTCTTAAAAAAAAATTACGTGCTTCCGTAATACACTGAGGCTTCAGCCGTCCAGTTAACTTCGGCTACTGAACTAGAAGAATAAACGTTAAGTAGAGAGAGATTTATTTTCTTTCAGAATAATTTGTCTCAAAAAATATGAATGCTAAGTTTCTTGAATAAATTAAGATTTATAGCTTGAGAGTCAAGAATGAGATCTTAAGCAATCGCCGTAAATTATACAATTCGAAACACAGGATTGAAAGATCTTAACAGAGCTTATAAAGATCGGTAGGACTGAGAATTCTCAATGCTACTGGAATTTACTTTATTTTCCGCTCCTCGAAATTTACCGCTATTCGTATGTACTCATTGTAATTATTTGATTTTAATCTGCTACTCTTGAAAGCTATTATTCTTGTAGGCTACGCCTCTAGAAGTTATGGTCACGGTTAGAGGTCTTTGTTTTTCGCAATAAGCGATAAAACCAACAAATAACGCATATTTTGGCCGATTTAGCGAAATAACGCTAATTTCGACTGTTTTAATAAACAGCACAGATTTTGGTGGTATTCTAATCATTTGCAAGGGAGGGAAATGTAATTTTGGTATGATTTAAATAAATGTACAATATAAAATTGTATTATTTACGTATTTTTGATCACTCATGACATCTTTGATTACGCGAATTCAGCTTTGATCTTTTGCAATAAATTTACAAAACTTTGTTTTCATTATGGATTATCACAATATCTCGCCTAATTCCACGAAGAAATATGTTTTGTTTTCCCTAACGACTATCGTGTCAATGTGTTTTTAATGGAAATATCATGTTTTGTTGATCTGTAGCTGTGAAAGCATTTTCCTTTGGTGTAAACTGCACAGTTTTATTAAATTTAATTTACAGTTAATATTATTTTCAATGCTTTTAATGTTTATGCTAAAGAGTACTCAATATTATTTCTTTGCTTAAATGAGACTCTGTGAAAATTAGTAACACCAAATTTAGGAAACATAATAAAAACACAAAACACCACAATTTGGTTTTCAAATCAAAAAATTTCAGAAAAAATAAAATCATTTTCAAACACCTCTAGTCATGGTCTTACGAATTATTAATGTGATAAAATTAGCGTAACGCCTATCCCGTATCGCTTTGCTGTTTGCAGCATCCTCAGGGGCAGATATTGTGGGTTGCCGAAATCCAAGGGGCGAATAATGTTGCTTTCGAAATGCTTTGTATCGCAGTTTGACTTTGGTAGCTAAAATAAGAGCTTGTTGGTATATGTTTCAGTGAATTCTGTTCTAGCTGTAGAATTCCGTCTCATTTCCTTTTTGTAGTATTTGATTCGTCGTCTCACTTCACACTAAAGGTTTGGTAAGATGGAAATACTTCGTTATCAATTGCTGCCTCCTATTTCTCCTATGATTATTATCGTGATTACTTTTCATTCCCTATCATCTCCATTCTATTAATATCCGTCGTTCCTTTACTGTATGAAATTCTTTCTTTATTTACGGAATTAACTCGCTCCGTATTCTGAACAATAACAGCGTTTTCGAAAATTATTTCGTCAGCATTGCCAAAGAAAGAAGATTTTTTTGCTTAATGTTTTTATTTATATTAAAACGCATCAGATCCATTGACCATATGTCTGATCCTTGTTGGTGTATTTTCGATGATTCTCTCTAATTGTGCTACCAATTAAAAACTTGAATGGTAAATATACTAAGTCGAATATTCTAAACATAATGTAATAAAGACAACTTTTTTATCCGTCGGTTGATGCTTATCAAATTCCTTCCCTGGAAAATTTGAAATGTTATAGTACTTTGAGGTATCAGAATGATATTGATTAAGCACTTATTGACATCTAGCGGTATCGTTGGTACTGTTGTTAGCCTATCAGCATTGAGGTACTTATCTTCCATCCCGATTAGGAAAAGTAAAGTAAGTGTAAAGAGGATGGCAATTTTAGACCAAACCTGTCGTCTCGAATAATCGTGGAAAAAATTAGTTTTCTCTTTAGAAATCGAGTCTTTAGGATCTAGCGGTTCCATTTTGAACGTCAAGGTCAATGCAGGTGATTTGTCTAGGATGAGTATTCACGCAGCACGGTTACAACAAAATCGTGTCCATTTTTAGCGCGCATTGTCCCGAATAATTTTCGCTCGCGGTCGTTGGAGAATTCGAAAAGGAGTAAAAAGGCGGTGAAAGCGGAGGAGTGCGCCCAGCACGGGGCCATCGTGGTCTGCCGCGAAACTAGACACTCTGCGGTGCGGATGAGGGCGAGAAGTCTTGTGCGGTGACACAGCCTCTGGGTTTCCGGCTCCACCACGCCAGACGGTTGTCGACAGCCACGCCACCCACCCGCCATTTTACATTCGATAGAATCCTCGATAACTTCCAAAACAAAGAGTGTTCAGGAAACTTAAAAAATCATCTACTCATCTTCCTGTATCGAAAAGCATTTGCCTATTACGGTACCAATTTATTATATGGTCTGACAATGCTCTCTGCATCTATAGTTAGAGGTGTTTGAAAATGTTTTTATGTTTCCTGAAATATGTCGATTTGAAAACCAAATTGTTGTGTTTTGTGTTTTTATTATGTTTCCTAAATTTGGTGTTACTAATTTTCACAGTCTCATTTAAGCAAATAAATAATATTAGGCACATTTAAGCATAAACATTAAAAGCATTGAAAATATTATTATATGTAAATCATTCAATTAAATTTATTTAAAACTGTGCTGTTTACACCTAAGGAAAAAGCTTTCACAGCAGCAGATCAACAAAACATGATATTTTCATTAAAAACACATTGACACGATAGATGTTAGGAAAAACAAAACATATTTCTTCGTGGAATTAGGCGAGATTTTGTGATAATCCAGAATGGAAAGAACGTTTTGTGAGTTTATTGCAAAAGATTAAAGCTGAATTCGCCTAAGCAAATATATCATGAGTGATCAAAAATATGACAAAAAATACGTAAATAATACAATTATATATTGTGAATTTATTTACATCATACCAAAATAACATTTCCCTTCTTACAAATGATGAATGAAGCGAAAATCACCGAAATCCGTGCTGCTTATTTAAACTGTCGAAATTAGCGTTATTTCGCTAAATCGGCCAAAATTCGCGTTATTTGTTGGTTTTATCGCTTATTGCGAAAAACAAACACCTGTATCTATAGTTACTGCTAATTATGGCCATCTCTCTTTATCCATTCTGTGTACATGTTCCCATTTAGGCTTCTTTCTTTTATACTGTCATTCAGATTGAATTGTTTTAGGTCGATTCTGATTACTTTAGTAACGTTTTCCAATACAGTGTTTTTATTCCATTGGAAATATATTCAATCCGGTTGCATTCCTTTTTTTCTGGTTTGCTTTAATTCAATGAAAAACTAAAAACGTAAACGTCGATATAGGTGAGATTTATGAAATTTCAACTGAGTTTCTCGTTTTATTTTTCAGGTTTCATTGTTTTTTCATTATTTTTGTGGTTTTCAGGTCAATGTTTCTTACTGATTGTGAAGAGAACTCAATTTGTTTATTTTCTGATTTACCATCCGACTGTATCCAATGGTCAGCTCCAAAATCAAGTCTTAGGCTAGTCAATAAGGCTCAACCGTTTTGCTAGTTACCACCTATTGTAAATAGGAGACTTTTATTTTACTTAACTTATCCTCGGAGTAATACGAGTTAAAAGAACTACGAACTTCTCAGACTGCACATACTCGTTACGGTATTCCCTTTCATTTTCAAGATAATTTGCTTAATCGTGCGATTCCTAGAGCGTGGATCAGCAACAGCTATTAGAACTATAATCTGCGATGACGCAATTATGGTATCGGTAAACTCGGCCTTGGATTCGTGGGAGGATTCTTCGGAGAATGGAAGAAGAAAAGATGTCTTACGATACGAATTTCATTTATTTTCTCTGTAACACTTCCGTTTAATGGCTTTCATCGTGTGTTGTTGGATCTTTTTACCATATTCTCCCTTAGTTACAGGTATTCGTATATTTTTTATCTCAATCGTTGTACTCAGTTGATATCGGGTGCATTGATGTAGATGTATACCATCCATTTTCCAATGAGAATCACAAGCGATAGTCACGTGAAAGCAAAACCTGCCACAGGTATTTCTTGGGAGTTATAGAAGACTGTTTCGTACCCATTTGTCATTTATTCAACTTCATACGAATCGTCGCAAAGATTACACGGTTCATTCCATTACGTCGGCATGAAATTATTTTCCTAATTTTGAATAATTATATTTATTTTTTTTTAATTTGATATTTGCCTCTTGCTACTTTTGGACGAGTCATCAAGGGAGATCACGTCTTCATTTACTACTTCACTAAGTGGTATTTAAGCTTATAGTTTTATTACCATATTTTTATATATTTATATTCACTTATACGTTAATAAATTAATGCATTATCATTGCTGTTAGAAGAGTATTAGATTTCAAGGTTGATGATTGTCAAAGTAAAACGGCAGTCTATTTTGAAAGCGTGACAGATTTCAAGGACGATTCTTTTTAGTCCTCTTAATTCAGATGTTTGTTGCATCGATTCAAGATTTCCTGTGAGGTCAAGGCGAAACGTAAATCAAGAAATTCAAAAAAGCAAATTAAGGAATCAATTATCGCCTGAGTGATCTCCTCCTATATTCTTGCATCGTAAACTATATTGGTAGAGTAGTGTAGCATCTCTTTCCAACTATTGGCAGAATGATCGGTTTTGACTTCACACTTAAGTTCGCAAATGATAGAATGACACAAACACGCGTATCTTTCGTCGAAGACAGGTTTAAGGAGATTCGGCGATGCGTATTCTCGGAATTCTGGAAAATTCCTTCTTCTGCATCACAATCTGAACCATCCAACGGCGTTTCTCAGATGCGCGTAGCTCGTAATATGAGAAGATGATGATGGAGATAATCTTCAGTGAGAGCTTTCTTATAATGAGTTAGACGTAGAATTCCAATCGCCGTTTAAAGAAATCCTTTGAAGCATGTCATATATGTTGTTGTTGCCACAAATATCTGATGACGTATCATCAATTATGTCTCATGTTATTTCACTAGCTTTTTCGTTTGGTTATAAATATTTCGATCTGTGTACTGCTGATAAAATTCAGTATTATAATACACTACATTTTGCATAAATAAATTTCCTGTTTCATCCTGGATTTCATAGTGATTTCCGATTTATCCAAATAAAGATATCGTGTTTTCCCGCGAAGGAATTCAATTTGACAGTGATTAAGAATTGATGACAACGTAATTGCAATTTCTCTTCAATCACTCATCAAAATATATTTTAATTAGCTCGTTAGTTATCTTTTCTCAGTATTTATTTATTTAATCTATGCGCTGCAAGTTGGTAAGATGGTGGCAACGGTTGAGGGGGATACAACAATACAATCTGTCCGGTATTCGCCCAAGGACGAGAGGACCCTCCAAAAACCTCTCGTGGACAGTACACATCTTAGCAATAGCAATAGGCCCAATTAGTACAACGAGTCAAATAAACAATATACAAACACCTCCACCACAGATATTGCTATTTAATAATTGTACTACGTGGAACTATTTTCTTATTCTAAGGATAACAAAGTGATTAAAACTATGCCTTATATATATATAACAAGTTAAATTTTATAATCTTCTAAGCTTATTTTAGAATTTTAACATTCACCGGCGTTGGATTGAAAAGTTCTCTAGGTAATGCATTCCATTCCCTTATACCTCTATTTATTAAAGAATATTTCACCACGTCGGTTTTCTATTCACGCTCCTTTATTTTTAATCTGTGATCGCCGCGCCCTCTATAGTTCGGGGAATGGAACCTCCCTCGTAATTCGTCGCATCCATCTTTGGAATTCCACGCTTTTAATTCTCCCGATAACCTAGATATCTTCCGTCTCCACGATAACGATTCCCATCCTAGCTGCTAAAAAAATGTTTTCATATAAATTAAGTTAAGGGTACCGATAAAGTCTCATATGTTTATGATGAATTCGCGACGTGTTTTAAAGTAAAGTAAATTCAATTTTGAAATCAGTTATCTTGAAACCTTGAAAAAATTTCATTTCTTAGGAGTATAATACACAAATTGATACGCATACCCAGCCTCAAGTATTTATTCCTCAACGGGAAGTCAATTTCTACGTACCTACCCGCTACTACGTAAGGTGCTTCAGTTTTAATCCTGTCTTTTTTGTTATATATCCACAGTGCGAAGGTTATCCCTTCTGCACTAAAGTATTCTGAAATTATTTGAGTATATGTAAGCGTTGGCTGCTTTCTTTGCTACAATCTAAGCAGTCTAAGATAACATTTCCTCGAAGGAATCCCACTTTTCATGTATTACGTCATGGCTCAGAAGAAAACGGTTGGAATTTTCTGACGTATCATACGGAAAGAATTTGAAATGGGGTGAGTAGAGAGATGAATCCTGTTCGAAGCTGGATGTGGAAACTCCTTCTTAACATACTCACGATACAAAGTTGAAGGCCGGAATGTGCAATATCCATTCAAATGTTTTGATTAATGCGTTGATTCGGCACGATGCAGATAGGATTCTCTAACCATTCAGTTTTCACGAATCGATTGGAGGAGTAGCTATGCACGTGATATCGTTCTCCAGGAGGTTTTTGGAAAATCCATATAATTATCCGTTTTTATCGGAAAATTGTATTTAATTAAATAATGACGAACTTACTACGATTTTGTGGGACCCAAATGAGGAATTTTCGAGTTTAAATATTGAGAAAAGTTCAGAGTAAAGCCGCTTCGTGCAAATGAGCTTATTCAGAAGAACGGATTATGCTACAGAACTGTTAGACACTCTTTGGAGATTAATCTGGAGGTAAATAAAAGTTGAAGAAAATAAACCGACGAGACTCCATTTAGGAAATGATATCAGGTGGTGATGGTTAAGAAGGAATTATAGGTAAATTACATTGTAATTTAAAACGAGATTCTCTGAAAAAGCTTACCTTACTAACAAAATAAATCTTGGGTGCCAATTACGTACATAGTGGAAGATATTTATAAATGAAATTATTTGGGAATGGAATGTGGCACCTAAATCAATGTTCAATCCCTTGGAAATCCTGTAAGAAGCTTTTATATTTTTTCGTAGCATTTGGATTGACATTATGGATATTAACTTGTGGTAACAACGGTCCTGTTGGACTCGATAGAGATTATTTGTGTGCAAAAAAAATTACTTGAGACACGGCCTCTCTTAAGCCTCAAAAAGCCCACAACCAACATGATGATACGGCAGGTATTTTTACTTTCTCCTCATGCGTAGTATAGAGAAAGTATTGTATTCGAAAAAAATTAGACCTCCAGATTTCAACTGAAATAGATGTTTTGGGGCCCATAGAGCACGTTTTCGCTATTTTCCCGAACATGTCTGTTTGTGTGTGTGTCTGACTGTGGTAAAAAAGTTCGTGGGCGCTCTATCTTAAAAAGTAATTATCCGATCATTTCCAAAATTCATATTTAGTATTTTCCTAACAACGCCAAGAGTTGATTAGTTTTTTATGAATGCCGCTTAACCGGAAGTTCCGGTTTAACCGGAACAAACTTTTATTTCTTAAATATATCTGTCAGAATGTGCTGTATTTATATACAATTGTAGTAAAGTTATAGATAATGTTCTTTACCTCAACTTTTGTTTGAAACATTATTCTGTAACACTCATTGTTTTGGAGTTATTTATGTATTACCGGTATAGGCTTCTGTTTTCAATAAAAATGGAGAAAGTCAAGTATTGGCCACATCAGATTTTTTAGAAGTAGCGCCTATTAGCAGCTTTGTAGCGATTATAATTGACGAGGTCACGATGCTCGAGCACACCGACTCTTGGGAGCGAAGTATGTTGAGATAACGAGGAGGCCTTTTGGTGCTCGGCTTTCGAGCATCGTTACACCTTCGCGCTACCGTTTTCGAAGTGATTTCAGCGACGTGATCGCATCGAAGGCGCATGCGCGTCCTGCGGCTTGGAGCTCGTGCGGCCAAAGCACGTCCTGCAGAAGATGCGCGGTCAGACGAAAATGATATCCGCTGTGACGTGTGTCCTTTGAAAGTATTGCTATTCGAGAAAGTACCCGTTCGAACGCGTATGTCATACATGCTCGTCAATAGATAGGACGATAGACGTGTATATTCGTCATTCTGTCATCCGACGAAGATGGCGCTGCGATTCGTGAGGTTCTTTTGTTTTGAAGTCGAGATTATCTTGTTTACATGCTAGACTCCATGCGAACCCTGCTGTCTGAGGAATAACATTTGATTAAAGGGAGTACAACGAAATAAACTTAATTAAATATTCATTCTTAACTTGGCGAAACTTCATCTTAACGCATAAGATAAAACTTTTTTCTACAAATACAAATTTAAGAAGGTGAGCTGTTTCCTTTTTAAAACTTTTATTTGTGGAATAAAGTAAAATATTATTTATCCTATTTGTAAATTAAATATTCTCGTATTGTATTGTATAATAATAACTCCTCTAATGGTAACAGGAAGATCCCAATTACATCCATTTCAATAATTATTACTATTTACAAAGACACAACTATTCCCTGGCAAAAATAATAGCCGAACTAGCCCGGATTTGAACCCGGAACCGTGGAGTTTACTTTATTAAAGTAAATAAGTAAAATTATTATAATAAAATAAATAGGTTGATACTTTGGTGCTTCATAAGAGGACAAATAATTGTGGCGTAAATTTGATGATCTATTTTCAAATTTATAAAGTAACTGTAAATTAATAACTTGAAGTATTCTTAGTCATTCTAAAGAGAAATTTGTATAAATATATTAATTATATTTATAGAGATGTGTGATTTATTTTAAGTCGCTCTTTGAAAGTGATGTATGCTGATTATTCCGTTGAAGAATAATTTAAATATGCCGGTCGCATTTGAAATTTAAAGTAAAATTATTCCTGATTTTGGATCCTGGCTGAAAATTTACGCCTCTGAGACGTGGTTTCCTTAGAACGTAACGTTATCTGATGACCCTTAGGCATTTTTCGTGGAGAAAAGATCGGCTTACGAGGCTGTAAGTGATACACTCAACTTCCTGATCCCAGCGAGGATTTCCAGAAAATTCAAATTTTAGCCGTTGACTATGAATCATAATTAGTCGAACGAATTTGCCTTTGCTAACGAACACTCAGAATCGTCGAAGTCAAAGGGTTTTTCGCTCGGATAGTTAGCAGATATGACTGCGTAGGAAACTATTTTCACGAGTCCTTTGAGCGGAGTCTCAAGTTCCTATCAAAACTCCTCTACTTCTGATATCCCCTAGTGTTCCTTCTGTCTGTAGTGTATTCTTTCTACGAAATCCTCAACAAAATTAAACTACTTAAACAAAAACGAAAGAACTATTAGCTAAAGATGGGTACCAAAAGGAAGTGAAGGTATAAAGACGTTGTAGTAATTGTATTGCTGAATGATTTGGGGTGAGTGGGGGTATATCTCTCCAAGAAGGGGATATGCGAATATTTTGGCGCAGGTCTTTCTTTTACTTGACTGAACTTCAACTCTCCCATTTCGGATTACAGACATTATTTAAAATGAGGTAGCCTAAAGGCACAGAATCTGGTGTTAGTTTCGTGTAAAGAGGTCGGAAACAGTCCTCAAGTTTTAGTTTAAACAAATATTGACTTGACGCAATTAAATTGGTGTGCTATCTCGAAATGCGATTGTGAATAATTTTGTTAACGTTGTATGCTTTATTTTATTTAATTTCCTTTGTGGTACTCAATTGACATCACTACGTACATTTTCTGGCTACTCAATGACTGCAAGGTCTTGGAAACTGGTACATCCTGATAACGAAATCTAAATTGCATTCCTCACAAGTTTCGATGGCTTAATTTTCAGACAATCAGTGAATACGTTTTATATCTGATATCAAATTTTAATGCATCAATACTTGATTTGCAAATGAATTGACAAAATATCAATTTATTTCCTACTTCTAAACCTGAGTTTTTATTCCAACTGACCACTAAATCCTCTAGCTCTACTGAGGTTATTAACTGTCTTCATTCTTAGGCTTAACAATTAGAATCCATTCAGCTTTTTCTACCTCGTCTCTTCTTTGTTTCTTATCAGAGAACCTCTGCGCTTGCAAATTTCTTTTGCTGAACAGAGCATTTTTTGTCGCCACGCTCTTTTCTTAACGAAAGGAATACGTTTCTTAAACCGCCATCTATTCAACCTATTTAAACATTCTCCAGAACTACATTAAACATGATTATTTACATTACTGATGAAATATTCCATAGTACAAAGTCGGGGCATGAAGAATGTACTTACTGTTTGGACGGCTAATCGGATTTATCGAAGATGTTTCAAAGAACAGCTTTGAGATAAGATGTAGAGTTTGATCGAGGTATGTTTTGTATCCCGGTGCTGCTACTCTAAAGTCTTCCCTATTCAAGAGTTTTTTGGTCCAGTGAAATATTCCTACAGTAGCCCGTCCTCTACAATCGGATGATCCCTTCCCTTTCTGATTTATTCCTGTTCGCTCTCTTGCCAAGGGTCGGAAAAAGGGAAACATTCCTAAAAGGAATGTCACATCCTGGTATACATCTCAGCTGTCTAGGAGTTTCTGTTAGAAATGTAGGGACACCTGTATACCAGCGGGGGAACTATTCTAAACGAGACAGCTAACAAATACGTCGTGATTTGTGTGAAGGCAAAGCACGCAGTACGATCTTTCTATAATGGAACTGACATTCCGTAATACTTAAACTATTTGTTCGCAGATATCGATTACTTAATTCTTCTACGCTCGCGTTTATAATATTCTTCTAGCGTGAAATCTTTTGCAAGAATTCAGTGCCAACAGTACTTGTCGGATGAATTTATCGGCTCTATTTGTAGGTGCTGTTAAATATTTTAAAAAGATTATTTGATACATGATTTAAGCAGCGTAATTTCCAGGTTTGAAATATAACCATTTGATTCCTTGGAGTTTTTATTTAGTTTATCAGAGCTATTTTCAGATTTGAATCTCTTGTTAAAACGTAATGTTATTATTAAAAAATCGCTTTTGATGAATTTTCTGACGTATTTTTGTGCCTTCATTCCTAATTTACTCCTAAATTTTCTTCTAAAGGACAATGGAAAATAGTAGTCTCGTCTGTTACTCTTACACATGACCCAGGATGAAAATGAATAAACTTAGAGAATAAAATCAACTGACTTGCGAGTAACTTCGTGGCATATCGTGACGAAAAAGAAAGAAACAGGAAAAACTTTTCCACAGGAGACTAATTCCTATTTTTTTATTAACTTTTGCATAAACCACAAGAGCAAAAAATTATTTGCTTATATTATTAACTTTGAGAATATTCTTATTCTAAACAGATGTTGATGGTTTATGATAGATTTACCATACTGGTGGTTCATTTATTCTGTAGCTTGACATTTTGATGTTTGCTTCTACTACTCTAAATTTGTGGAGCTTCACGTTTCTCTGCTATTCCAATGTATGGATCGTTTCTTTGATGTCTTTTCTTTTAAGTAATGCCAAAGAATAATAGAATAATTTGTATTTTTTCGTTGATAAAGAGAGACTTGTTGATATTAATCTTTTAATTATATATTTTATTAATTTTATTAATAATAATAATTATTATTATAAATAATCTCTTTTAATCTTTTAAAATCATGGTATAGCTCAAATTTACGAGTTTTCGCGTGTTCCATTTATGAGAATGGTATTCTTCGTAGTAGAAATTTCCGTTGTAATGCTCAACTACCATCGCTGTCGAACGCATAGAGTTTTAAATATTTGAAATCAGTTTCCGCCGTCCTTCGTATCCTAGATGCGAATTCGTAAAATATCCGAGAAAGAGAGAGTCTATGTGTTTTCATGAGCGAAGGGTTCTCGTAGACAAAAAGGGTTAGATTGGTTTGAAGAGGCGAGCAATTGCGTGGAAAGCGAAACAGTGTGGGTCGAGAGTGGTGGGAATAGGGGTCGAGGAGAGGACACACCTGTCCACCCACCCCACCGCTCACATCTAAAGCTTCTATTAGAAAGGGAGGACAGTTCACGTGGGTCGTAAAAAAGACCAATGGCGTGGGTGGTGGTCCATTCGAGCCCACTTGTGGCTCGGCGAACAGGTGTCTCCCGATGGCACCGTGGTAACCCGAGAGTCCATGACAGGGTCCGTTGGGGAATGCGCTTTCTTTCTTTTTGGAAGAGTCGAATCCGGTCCGCCAAGGGAGGGAGCCCACGACACTTCGGAATACTCGCTATCGAACATTGACGATCGGAATCACGGATTCGGAAGCCGTTCAAGTGGCTTTCGAATCTGCGGAGGACGCTTTCGGTCCCTTTCCGGAGAGGGCGCAAAAAATACGCGCGGAATTATGAAAAAACCTTCCGGTAACCTTGATTTATATTTCCTGGAAACGGATAGCTAATGGGGAGGCGAGGGGAAAAAAGTTCGGTACTGCGACCAATTTGTTTCTCCGTATGCACTTGCGCGTCGTGGGCATCCCTTTGGCGCCAAGAAGCGCATCGCATGTGCCGGGTAATTCTACTTCGAGGAAAATTCGATATTTTTTCTCTCGTGTAATTCATTGCTTTATATTATGAAACCTTAATCGTTTAAAGGATATTAATATGGATGACGTGATCTAAGTTTTTTTACTATATGAAGAATTTTATGAAATTCTAAAAAACGTTTTAACTGTATAGGGTAACAAACTGCGCAGTAGTATCAATTTTATGAAGGTTAAACTTAAATTTTTGATGTCCCGTTTCGGACAGATATTATTATTCTTATAAAATGGCAATTCATATTTCAATAAAGTAATCTAGCATAAAGCATTCATTTGTCAAAAAATGCATTTCTCCAATGTCCAGATATATGTAATTTTCTGTAGTGAATATCTGAACTTCATAGGGCCAAATTCCCAATCCAACGACCAAATTAAACTTTTGCAGCATTGATCAACTGCTCCGTCGAATTTTGCTATTCAGTTTTTGTACAGTTCTTCTGAGATCTCGTCTGTTACATGCTCTACCTCCGATGTTTTTTTTTGTATTTTTGTACTTACAATAAGTACAAATAGTTCTTCTTCATCAAAATTAATATAGGTTTCAGTTTCCACAGATTTATGGAATAAATCTAGGTAATATCTGTCAATATCACAATGCGTAATGATGTTTATTTTACGATGAATACTAAATCTTGGTTCTATGATGGGAGGTTTTTAAGTTTCAGCGTTGCAAAAACGTGCAATTTTAACGAGATGGAAGTGATTGCAAACGCGGAAGCAGTCGCTTTGAGAATTTGCATTAGCAAGATGTTTGTGGAAGCGTTGCCTTGGGGACGTACGAAAATCCACGGCGGATATTTCGGAACGGTTTTATAAATAAGCGGAACTACGTAATCGCTTATTTTCGCTTCCCGATCCGAGTTAAAGTTTTCGAAAGCAAGTGTCGTAAGGAATAATTGCACTTGGACTGGAATAGCGTTTATTTTGAGAAGAAGTATTGGCGGAGAGCAGTTCCTGGAAGGAGTGGCCAGGAATCGCATGGAAAGGAGTTAAAAAATCGAGTGCAGCGTATAAATCTAAACAGCGTGACATTTGTGAGAAAAATAAAGGAAACGCTTGAGTCACGCGCACGAATAGCAGATACTCCGTCCAAGTGGAAGTCAACGAGAAGTATTTCCTCGAGACTTACTATTTGTTTTGCTCATATCTGACAAAGTAATGAAAGAGACTAAGTGGTCACACAAACAAACGCACGTATCGATCTCTGTGTTCCTACGCATAAACACTCATATTCTCCTTCATAATTTCCCTTCTCTCATAGTTTCCATCGTTTTATTCGTTAACTTTTATATTTTATGCGTCGTAAGTTTCCATTCAGCATTAGTTAAGGCTGTTAATGCTAAATATTTTTCAGAACATTCAGCTTTCTTTCTATTCGTCTTTCTCTACCATTTATACTAATCATTTATGAACATTATTTGTCTTAACCAACGCGAAAAACGCTTTCATATAGATCTTGCAATCTTTGCTTCATTCTTTTCTCATTGAAACACCAGTCTGTCAGTACTAATCAGTCAATGCATTCAGTATACCATCGCTTTGATCGTATTTAATATGATGCGTCCAAACTCCGTTCACCTTATTCGCATGCTTCTCCTGACACGCCCAGCTTTCTTAGTCGGGCACAAGAATTACTGTATGCATAGCTATTCTTTCCACACAGTATAATTGAACAAGTTTTGACAAACGGTTGCTTTTATGTTTTTTATTATCTCCCTCATTCGCAACTCTTAATCTTTCTTTTAATGAAATCCTTTCTCTAACTATCGCTATTCGCTTTTGTATTTAAATCAACTTATACTCAGTATCGCTCAGTTTTATTTTCTGATTGTTCGTGGATGTTGAGGACAACTTTCAATATTCCCCATGTACAGCAATTATCACAAATTACTTATTGTACAGGTTTTACTATTTAGATTTCAGGTACAAAGGAAGGTTTCGCGGAAAGCTGGATAAAGAAGAATATTTAAATATATAATAAATCAAATCACTTGATGTCACGTTACAGAGTAACATTCAAGTCATATTTTAGAGAACAATTGAAATTATTTTAGTTTAGATATTCTAGTGCAATGCTATTCTAGCTTCAACTTTAATGTCTCTCTCCCGCTATCTGAAATACCCGTGATTTTTTAATGCAAAATTTTTCAGATAAATCTCAATTGTGATCGAAGTTTTTAAAAATTGCAATAATAATTCCCTTTATGGATCAGATTAGTCTATTTGCACTT
This sequence comes from Sympetrum striolatum, assembly GCA_947579665.1. Taxonomy (NCBI): domain Eukaryota; kingdom Metazoa; phylum Arthropoda; class Insecta; order Odonata; family Libellulidae; genus Sympetrum; species Sympetrum striolatum. The sequence continues at coordinate 80,468,580 of OX388348.1, read as the reverse complement.
TATATAAAGTTATTCCTTGTATATCTATCTGAAGTACATATATTTCCGTTCAGCTATAATAGTTTTAACATCCTGAATCTAAGTCATTCTGATAAACAATTCAAAACACGATTTGAGAGTCTGCCAATATTTCGGGTTTTTCAAACTTTTATGGCTTTCTCGTAAGTTGCAGGAAATCGAAATTTACAAAATGGCGGCTTGGAATTCATCCTGAGTTTCGTGGAAAATGAGGAGAATTTGAGAATTGTGCACGTGTGCGGGATGAATGAGCGAAAAGCGAACATGAGATAGGGAATATGTACCCGTATATGTCACCACTACTTACGTTGAAGTGCTTAGAGATACGCTTCTTCGCAAATCACTTCCTTCACACGATAACCCAGGTGTTCAGCGTTTGTGTTCCTTCAGGAAATTTTATTTTTATTCTTGTGGAGTAAAGGCTCGTGTCTTTTCCTACGATAACGAAAAAATTCTAAAACGTTTACCATAACTATTTGTCTATCTTGTTTATTTTTCTTCAGAATTTCTTGAGATTTCAAAGCTTGAAAGAAAAACGTAATTGAAGGCCCATACTTCCTTTATCTTTTATACTTTCTTAAAAATATTCTTAGGATGATAATCATTATTAAACTTTCCACTTTGCCTTGGCAGTATCCCACAAAGAAATAATAATAACTGGGAAAGTTGTAGTAAATATAGTTGTATCTGGGTTGAGTTTCTTTTTATTGGGAAGGATTTGATTAGAGTAGTTTCTTTTGCCCAAAAATGTTATCAACAGAGTATTTCCAGTTTCGGCTATGCATGACCATCGTCAGGTATCAAGAACAGCATTATACATAAAACATACGAGTCTCAGGGAGCCTATAAAGCAAAGCGTAGTTGTTTAAAAATAACAAAATGCCCCGACTATGTATAATTTATGTGTAATACTGCTCTTAAGAATTGATTATTCATGGCAACAAAACCGGTAGTTTTCTTAACATAATATTTCCGTACATAATTGATCATAATTTTTCATTTATATGTGATATTTTTTTCACAATGTACTTCATCCTCTCTCGCCTAATCTTGATCTAAAATGACTAAAATACATTGAATAGAAAAGTTGAGTTTTCAAATCCTTCCAATTATATCAAGCATAACTTTGATGCGATGCTAGATTTTTACATATTTTGTGTCAAATAATCATGTGCGTGAAATTGGAACATTTGGAATCAGTTAACCAGAATCCTCATGTGCTTCGCATTCGATGTAGTAGGTTGGAGATTACCATCTAGATGCGAAAGAAGATTAATTAAGCCCGTGTTAGACACGGCTAATTTTAATTTCAATGAAGCCGCGATGAAGGCTAGCGATGTCGACCTAGACCTGATTTCGCAAATCTACTGCTCTTTAAAATAGGATTTCGTAAAGGTGAAGTTGATGATTCAAAATAGGATGGAGGCATCAGATTACGCAGCATTATGGTAAAACATTAATGAGAACCAAGGTTGAAACTTTTCTCGTGTTCAAGATGTTGTATTGTCACCATCATTCTTTGATACGGCACTGCGGAGATTTTCTGTTTATCACTCCTTTTTATGGCGCGTGTTCCTTATAAAAAAATCTTAATTGTCTTTTAAAAAAATTTTATTATATTGAAACTCTTCGGATCCTCTGTTACATAATGATATTTCACCTTAAGTTTACTACATATTTGCTTTATATTTTCTGGTTCCCTAATCCTCGCGTACGATAGTTTTTTCTGATATTTTTTATAAAAGTCTTCAACAAAATCTCAATATTACGTCGTCTTCAAATAATTACTGCAAGGTTTATCGGTAATATTTGAATTTGTCGAAGCGTAACTTTTGGGTGGAGCCTTTCTAATTAGATACCGCTACTAAGGAATATTTCATCATTAATGCACTTACTTGAGTAATAGAGTTCGTAGAATTTAGAGCCGCTTCGTTTGATGTTCTCTTCTTGGAAAATCGCTTGTATATGTTTTTAGATTATGCATGTTGCAACGGTTAGAATAAATCATTCTTTCCCGTCAGTTGTGAAACGTTGAGTCACTTGAATGCGGTTGAGCACGTTTATGACGTTCCATGGAAGGAGACGATCTACTTTGCAAATATTCAAAAAATTAGACAGCTTGATTAGATGTGTGGGAAAAATACTTATCCTTTGGAAACAAATAAATCAAATGTGTGTGTCCACTAAAGGTCTGCATGGGCCGAAAATTTCAGCCCGGCCCGTTCGTCGTTGAGCGCGACCCGGCCCGAACGTTTCGTTCTGAAGCCCGGACCGAGCCCGAGCTTTCCATAAATCGCCCCGCAATAAATTGTTGTGATTTGTAAACAAATACATTTTTTAACCCTTCACAAAGACCGAGCATTTTGTTTAAGCATTGCTTAAGAACTTTAAGAGGCTTTTGCAGTTATGCAAGCAGCTAACGCTCTTTAAGAACGAATAATTCTCTCCTTCCCGAATTTCCCATGGGCCCAAGCCCGGCCCGAGCGACTGCCTGCTTACCCTGCCCGAGCCCCCATGGGCCCACGGGCCTAGGCCCGGCCCATGCAGACCTCTAGCGTCCACGTGCGTCGTTAACGTGAAATGATGATGCAAAGCCTTCAGTTTTTTCGTCGCTGGCAAGAGACCCAAATGCCCAAATTTTATATTTCCCTATTTTCGCTGATTTAATCCCAATAAACGAACAGAGTGAGCGATGGAGCTCTCTCTATATTTAAAATCGACAAGAGTTTGCGTCGGCGGCGCCCTGAGCGTCCTCACCAGTCCCTCCCACACGTCCTCTTTCGGTTATTGGGCTTTCGAAACGGAGGAGTAGTTCCATCTGTTATTACATTCACAACTGCTGTTTTCCCGGCGCGCGATACCGCCTCATAATTGGCTCCAAAGCGTGACTCGATGAGTGACACACGGCCGACTTACGCCTTAATCTTCGCATCGCCGAAAATTCGGCCGATAAAGAGGCATCCACGCGCGGTCCGCTCCCGAGCCGTTCACCATATGCTATCGTAAAATGCTAATGCGCTCGGAAACTCTCCTATCATCCGGTTATTTTACGTGGCACCACTCAGTCGTCAATTTCCAACGCCCGCTGTAAAAATTCCTTCCCCGAAATACTCCGCTTGGAGATCATAACGAGAGCGGTGCCAAAACTTAACCGTGAATCGGCGATTGTGGCGGGAACGGCTTCGTAATTTTTATTATTATTATCAATGTCTTTATTAAAGGCGTGATTGAGATTGAAAAGCCCCTCCTCCATCTAACCTTTCGTCAATGGTATTGTATACATAAAAATTTGTGTATATGTGAATAGAAATCGAGAGGAAAACTTTAGAAGGAATTAGGAAGTAGAAAAAACCTAAGGTGATATCGTAGGATAAAATATCCACAGCAGGAAAACACGCACAGAGAAGGGGGGGTGTGAAAAACTTGCGCAAACCTACTGATAGTACAAGCTAAAAGATGCTAAAGAAAGCTGTGTATAACATGGAGATTACAAAAGCAATAGTAGTATAACTAAATTACAATTTAATAATAAAATAAAATCAGAAACAGGAAAAACTGCAATAGTAAACCATGAGGAAACAATTAATAAGACAAAACATAAGATCGAATATCGTCATTCAGACGAAATTACAAAAAATAATAATAAAATAAAATAAAATAGAGCATCTAAATAATTTAAAATTGTTTCGAAAATGACACTTACTAAGATGACATATGAAAAATTTAACAGTTAATTACAAACGGTAAATTAATAAATACGAATGTAAATATGTATTTATGATGAGGACCTAAGAAATATAAAAATTAATCGGTCGTGAAGTGCGGGAATACATCAATCTCGGTGCTTTAAATCGTTGTTCGATCGTCGTCCGTGTGCTTTCGGTTCATTGGATTTCTTCTTCTAATGCGCCGTAAACATGAATGAAACCATTCGTTCTTAATGGAAATTCGAGCGCTAGAATTTATGCGCAACCGTGAATCGTCAACACCTATAATCTGTCGGCCTTTCTGAAATAGACAATGGTTCTCGTAAATTTCCTCGCTAGTTGGCTGTCAAAGTCTGAATTCTGTCGTGAATTTCCGAAGTGTGATTTTGCACCGTAGTAGTGAGAAAGAAAGATTTCTCTTAATAGATGTGATTTCGGAATACTTTCTATTTTGACGAGAAAGTTAGTTGGAATAGATAAATTCTCATTTATTTACCGGGAAATTATTTTAAATGAAGGAGATTGAATCAAACTACGGTATTCGCTAACATTCATTGTCCACTCACGAAATGATTGCAACTTGTTTCAATCGGTGTCGAAAAATAAAGTGCCAGCGCATCAGTACTTCATCAACTGCTTAATTAATTAGTCTTTTCTTTTAAACTTCTTCGTTTAATAAAAATTTAATCCTTTATACATTGATTCGTACTTATTTTTGGATTCGAATAAATCAGCAGAAATCCATAGTCTTAACAGATTCCTGACGATTAAAAAGCTGTGTGTTTTTCTTAAGTATATTTTGTAGTCTCTGAATAAAAACTTTTGTACAGCATCATCAGCGAAGTTGTTCCATAAAATATGCTTTTTTGAAGTATATCTAACAAAATGTATTACGAGTTTACGCAAGCTCATGAATATTTTCCGTAATTAAACTAAAAGAGGCTAATATTTAGGATGAATTTATTCAACTTCATCTAGTAGACACTTCCATAATCAATATATGAAAATTGAGTATCAGTTTTATTTTTTTCATTATTATCATTCAGAAGTATCTCCTTCTTCACAAACGGGAGCCTTTATTAACGTTTGCATTCAAAGAATCAGCAATTTCCGAATTTTATGTAAATTATCTGTATTTTGATACTCTCTCTTTCTTCTTCTTTGGGTGTCATCGGAAGCCACTTAAATAAATTACAGTGGTGATAATTTAGGCTTATTACCGATTTCCATCTCCTGCGATGAAAGTAAGGAAGCGCGATGTTAAAATCAGGATTGTGTCCGAGTTGGACCCATTATTAGAGAAAATTTCCGTTACACTTAAGGGAATTGCTTCCTGTTGTTGTCAAGAATGTGAAAGGATAATCTAATAGTGAGGATGAATGTACCTCCCTTCCCTCGGGTTTACATTTTAAACTGGAAAATAACATATCCTTTTTTTGGACTTCGCCATAAGCTTTCGTGAAAGAGTAAGTTCATTTGGTTTGTGGATCAACTCAACTACATAGATTGCTATGATATCGGTGCTTGTTTCTCATTGTAATTTTTTTATGCCCTGGCGTATTAATGTTGTCAATAGTAGTTTATATCTTATGAGTAGCAGTGTCTAGTTCCCGTAAACTGTGAATCGCATGATATTACTATGATTTACCATTGTTATGCTGTCTCTGATGACAAACCCGAAGGCTAATCGGTTCCTCAGTCTCACCTCCATTAGCTCAGGAGAAGGAACGAGGTTTACTAAGCTAGATGAGGAGTTAGGAAATTTTCTCTTGCTTTTCTCTCTCTATCATAATCTTGCAAGTCCACTGGACTGTTATCCTATGAATGAATAACCTTTTTATAGCTCTGATTAAATATCAGGATGAATGGAAACATTTAGTGTCGATCAGTACATCAGTATATATCACAGTCATATAAATTATAGTAACAAGAAGAGGTGACTAAGACCTTTTCCTCCATAATCGACCAAATACGCATGGAAAATATTTATGGGAGCCTGATCAGGCAAATTTTAGTCTTACAAAACCAATTTTATAATTCACCTTTTTCAAGTAACGCAACCGTGCATACCCTAATCAGAATTCGAACCATGGGCGTAAGTTTCACTAAATGCATTTCATTCTACAAGATAAGTCGCGGTAACCTTTTGTTAGTATGTTTATGTGTGTTCAACGCCGTGTCCTTGCTTGGGATTGTATTGCTTCCGTCGACGCTTTCGAAGCATCTTGGAAAACGTTATTTATCACCAGCGGAATGAATTTTCTTGGAAGTCGAGGTGAGGTAATTCCTTCGGGTTCCCCGCATCGATAGAACGACCTGCCACCGATGACGTTTCCCTGAGAATGGCTGCCAAAAACGCACCGAGAGTCGACTCGGAGAGTTTATATGGTGCGTTGGTTGGATGAATCGCAAAAACGAAGGATGCGTCGGGTGAGCGACCGCCCCTCGGTGGTTCATTCAGAACTTCTTCCGCCCCCTTCCAAGGACGCAGGTGTTCATCCTCTTGCCCACTCCCTCGTCTACTGTTTTTCCTATTTCCCTCCTCCGCGTGGAAAACAAAATGTGGGAGAAAAAAAGAGGAACCATTTCGTTACGATTTTCGTTACAGGAGTCGGTCGTTGTAATCTCTTTGGAAAGAGGGAGGATTCTGTAAAAACGGACGATCGCTTCTTTGGTGGAAAACTAAATTACGTGACTGTCGCGTACTTTCATTGTTGCGTGTTTAGTTACGCCGGAATACGTTGCTGATTGTTGTTGTGGTGGATAAGATGGCGGATGGAATGTTCTGACGGCCGTGTTGAAAACTTCCAAAAGACCGAAGATTATGTATTACTTAGCTGTACGTGGTACGAAATAACACTTAATTATAGTGTAAGCAGTTTGATACAATAAAATTGATAATTTCGGCTTTGACTAAAGTTCTTGAATACCGATTCAAACAGTGAAAGCTTAATCTATATAAATATACATTAAAATGTAAAATCCTACCCATCTGCTAATGTTAAAGCATCATCATCACACCTGAGGATGATCCCGGGGGTGTGTTTATTGTCTGCGTATAATTGTACAAATTTAACTGGTATATCATTTGAATCTTTATAAATCAGTAGTACAACCGATCTCATATAATTCTCTGCGTTTTTTTTTTTGTATTTTGCAGTTGTTTTCATGACATTCCACCAAAGACAATATTCAATGAACACGTTGATATTTTGAGTACCTTCTGTAAATGCATTCCCACACATAACTGTGAATTCAAACCGTAAATATAACTTATTCCATTTCATAAACCGTTGATATAACGTAGAGTTTTATAAACATTTCGAACCAACAACGCCGTTTTCATCGGGAGGTAGTCCCATGAAATGCAGATGGACTTGAAAATCCCAATTTCGTGTTCTATTTCCGCTCTATCCCGTGCGTACGTTCTCCCAGTTTTCCTTCCTTCGAGGCATTATTTCCCAACGCCTCTAAAGAGCGTCCAACGACCATTTGTTGACGAAACGAGCGCTTCCGTTCAACTTTCCGTTAAACAGCTATTTTGAAATTTCGCCCACGTCTTCCGTTACCTCCGAAATACTTTCGCCCCGCGCTTCACCGAGAGGAGGCGAAGGTTCACACACTCCGGTGCAACAGGTGTCTTGCTCATTACTCGGGCGTATTTTACGAGGGGACCCCATGGCGTGTTCTTCGGTCTACTTTTCGGCCCATCTGGAACCAATCCCCCCTCCCCTCACCACACACTTGTTGCCTGAGATTCACGATGGGATCACTTTGATTTATCGGCCTTAACCGTGATTCTCCCGTGTTTCACGGCGGATAATTTCTGCTTCATTTGCCGTAGAGAGGGTCGGCTTAATCAGTCCATCCGGTAGCTGTTACTCCTTCGACTATTTCTTTAACCCTCGAGTACTCGCGTCCCAAATTGTCACGTCAGTACTCGCGTTGGGTGGAATCGACCCGACATCTTCCAAAGGGGAAAATTGTCTCAACTTGCAGTGAATAAATATTTAATTCATTAGTGATTATGTCATATTAATGGTTAACCAGGTTATTAAAATGACAAACAAACTAAATAGCAAAAATATTCTGTAAAAATTCGATATCCCTGACGCCGAGTATATGGCTGATGAATTTGGAATATTGCGTATGAAAAGTAAACTGTTTAAAAATAAAATAACATTTAATATTCTAATGATAATTATTAATTATATGAAATTTATATAATATCTCTAAAAATTAAGGCGGAAACAAGGTCAAAAATGAAATATTTTACGTAAAGGTCTTTCCTCTAAATGGCACTACCGCTAAGAAAAATTTGTTTAAATAATTAAACTTCCATTTCCGGCGAAAATGCATGACTGGTTCAGAACATTCTAAAACTCAGATACTACGAGAAAGAAGAAGTAAAAAAGCACTGATAAAAGGTATGGAATTTAAAAATTCACATGGGTCGATTCGATCCAAACGCGAGTACTCGAGGGCTAATGTGACTCGGACAGATGTGGTTTTTCGTAACTGAAATTCGTGAAAGATGATGGTTCGAGTTTGCGATAAACTAAATAGCGTGTCTTAACTTCTTTATGAACCTATTTCCAACTACAAAAAGACATTTCCCTTTTTCGGAATGGATTCCCAAGAAATAAAAAATGAAATTACACGCAGTTTAACAGAAATGCGAATGACGCTGCATGGTAGTTTAGTGGTTTGAGCACCTGTTCGGAATGTTGGAGACCTGGGTTCGAGTCCCCGCCTTTTTGCAATTTTTCACTTCTCGTTTAACTTTGAAGTTTCCCTTATCTCAATAGATATTGTATGTTGTTTTTCGCCTTGTTTGAAGTCAGCATTTTGAAGTCAGTTAAATAATAGAAACGTCTTCGCACTTTACAGGTAATATTTAAAAGTTTTTCAGTGGTCACCGGTGTTTGTTCCCCTTAGCATTCGTAACCACATGCTAAAATTTTTCAAAGCATATAATTCCTGGAACAAAATTTTCATTCAACCTTTAACTGCAATGGAATGTTATCAATCTCCTGATATACAAACAGTTTACGTTGTTGCTAAAGGTTTTCGTTGACACACAAAATGATTATTAAAATGCTCGAAAATTATGAAGACAACTTGTCCCCGCTAGTGTTTGCGTGATGAGGCTCCTATTTCGTATCTGTGACGACCAAATCGTGCTTTGAGACCTTATGATCTGAAGATACTCAGGTGAACAAAATTTAGAGCAGGAAACGATGAACTAATTCTCCGCTGCATAGTTGAAATTATGAAGAAATTTAAGCCCTAATTTCAAGATCCGTCTTGGCCGTTTACCTCGAGACGTGGAACATTCTCGAAATTTGGCTTTCGCTTCCATTACGCGTTGTTTTCCGACTTCATTGATGGTTTTGAAGCCGTTTACCGTTTTCATTTGGAAAGTGAGCTCCTAAACGGTCGTCCTTAAACCATCGAGAGAATGGTAATGAATGGCCCGAGAGAGATTTACGTTGTCAAGTCCATATTCGGCGCAGGAAGTGAGTTTGCTTCTTGCGTAGCAGATGCGATAACAGAAGACGTTGTACGTGATGTTTAGACAGACGCGGATTCAGGTCAATACATGAAAAAAAGCATCGGAAGGTTGGTTTCCGATTTTAAAGGATCGCTAATATTCTGGAAGCTGAGGGAAAAAAGAGGTCGAAGTTAAAATTTTCTGAGGAATTTACTGTAACTACAAAATAGGTACTAAAGTGACTCTTTTCAAGAAGACCTTTGGTTTTTTCTACGTTTAAGAATATTTGTCCCGAAAAAATGTTAATCACGATTGTTCTTGGGGTTTGAAACTCATCTTGCGTTTCATAAGTTTTATATGAATAGTATTAGTTATTTTTTATCAGTTGCCAACTGGTAATGCCATTAGTTACGTATTGCATTTCAGTTATATGAATTTCTTGAAGATCGGTGTTATTCTTGATACCAATAAAAACGATCATGCTTAAATATATATTAAAATGATTTAAAGTTGCAGGATTGTTATTTTGACCCGTGGAACCTTTGAAGTTAATGGCAGATGTCCATTTTAAAAATGGATTTATATTGAAACGATGTTTGCATAATATGATTCATAAAAATCGAGTTTTCTTCATAGCACGGAGATTTATGTGCAAGCAATCTTTTTATTTTATAAAAAAATTATATTATATCCCATCCAGATCTCATACTTTATAAATGTAATTAAGGTGATAGTTTGAATCTCTTTTACTTATTAAAGAGTAATAAAAACAAAACTTTTACCAAAGTTACCTTCAAGTTGAGGCCGCAGCGGATTTTGTTCTCTTTTACCGATTTTCTTTTTGTACACTTTTTTTAAAACGTTTATTCTCTTGATAATTATGTACGTGAGACCTGAAAGACTTCAATTGTCTCTGAGAAGTTGTTTTTGTATTTAAAAAAGCCCAAGATTTTTTCCTTATCAAAGTCAATGACGGAGAACTATAATTTTTGTGAGGGCCGGATGCGAACCCTTCTGGTCACCCTCGAAAGACAGATCGCTTTCTTCCAATTGGTACAACACCGATGTCTTTCGTGGGGAAACGAATTTAATCCATGAATAAACTAAAAGATAAATGTTTCTCATTTTTATCCCCTTTCAATAAATGAGGCTGAGAAAAAAAGCAAAACAACTGTTACTTTCGTGAAGTGCATGATGCCCGAAGATCGCAGGTTCCCCATTTCTAAATGAACCACCGAAGTTTCCGGAGGCCTTAATATTCCTCAGCGTCTATTTGTTTGCTCATCATATTTTCGAAACCGCTTGCGTCTCTAAGTTTTCCAAAGAATCCATTTCCGTTTTCAATGAGCGATTTTCGAGTCAGCTTCGAACAATGCCCACTTCCTTTCGTCCTTTTGGGATTCCTCCTCGGAACACGAGCATCGAGAGAATCAGATGCGCAAATTGAACTCGCGATTGTTTCCGTTCAAGATGGCGAAAAGGCGCGCAAACTTATTAGAAGCGTTCATTCAGAATCCGGATCTGTTATTTATTCATGTATTCCACAGGAAGCTGTGGGTTTCTGGGTGTGTTAACTCTTTCCCAAAGGAGTAGAAGAAGGATATTTGCGGAGCAGTCGCACACTCGCATAACCGTTATCCATTATCACCGAAATAATGTAAGTGGTTTACGAGTGCCTTTTTAGTGGTAGTATTTTGATGCGAAAGGAAGGCTGACACCGCCGATGCTTTTGAAGATGCGGGAGGGAAGATTTCACTCGGTCAATTTTTACTTTCTCAACTCGTAAGATTTTCTCAGTTTAGTAATCATTTTCTAATGGCTCCTTCTCAGTAGAGCATCACTACGAATTGTTGGTTGTCGGCTTATTACATTATTTATTCCGGAGGAGTTTTATTCTTATTATTATACCATTTTCAACTGACGAATCACGTTGAGAATATCCAGATGTTCAGGCAATGTCGCATCAAAAAATGTTCAGCGAAGAGATTTACATTTTCTTTAAGATTTATTTTATGAGATCGATTACAGAAGGTATCTCTTCATTGAAAGAAGTTATTGGTGACTTATTTTTTTATATCATCATATATTATATCATATTATATATCACATAAATTATATCATCTTAAATGTTCAATTTTGAACGAAGCTTCTATCGAATTATTTAAACGTTCCTCCTCTATTTTTTTTACTATAACTATATATAGCATTCCATATAATTTGAAGCTTCGGTAAATATTTGTCATTCCAATCAGAAAAATATCACATTGATAACCTTCCTAATTATTTTCCATATTTTCATTCATTCTTGATTCGGGATTACCTGAAAAATCCCTAATAGATTCAGTATAAGTTCAAATGGCGTTTAACAAAAAAAAGATTATTATTAATTAGGCAATTATATTATAATATTCATAAAAATAGTGTAATATTCTTAATCTTCGTCCTTGATTATTTTCGGTGGATTTATCCAGAGATGCCAAACGAGTCTTGTAAGCTAGAAAATACGGCCTTAAAAATATAATTTCCTTGCATTCACACTTGTGGAATCCTAAATCTTCAACTCAGAAGACAGCTTATCGGCGAAAAAATTCGCACGATATTTTCTTGTCGTCTTTTTCATGCCTACGGGCCATTAATTTCCTTTAGTTTAGACTTTATCTCCTTCTTCAGGGAAATTAGCAATTAGCAGTGGGATTCTATTGCGGACTAATTCGCCTGTTTTTAAAATGAAAGAACGTGCCTCTGAATGGAAGATAAAAACGCGACGTACGACCGCAAATGAATCGATCTGCAGAAGTACGCTTCGATTTGGAAATCCCCCGCTTTCGATGGCCGGTTTTTTCTTCAGGGCCGGCTAACGCATCCGGTGGGTTCAAAGGAAAGTTGTTGGCGCTGAAAGTGGGTTTCGGAGACATCGTTAATCCGAGAAGATATATCCTGTAATTTATACGGGCATCCCTTTTGAAGGATCCGAGTGGGAACTCCGAGACGGAGGATCAAATTGTTGTTTCCCATTCATTATATACGATATCCACTCCCCTGTATCGTGTTATAACAATGTAAGTTATTCGCCGTCGGAAAGAATGCTCACAAGCCCATATTGATTTAGCTCAACAAAGGAAAATTGTCGGCAATATTTTTTCAAGGCCCTTAGGGAAGTTGCATGGTGGTACAATGAAGCATGATGCACTAGAGAGAGAAGACTATATCTGTTCTAATTCGTCGTTAGTTAAAACACTATAATTATGATTTATTAAATTAGCATATTGCAGCGTTATTCATGAGTGATTTAACTATTTAAACGCATGATCTAGGGGTTGTCGAATATGGACGAGATGTTTTGGTGTTTTTATTGACTTCATCTTCGTTGGTAGATTATTGTTCATATCGAGCAAATGTTTTAAAATTGGCTGGCACACATTTTTAAACCGAAGGGAGTAATTTTTGCCAGAAATGAAATAAATACGACTAAATATTTTATCTAATGTGAAATATTGTCAATCTGTTGCCAAAATGAATGGAAGTAGGTTTGTGTTTTAGCATAATTGTTGCAGAATTATGCGATATGAAACAGGCAGTGGTTATGCATTGTAGAAGATACATTATTCCAAGTAGAAAAATCGTTATATGAAAGAATAAGGGATCACTTTCTAAATAAGCAAATTCTCATTACTCTTTTACAGTTAGTATTCCTATAGTAAATTGTGAAATAGAATATTTCGTATTATCCATGAAAGTACGAACTGCTACTTACCTACTGCATTTTCATTGCAATCGCTTTGTGTAAATTAAGCAATTATTCTTGCTTTCATAGCACAGACTTCCGCTTGACACGAATCTTTCTAACCCAGGTATATTGTCCAAGAATTCGTGCTAACAATCTTACTTTAAGATAACACGGGGAGTTAAGCAATAAAGGACGCCAACGGAAATCCTACCTTTTATATTAAGACTATTTAGACTTCCTTCATTATTCGTGTTACGCGTTTTGATCGGAAGTAGTCTCGTGTTCTTTGAACAATTCATAAAAAAGTGTTTCAAAGCACCAGATTTCAATGGAAGGGAGATTGTTCCACCGTCCTTTCGTGCTAACGGACCGACATACTCGTGCAGACCGGAGGATGTAGATAGGGGGTGTTGCATGCTTGCAACAGTGTCAAAAAAATAAAATTTACTAGAACGGATGGTAGATGAAGGAGATATAGCAGTGACCTAAGTCGGAGTAGAATAGCTTTATTCATTTGTGAGAGGAAACTGAAAAGAGTCGCAAGAGAAAGAATGGCGAGAAAAATATCCGGCGGAAGGCGAAGAGGAAATGTTAAAAAAGATCGCGATAGCTATCGGATAATAGAGGACAAGGAAAATGAATTGGAGAGATGGATCAGAACCTGAGTCGACTTGTAACATCCAACTGGAAATAGCCAAATAATTGTTTCCATCTTTCTGAAATCGGTGGCTTTGATGGAAGCATGGGAAAGTGCGAAAAGTTCAGAGGATTTCATCGCAGTTTTTCAAAGTTTCCGCGAAATGATGAGACTGTCCGATAAGACAGCACGTGATAGAGGATATTCATTTTCACGAAGACTCCGAGAACATCCGTGAGACTCCTTTAAAATCCTCGAATCTACAAAGGTTCCAATCGCCTGCCATATAATCATTCGGATTTCTATTCCAGCCATAAAATCGTTGGTAAAATCTCGATTGTGGTTCGACTCAAAACCATAAATTGGTTCTCGGACATCCCATCGTTTTATAACCACAAACTACCATGGCTTCGGAGTATAAGTACTGTCTTTTTATGGTTGGGAGGAAGTGAGGAATCATTAACCACTATTTTAGGATAGTTTTGTTGACTTCGATTAGGATGAAAATGGCTTTCAGTTTACCTTTGGAAGATCCGCGAATTCCCGTTCCTGGAATAAGTGACGTAAATAATCACAGAATAAATGTTTTCCTTCCCACAAAAGTCTATGTTAAATTTATTAATTAATTTCAGCATTCATGCTATGCAATTATTATACTGTTGCTAGAAACGAAATATATTAATGGATGAAATAACTGATTATTTTCTTTGAGCAAGTAATACTAATAATAAATCGTCTTTATTTGGGCGAGATTGAGACTTAAAAGTCTCTTCTTCCATTCAATCCATCGTCATAAATTATAAAATAAGTAGAAATAATTAGCAGAATTGTGGATATAAAAACCTAAGAGATTCTTAGGAAAAAAAATCCGCTGCAGGAAAACACCCGCAAGGAAGGGGGGTGTGAAAAACCTGCGCAAACCTACCGATAGTAATAGCTAAAAGATAAGAAAAGAGAAAAACATTCAAAAATAAATACACTACCAATAATTACTTTAAGTAAGTGAAGTTGAAGTGTGTTTCTTGATAGTTACTCGTAAGTAGCAGAGCATTTTGTTGTTGCTATATTTTCAAGTAATACGTCTTACCTTTTTCGTCAGTATAAATTTTCTTACCTTTGTTTTAATGAATATTTCCTGGCACATTATAACTTCAGGTTGTGATATGTTTCGGAAGATATAGTATCTGCTAAAAGAATTTTTTTCTCTGCTTTTCGTCAGGTAGTACGGGGTACCTAATGAAACAGCCATTTTAGCCAACATACGGAAAGTTCTACTATATACACCGAAAATTTGAAATTTAAAGGCCATTATTCAACAGGAGAATACTTCGATTATAAAACAAACCGGAGTTTGTTTAATAATTGAATAAGTATTGAAATAAAATACTACGAAATTACCTTAGATTTGTTATAGGCTTTCGTTGATTATTGATAGATCTACTAAATTAAAATAATACTTTACTGAGTCGTTAGATTTCATAGAAATTTGGGTCCAATTGACCCCATGCAAAGAAAAATTATTATATTCTCTCCGTAAGTTTAAGGCTTGAAAGACTTCTATTCGCAAACATCCAAGATCATTGAAAAAAGTGCAGAATAAATCAAAAGTAACGATGTGTATGAAACCCCGTGGTAACGTTAGTGGACAAAGTGATCCTAATTCGCGAATTGTTCAGCAAATAGTTCTCGCATTAAATTATCGGGTGTTTTATATGTTAGCAGGAAAGGATTTATATCGCCGCTTTCAAATGATGGAGATCGAGAAAGAGGTTTCCTGAAAGCGACATAATAATGGGAGGAAATGGTCTTGAAAGCATTCGGAAGGCAGCAATAATATTAATCACTCCCTGTCCCTTGTTTTTCAAGCCATCTTTCGAATCCAACACTGCGTGGCGAATTCCTTTGCTTATCCGGATCGGCTTTTTTATGCCGTTAATGCCGAAGCAAATTCTGCAAATGATTATGCGGAAACGGAAGATTTTTTGCGCGCAAAATTCCTGTGATCGGATTTAAATATGGCGAAAGAATCTTCGCCGAATTTGCCTTTGCCTACATTGCACATACATTCCCCTATTCATTGCTGCCTGGAGAATACTTTATAGTTAGCTTCGGATAATATAAATTATGCTAATGTGATAGTCGATGGATTCGCAGGCTTTGATTTTAGGAAAACATCTCGAATAATGCTATTGCGACGAAATATTTTATAATATCATAAATTTCACTAACGCTTTACGTTGTAATTATTGAATTAAATACAGAATTCAACAGTAAGGATACGAACTTCTTCTAATAATATTTAGCAATATTCAAAAGAGGTAATTTTTAAGTTAAAACTCAACTTCGAGCCGAATGAGAAATTTAAACCTGAACTTTCCGCCAATCCCTTGCTTACATTTTCAACGCTCCTTTTAAGAAAAGATAGAAAAACAGCAAGTTAGTCACCTTTTCTCTCGTCAAATTGTCTTGCGCATGATCATTTACAGTTCGTTCTCGTGATTTTATAGGAAGTTGATTAGCTCCACTGTTTCGTTTGCAAATATACGGGCAATATGAATTCTCATCGATTCTACTCATCTTTCGTTTCGATATCCGTATCATAATTCATAATATCAATAAGTGAAGCTACATTTATAACTGCAATTACGATTTTTTTCTATATTTCGATCCAAGAACAATTATTCATTAAAAAACTTATCCTCTGTAAAATCTCTTCGTATATTACTCGTAAGATATTTTCAAATCTACTGGTATCTATTTCTATTACCATTAATTGTATCAATTACTGACGAATTATGTATGAACTCCAATTTTATTTCAGAAATTGCATAATATTTGACAATTTTACAGGCCTTTCAACTTCTTTCTTCTCTTAACATCTCAAATCCACGCATCCGCTTATCATTCAGGATTATTTGTGCAAACGAACTCATTTTTTAGTGCTTCTAAATATAGCGTCCTGAATTCTTCTTCGGGGATCACTGCAGATGATAATGCAATCATTTTAGCTCAAGATATTCTTAGATTGACCGAGAATTAATGATTCACGCTCTGCATAAAAACAACTCGCATGTGATGTAGGGAACAGCCATCTCTATGTGGGGTAAAAGCGATGTCTAAATTTAGATCGGGATTCTTCATACCATAGCGATTTGAGAAGTACTTCTGACTCATTAAACAAGAATTCAGCGAATGCAGTAGTATTATTGTTTCCACTAGGGCTAGGCTCTCTGTCTAGGTATTCAATGTATTCGGAGACAGTAATTTATTAGGAAATGAATAGATACAAACAGAAATAGGATATACACACAGGAAATACTTACAGGTTATAATAAAAGTATTGATGTGAGGCATTAAAATACTTTGAGATTGCAACTATAGAATGAGGTATCTCAGGGAAGGAAAGTACAGACAAAGGTTGTGAAGACCCTACGAAACCTTCCTACTGAAAATTAAGAAAGAGATTTGCTCATGCAACCTAATTAGCATAATTTAGAACCATTAGTTGAATGTGGAGCATGGGCATTTTACCTCGGAAGTTAATTCCATACGCAATTCCGAGTATGTAATCTTTCGCGAATATACCAACGTAGTTTTGAATGCGAATTAGCATTAAAGGAATACAGCTGCTTCAAATAGTTTTCGCTAATTAACCTAGGCTTTGATTCACTTTCCGCCGTCCCTTGCGTCGCTAATTAAAGAAGAAGGACCTCCATTTTCAACTCTATCAAATATAATTTTTGCTGGTTACAAGAATAATAAACTTTTGTATTTTAATTTTTTATGGAAACTTTATTTTCGAAAGTGCTTAGTCATCCAGATGTTCACCAAAAGATTTTTTTTGTTTCAGTAGCCGAAAAGTAGATTTTCGGTAAAATTAAGTCCACTCTTTTTATCGTATAGTTCCTGTCCATTACTTCACATCTTTGCCTTCGTAAATAAAGATTATTTAACAAATTAAAAATGAATTTTTCTACAGGATAAGTAGGGTATTGCTATGAGGTACCAGTAAAACATATTCCATCAGTTTGTGTTGATTCCTTTAAGATGCCTACTCCTTGTGTCTAACTGCCAACTGATGCTACTTCCGGCTGAAAAATTAAATTTTCACTGTTATAATTTCAGTTGTCTCAGTGAAATCCTACAAACTGTGAATAGTTTTATTTTTGGTTTGGTTGCTTCATCAATTTTCGTGATTCATGAGCTCTAAAGATATGACAATAGTACCCAACAGCGAGCATATACATAATTATAGGTCTATGTTTGAATTGAATCGTTTTATTTTCAGCTAAAAGACCTAATGAAAGTACAGTTTGTATTGATACCCGATTGATTTCTCGTGCTGTACCAACTGCCGATTTCGAAGTTATGATATCTCTAAAAATCCCCTTTATAATAACTTTAGTTTATTCTATTTCCAAATGCCTATTGTATGTGTGCACTATTGTATATGTAGGCCTAATGATCCTCTATACACTATGTAGAAATACCGAGCTAACGCTACACCTTTCCATCGTCATTATCCGACCAAGGAGGAATTCTGCATGGGGACATCAATGCTAATTAACTTCTCTGCCAAAATATTTGTGCTCATTAAGGCTAATTCTAAGTCTTTGCTGGGATTAGGAGAGCTCCCAGGACCACGCGATCTCGCGTTCTAGATCTTTCCACCATTAAAGACGCCGTCCGCACCTTTTTCCTCGAAGAAAACTCGTTAATTATGAAGCAATGGGTCCGGAAATGCCAACACTGCTCTGCCGCCAAAAACCTGGTAAACATATTTCGGTAAAGGTTGCAATCTCTGTATTCGAGCTCTTCTCCATCGAAATGTATTGCCATGGTTTCCGTATTGTCAAGAGACCGTCCTGGTTTAAATATAGGATTCCGGTTGATTTTTCGTCGTTTCAATTCGGAACAAATACCAGGAGGAATCAAATGAAAATGTATTCAAGGATTTCGAAAAGAAGATATTAAAGAACTAAATAAGGTTAAATTTGTGTCGCCGCACGACCTTTCAACTAAAGAAATGAAAAGTCATGTTTCAAGGCGTTTAATTTCAATTCAATTTAAGGATTTTTATTTCACTCTTGCATTATTTGAAAATTTCTTGCTTTTAATAAAGTCAGATCACGGTGACCGTAGCTATAGAGTATTAGTAATCGCCTTGGACGCAAAGTATAGAAAAGTCGTCAACAACCCACTGGTTAAATACTCGGAAGGCCTTCAAAAGAGGGTTTAGCCCTAGGGAAACACTCAAAGAATGTAATCCATGTAAGATATGTACGTCCTTTGTGAATTTGTTTCTAATCATTGAAGTGGTTCTATGTTAGTAATATTGCCATCGAATTGGTACGACTGCAGTTGGAACCGATGAGCTTACTCTGGGAATTATCATTGATGAAAAATGGTACTTCGGTGGGGCGCTTAAGAAATAATCAAAATGATCCTTAATATTTCATTAATTGATTGTAATTCACGTTGAATGAATCTTTGAAATGAAGCGTCCAATGATACTGTGAATTCATCTCCTGTAGATGACATGGCGTGCGGTTGTCGCGAATTAAAAATTTTGTCTAGATATTAAAATGCATTACGTGATTAATGATAATATGATCCTCGAAGCATTGCTTCAATGATTATCAATAAAATAATTCGTGCAGCGTTACACGAATGGACGTAACCAAATGCCCTATTCTCAAGGGCAGAGAAACAGAAACGTAAGGAAATGTGGTAATGTTTTGATTCCAACATCGCGTGAGTATTTCCGGAATATTAATTTGGGAACGGTCGAAAATAAACCTGTTTTCTATATTTTAATCCTAGGATTAGTTTATTCCGATACGCAGAATTCCTGTATGATAATCCCAGCATTCGGGAAGATCAGCTCTGCCAAGTTAAAGATATATATTTTTTTAAAGTGGAAGAATCGCTTAAAATAAACCATCTTTTATTCAAACAGGTTTTCGTTCGATATTGTAAAACACTTCTGCTTTAATTCTCATGTTATACCGATATAGATGACGAGCATTCACAAATTAATGATAAGATCTTTCGTGTTGGTCGATTTGTTGGTGGAGCGATGCAGTGATCAAGTCACTAGTCGCGGCAGTACTCGAGAGGGGCGTCGTTACTTGAGTGTAATTTAGAAAATAGGAAACTTATTAAAATTTAATATTAAAAAAATAGCGTCATTGTCGCAGGACTTCACGATCTTAACTCTTAAATTTAACAATATTGTAATCAATTGTTGGGATACCTTATGGGTTTGTATTGTTGAAATGGTGGCTCGACCTAACTTGCATAATCGATTATACTTCGCTATTTTATTCGTGTTGAGAGCAAAATTGTCGATGATTATTTCTATTTGGATTTAAATTCCAACTATTTCGGCTTCGATTGTTGTGATACCTAATGGGATTGTTGAGAATTAAGTGGCAAAATCAATTATGATTCACTAATTAATTCTTGTCGAGAGCAACATTGTCGATGGTTAAATCCCAGTCCTTCTTCATCTGCAAATTGGTCGAGGAATCGATTGAATGTCTGTTAGTCGGAGGATGGCCGAAGTATGTGTACTGAAGTGAGCGAAGGTAGTAAGACGGAGCGTGGGCTTCCTCTCCGCCCACGACGCTGCACGAGCGGATGTTTACTAATTCCAGTGCCGCCGAGGTGTGACGAGGGGACCGCCGAGGACCGGTTCCTTATTTCCCGCCAAATAATCCCAGTGGGCGGCCGTCGGAATGCCCGCCGTAATGTCATTATCAACGATTAAGCGAGCGGGAAGAACCGTTTCCGGCGACCCGCGGGAGGGACGCGCGCATCAGGTGGGGACGGCTAGAGGGCGGCTTTATCGCGGGCCATCGGACAGATCAACACGTGGTCCCGTCTCACCTGTCTCAACGGACGCCTTCTTTCATCCGGTGGACGCTTTTAAATCCGTATTCGAGAACGCATTGTCGGAAGAAGGTACCTGAAGGATCCATTGTTGATCCGAGGGATTCATTGTTGACGGGAGTGATGCATTGTTGATCCGGGGAAGGTTTTCGTGGGCCTTTGTCGAACCGGTGGAGGTTTTGTTATTCCGAGCGACACTGTAGGACTTTTTGTTAATCCGTGGGACCTTTTGTACGCCCATTGTTGAATCTTTGCGTCTTTGTTTAATGCGCGGGAAACTTGTCTTGCGCCGGGATGGTTCGCTCATCCGTGGAAGGCTTTCATTGATCCGTGGGAAGATCCGCGGAGGTTATGTCGATGACACATTTCGCGAAACCGGTGCTTATTTGCAAAAATGGTTTATGAAAGATTGTAGTAAGTGGCAAGCTTTGCACAATACGCGGGAGCAGTAACAATCACGCGTGCACCCTTCTCATCTTAGATAAAGTTTCGCGAGAGTCGCGGGACGCTTTCGTTACAAAACAAAATTGCAAAGAAACGAATCACACATCACGATATCGACCGTCTACTTTTATTAAGGCTCAGTTTGAGTAATTTTTCTCGCGTTAATGTAAATAAAGTGGTAACAATAGACAGCGTAGTCGACGTGCAGACAGACCTAATGGGAGGCACTTTGAATGAGTATGGGCGATTGGGCTTACCCCTATCTGGTAGAAGACCCTGACTGCGGCATTTCCACGCGATCGGTGGCCATGCGGCTCCGGCGTCGTAGCGGAGTAAAAGTAGTGCGAGAGATGCTGAGGAGGGTGCGGCACGACCAGCGGTGCCACTTCATCGCCCTCTTCCGGTGCGGGCGGAAAGTGGTGCGACTGCACCACCACGACCGGGGGGAGGCGACCGCACAGGGCAGCGGTGCACGCAAGCAGCACCAGCGGTGCGATGGCCAGGGCCGGCATCCCGAAACGAAGGCACTGCGGCGCACTTTATCCAGGGGCACACACAACAAAAAACAAGCACAAAAGTCTTTTTTCGCGCGGTGAGAGCGTAGGTGTGAAAAAAACTTCCTCACGTAGAAACGCAGGAGCGAGCGGCTTAAACTGCCCCGACCCGAAGCCCACGACGTGGTTATATAGGAGGACAGCTCCTCTCTCTAGTGAATGACTGGGCGAGTCCATTCCGTCGGAGGGGAGGTGAGGCGAGTAGGGCGGACGGCCTCCATACCACTCTCGTTCGCGAGTAAACACGCTCCCTTCCCACCGTTTCCTTCGGAGAACACTCCTTTCATCTTTCCATCGCCCTTCGATATGGCGAAACTTCGCTTCGTTTGTTACACTCTTTCGCCAACAGCGGTCGCGTTCCTTGTTTAACTTCCACGCTTCTCCAAATTGGCCATTCCTCCTATCATTGTTAGCAACAAAATCATCTTCTTCCTCCTCGAAGGAGAAGGTGTTTCTCGATGTTTCCGACAGATGGGCTGCTTTGGCGGGGCATTTTTTGTCCTTTGAATAAACTTCGTTGCGTAACATTAATGTTCAAGGAGCGAGTTCGAAACTGGATTTGTTTCCTCCTCTGAATTAAAATCCTCAAACTTCATTATATTTCGTGTATATATCCCCAGATGCGCCAGTGCTTGCTCAATTGTTTACGACCAAACCTCGATGACTTTCGACGCGTATTTATGAATGAAAAGTTCCTACATCGTAAACATACCGCGTAAACTCTCACCTTTCCACTCCTAGGTTCATTCACGAAAGAGACGCGTCGTGTCTGTTTGTGCTACGGAAAAAGTTGTTTATTTTCCTCTTACGCTGTTGCAGATGTGCGAAGAAGTCATGAATGAAGTTATTGATTGTATGTTTTCCCAATTTCTCGTCTCCCTGTCGGTAGAGACCCTTCATCGTTGCCTTTATTCCCAGCTTTATCCAAAACATAACATTCCCATTGGGATTTTCGTGTGTCTTTAACAATCGCATAAACAAGCCGTCGACAATTAAACGAACCGACATTGTTGTTTCTCCTTCAACAGAGAAACATCGTTCTTCTAACAGAAAGACGCTTTTCCGCGCTTGATTGTTTACGAGAAAACGTCGACTTTTTCCTCCTCGCGAGTTAAACTCGCCTCCATTTCTCAACTTTCTCAATCCTTTCAATAGAAGGCCCCTTCTCGGCGGAATTGACGAAACGAATCTTTTCTTCTCTCGGTGTAGAATCTGTTCCTTTCTTCGTGATGTCTTCTGGACGTTGCTCCATCGTCCCGAGAATGCGTTTGCGGGGGTTAATACTTGGTCGGAAATTAAGAAGATTTTTTGTGTGAAAAATTCAGCCGGACATCAATCTGTTTTAACAAGGTCGACTGTTGCGTCAAAGCAAAAGGAATTTCCTCTCGTTGAGAGACATTCGCTTTTCGTTGCTCTCTTTCGCAACCACGCTCTCCATCCTTCATTCTTATTAAATAAATTTAAAAAGGTCTTCGTATTCTCCTCTATATTTATTCAAAACGATCGGTTTCGACCATTACAGTCATCTTCAGGCAATTGGTAACACAGAAATGACAGACTTTATAGGATACTTGGCAGTTTCTTTCCCTCCCATCAAAACTGCAAAGTATCCTATAAATTCTGTCATGTCTGTGTTAACAATTGCTCGAAGATGACTGTAATGGTCGAAACCGATCGTTTTGAATAAAATATTGTGAAAAATACGAAGAACTTTTTAAATTTTTTGCTATGGCGTTCCACAACGTTCGGCCTTAACATCTTGATTTTACTGCATTCTTATTATTTACATCTCGAACCCAGCAAGAAGTATCTTTCTCCTTCTAATTAAGTTACTTATGTATGACTTACAATCGTCTCAAATTTGCGATCTAATTTGGGTGTTAATTTCCCGTCTGTGTTCGTTGCCCTGGACGACCGATTTTGTTTATTTTCTTCCGTTAATGAGTTTCACCGAAATCATTGTCACTGCTATGGGATTAACCGTCAGTCCTCTCCAATTAAAAATGAGTCACTAAGTATTGCGAGAATGTCCTTACTGTGACGTAAGAGGCGTTCCTCACCCATTGTTAAAACTTTGCCTTAAATTCTCGCTCTTGTTGAATTTCGTTGGATGAGGGTATTGAGGTTGAGATTGCGGTTATAATCCAATCATTTTAAGTGCACTATCTAAACGTTTCCTCTTCTATCATTATTTTACGACTTTCATACACTCGTAAATTTTCGAAGATACCTGGAAGTTTTTAGCAACATGATGTCGCACCATTGTTTATGGGCCTCCAGCAAAGAATGGCAGCGTTTTTTATTCAACTTTTTTTACCATCATCCGAGGAAAGGTTACTTATTTCTTAGAAGTGGAGCTAAAACATCGAAGGTGAAACGCCCTTTTCAGGAAACGGGCCATCAATCTTCGCAATATACCTTCCGAAGTCGTCACGTTTCTGCTGCCCGAGAGATAAACGTCGGGGCATTTCGACATCAGCTTGAAAAACGGTCGGTCCACGGAAGAAAAGGGAGTATTTTGAAAACCTCTCACAATCAAGCTTCCGAACGACAAGTAAGAATGATCCTTGCGCGCGCCTCGTGGTCCCTCCGACAATAAATGAAGATACCTCGTTGCGTCATCCATTTAAAACCGCTGAGTCCTTTGAGGAACGGGCTACATTTCGAGAACTTTTCGAAACGTGGAATATCGTAAATCACGGTCACGTGACGTAAGCTCCAGCCACGTGGTCGTGCGAGCCATGAATGAAAGCTACATTTCGTCACCGGTTTAAAAAAATACACTCCTTCCATGGAGAAGTACGTGACATCTTGCACACGAATCTTCCCATTGAATCCTCCGAATCGAGGCGAACGGCAAGAAAAATCCCTAGTCATTGTCGTTCCCTGCAAAATAACCTCCGCCCAACAATGAATGGAGATTCATTGTTTTCATTCATATTTTCGACCGTTCATTCATTCTTTGAGCTCTCGAGAGGAGCGTAACCTTCCAGGTAAAGGAAGGCCTTAACGTAAAGTGACTTTAATGTTTGAAATTGGCTTCGATGAGTTTGGTATTTCTACTTGTTCAAACGAACAATATGTGCAAACTGTTTACAACCAACAATGAGCGTTCGTTCATTGTTGTTGGGTCCACGTGGCTAGTTTCTTCTTCGTTTTCAAGTCGGCCGTTGTAAAATGCGACAAAATCTTTGAATGGAATGATAAACTACTAGTACTACATGAGTACCACACGAAACCCATCTATTCATACAGTCTTCCCAAATAACGAGTATTTTCCTGTTGATAAGACCACGGTAGTAATGTATATCATTCGAAAGTGGGGTTGGACGCCGAGTTTCGGGAAAGTTCCCGGGAGATTCGCTTCTGGGAAGCACATCCCCTCTTCTGGATATCATTCTTACACTCCTACGACAATGAATTGTCGCTAACAATGAATCGTTGCTGACTGTGAATCATTGCTTACAATTGCACCACTCGTTATTGGATTTAGAAACCCTCTCTCGCGGTGAATCATGGGAAGGTAATCCCGGTTTAATATCTGCCAAAGCAGAGGAACCCGTCTTGTAATAACGGTGTAATGAAAGGCAGAGTGGTGCAGCGTCTGAGGAAGGAAGCGCAGGGAGTGGCGTCACCTGTGTAGCACCTCAGGGGCAGATGCAACAGAACTGGGCGTGGGAAATGAGGCATATCTTTTTCATCGTCGGCCTCCCCTCCACTTTGTTTCTTGGCGAACGAAATGACCGAAGTCATTCTCTCCCCCCCTCACCCCCGCCGGTCTGGTTGCTTCTCTTAAGCGGTTTCCGTCCGCCGAGGATCCAGGGGTGGGCAAAACCGGTAGAGAAGAAGCGTGGGAAGTCTCGTGTGGAAGGAAGTGGGTTGTCCAACCCTCCCTGGCCCCGTTCATTCATGAGAAGTGCGCGTGGCCGGACAGAGAGCTCCGTCGGAAATAAATATGTGTGGAGGGCGATCCTGGACGTGGGATGGGAGCGAAATTGTTTTTCTCTTCTTTTAATGATTTGCGAGATGGCGCTATCCGAGCGATTTTCGAAGAATCCCCTCCTGGAACGCTGTGCTCGTGCGCGGAAAACTATTTATCTCATATCCGATTTGTTACTGCGAGTAAGCACAATTGCATCCTAACGTTGAAGTCTCCGTATAATTGAAAGGTATTATTCAGTTTTTCGAAAATGTCACTTACAATACATGCTAATGATAGAAAAGATCGATGGAAATATATTGTCAATATGTCAAAAGTTAATAGACCATGTTTCATTGCTATAAGTCAACAAAAACTGTTCCGCCAATCACAACACATTCCATGACTAATTGTGGAATGTCCTTACCTTTTACTGTGAAAATGGTAGAACGTAAATAATCTTCCATTATTATTAAATAAACTTCTTGAAGATTTAAGAAATATCAGTGGCGAAGGAACATTCGAGAAAAAAATCGATTGAATTACTACTAAACATAGCATAAAGGAGTTAATAGTATTTAAGTAAGGCTGATTGTAAATTACTAACTTTTATATAATTGCCAGAGATAAAACTCTAAAGATGATGGAAATAAAAGTTATGAAACTATGAAAGAAACTAAGTTACCAAACGAAGAAGTGTACGCCATGAGATCCAAAAATATTTCAGTGAAACTGTACTTTTTAAACAGTGACATCTGCCAACAAGTCCCTGTACTATTAGGACTCAGCAAGACCATAATGAATGAATTCTGATATGAATTATATATATTTATAATCTATTCGAGTCTATTTACTTTTGACATTTCTGAAAACATGTTTTTTGATCATTTCTTTTACTGCCATACGTTGTAAACCACATATTCTTTGGATAATTAGATTATGCCATTATATTTTCATAATTCAGGGCTCAGTGTTGGTAGATAATGGAATGTTATCGTTTGTAAGCAATTGGTTATTATCGGAATGAATCCTGGAGAAGGCAATTGTCAATTTAGGGTACAATTGAGATAGGGAATGGTAGATATTATTACGTGCTCAGCAATACGCCTATGACAGATGGAATGGTACTTGTTAACCTTTATAGCAACACAGATTTATTTCATTTATGTTGACTAATATAGCCAAATCACTTATTATAACTTCATGGTATTCGCCATTCACTTACTGCTTTAATGAATTAAGTTTTAAGGGAAAAACTCTCAGTTATTGTGATGATAAACATGTAATGATATTTCTTTGGACTATTGCTTATATTTCATCTACAGACAAATTAACCATACATTTTCTATTTTAGTTCCCCCTTTGTATAATTCCCCCTTAATCTATATCCAAGACATGTATCCTCAATGAATTTTTCATGCGTCTTCAAGACGGGTTCTGAATACGACATACTCACGTTGCCTGCTCTAATACTACGAGGGCTCTCTCAATGGAATCCGAAGTTTCTACGATAATTGTTCGACATTCGAGTCCTACCTAAAACACCGTTTTCCAAGTTTCCGGTTGTCACCCCCCGAAAACACTTGTACTTACAAATACGCTCGATCACGTTTTGTCTGAGGCTGAGATAAATCGTATTTACTGCTTTCATTATTCGCTTTATCGGTGGATTCAAGCGTAGAGGTTGTTCCGTTTCGGCTAATATATGCTAGCCATTGTGGCTATTTAGGAATTCAGGTGGGACGCCTTTAAAAAGGCACACCTTCGGTGGTCGGCGCCCGGGTGCACGAGGATTTTATGGCGCCTGTATATTGACTTTCCTATTGTGTTGGGGAAAGTACTTCGCCAAAAGGCGTCGCAGTGTATTGGCGCCACAGGATTTCATCGTTTGTTTACTGTTCCTTTCTTTCAGCGGTTTCGGCGCCTTTATTTCTCTTGAACATATTTCAATTGGGTCTGAAGAACATTGTTAATCCACGCTTGTTGAGTTGAGCTGGTTCTACTAATAGGATTTGTTATGACTGTTTGTAACTCGTTAATATTAATTTTGATAATTTCTACCGTTTTTAAGTTTCATCTTCGTAATATTTTGGCATACTGCTTCTAAGTCTTTGTTATTAATCACCAGCCGATGCATCCGCGACATGTTCTACCGCCTTATCTAATTTAAATGGGATCGAAGTGTTAACTTTCTCCTCCACTCATTGCGATCCAGTGCTTCCTTGCTCCTCAATCCCTTTTCCTCGAGATTCATAGTTTAATTCATAAAATCGGCAGCGAAGTATTTCGTATTTAACCTTTCTGAAGTGTACGAAGTCTTTTTATTTCCGTTTATTATAAACCGTAACTGATTAAATAAATTTAATACCTTTACTTAATTCTTCCATCAAAATATTAGTCCTCCACTTTTCTTTTTCCCTTATACATGAAAGCCTCATGTCCCGTTGTTGTGATATGACGAACAGAAATATATTCTGAATACTTCTCTCTTCTCGCCAATTAATTAGTTAGTTAGTTGGACCCTTTATTGGCGAGGTTATGCCTAGGGGGGCCTCTCTTCCATCTAACCTCGTATGTCGATTACATTTATAGTTAACTTATTTAAAGAAATGCAAAAAGAAAGAGTAGGGTGTGGGAAAAAATCTTTGCAACTGAAGGATGACAAAGAAAAAACCCACGTTGCGGGAAAACACCCACAAAGAAGGGGGGTGAAAAAAACCCGCGAAAACACAGTAATAAAAATAAATACTATAATATACAAACATAGGTATATAAACAGTGACAATGATTAGATAATGAACAATTATTTTACAAAGTAAATTTGGGGCATCATGTGAAGAGTAGCTACGAGAAATAGTTACCGATCAGCTTCTTTTTATACGGCGATAATCGTTAGAAGAATAAAGATTAAATGTTAAGTTAACCATACTCAACAAATTTAAGGACGATGCATTCTTGGAAGATGTTTTAAAACCCAAAGTGTTACGTACTTCGATCAGATTTTGCAGAAAAAATGTAGGATATGATGAATGCTGCAACTAGCCTCTTCAAAGACACGTTTTTTTCGTGAACGCTACGTAGTAACCGATTATAAATAAACTTATGATGCCTCTTTCCACACGCCATGAGACGGCTCGCTTGGTCCTTGCGTTTATGTTGTAGAACAAGCTTCTATGCTCAATATTGGCTTGTCTGAATATTAGATGGATAAGTTTTGGACCATAATGGTATTGAACCGATAATGTAGAATATTAGGCATACGTAGCAGAGCTTCTTTCACCGAGATACATAAGTTATGTAAGTAGATCCACTATGAATACACTTGAGCTTTGTTGAGGGTGTAGTCGTCATTGTTCCACCTCACAGTGTCAAGGCTAACAGGGGCATGGAAAAAATAACCACGCTCCCGCACCTGTGACAGAATGCTGAAGACTTTCCCTTAAAGTTACAAAGGGAGAAAGAATCCCCGTGGGGAATTCCAAGGGGTGCGCGTTTCCAGCTGCTCGGACGAAAACAAGGGCAGAACCACACGTCATCGGTTATTGTGTCCATCCCAATAAATCCAATTATTTCGGAATCCGAGTTCTTAGCTCCATCTACGGACGTAATTTGGAGATGAAGGCGTATTCCGCTTCGACTTTTGGAAAAAAACCCATTCGTCCTCTGTCGTCATTTGGGCATTGTTTCGTTTTGAACGCGTTCTCCTGAGGACATTTTTTGGAGTCTTTCGAGGCTTAATTTAACGACTGGAATGGAATACGTAATAGTTTTTTCGGTGAAAAATAAACGTAGTGGGGCGTAAATCGAAGCCTTGCTGAATCCCCCTACTGTACATTATAGAACCAGAATAGATGTGCCGCGTTTCACTGGTGTTAGACGACTCTTGATGTAATTACAGAAAAATGTAATAAAAATATTCTTGAATTGGACGATAAACGTTTTTAAAAGAAACGGAATATCTAGAGCATATGATGATTTACGGACAAGTATGATATTCACAGAGATGAGTAGTACCGAAATGTGACAAATGGCGAAGATATATTCGAAAGAATTATAAAGCTTTGCTCTTTATGCTTTTAAATGAGTAAAGGAAATTACAACTCCTGGATGATGTAAAATTATGTGCCCCCGTACTCCGTGAATTTGCGGTGGGTTTTCTGTGAAACGTATCATTATCGCCTCTACATCGAATCGAAGATAATCTCTCTTTATGGTGATTTTTTCGCTTCTAAATATTGAAATACTGTAAAGGAATGTTTAAATCAAGATACCTCACAATTAGCACTCTTTGGGAGAGATGGCTTTAGTTGATACTCCGCCTCCAAGTTGGCAGGAATAGAACTGTGAAGAGGCATAACTTATGCTTACACTGTGTAGGGGAGACCTGAGTAATAGTGGTCAAGTGGTAATAGTGGTCAAGTGGTAATCGTGGTCACCATGATTTCTCGTTAAGTTGGTAACGCAGTTTGCAACAAATTGGTGTAGACACTTCGCGGTTCTCTCTGGAACTTGTACACCAGAGCTCGCCATCTCAGCAGTTGTTGTTTGGATGCTGAGCGAGACAAAGTTGTTTAGCAAGTGTGTTGTAAGCTAAGCCATAGTACAGGTCACATTTAATCTGCCGTTTTACTGCTTCTGATGACATACCAATGATTACACAGTATCAAGGTAATCCCTACTTCTGTAGCACATAGTTATTTATCAAGAATTTAAGCACAGTATTTATTTTAATTGTTAAATGAAACCATGCGTTCGGGGTAATGGGATGTGGGCACATTCAGACTGCTCTGGTTGGGATACCCCCGAGGGATATTTGTGTGACATTTGCTCTATGAAGTTAATAAGTCAGCATGTAAACAGGCTGTATACTTTTTAGAACCTGGTTTTTACTCTTATAATGATCTCTACATTTTGATTGCGCTCTTATGAATATATGCTGATTGTTTATTTTGTTCATTTTTAATAAAAGTTAAATTATGTAATATAACCAAAATTATATAACAGTCTTTCGTTTAAACATGATTATATCATTAAAAAATCCCCATATTCCTTGTTTTTTAGTCAGTAAACAATCACGACACCGCTGGTCAAATCTGATATTTTACTTTTTTGGCATTATAAATTAAGTATTTTGTTTTAATTCAATATTAAATGATTAACTCTTAGGAAAGAGTGCAAGTATACTATTAGGCGTTGTCGTGTTTCTTACAAATACAAAT
Source organism: Sympetrum striolatum (assembly GCA_947579665.1). Classification (NCBI taxonomy): domain Eukaryota; kingdom Metazoa; phylum Arthropoda; class Insecta; order Odonata; family Libellulidae; genus Sympetrum; species Sympetrum striolatum. Next base: position 80,437,967 of record OX388348.1, on the reverse strand, counting down.
CATAATTTTTATGATTTTTTCCTCATAGGTGACCGCCATTTCCTTAGTCTGTCTGTTAAGTCTTAACTGTCTGTTAATAATCTAAATAAATTTTATGTTTTTACGTAAATTTAAAAATACTAATAATAAATGGATATGAAAGACTTTCGGGTGCCAAGGATCAAGCAGTGCGTATGATAGTTTAGGTTAGACTCTTTGAGTATCGCATAATATCCAAGAGAACATACCATATTATTCTAATATTACGCTATATGTGCTATTTATTTTGATATGATACTTCTTTGCGTTAACTGATTTTATTGCAAAATATTAACCTTTAATTAACCGACACGCAAAACGTTTTTCTCCTTACCGATCTAGAATTGGACTATCTAAAATAAACTAATGTTTTAAACAGGTGCGCAGTTGGCTTTCATCCTAACCATCGTAACAATTTCTGTAACTAGTAAAGTAGCAACACATTGAACGGATTTATAATAGTTTTAATATGTACAGTTTTATTTAAGAATTACGAAGTTCTTGCATTTTTAAATGTAATTCCTCCAAATCGCACAATTACCCCTGCCCAATCGCATATTTATGATTAGTAATTGAAAAATTAGTTTTCCTAACCTAAAAATGTGCTATCCTACATTCATCGCTTTTAAATGTCGGCGTTACACTCTGGTTTGTCCACATTGGCCTGACGTAATATCGAAAGGCACCAATCGATGTTTTCTCACTCAAAATATAACTTCTTATCTGTGTGCTCAGCATCACTTCCGTGCATTCTTAGGACCTTTGTATTTTTAAAAGGTAAACACCGATCGGCCACGTGTAAAACAGGTCCATAGTCTCCGGTTGACGTTAATTCTATTGATTATATACTCCTACGCATTCTATTCTATCTTTGGTCACATGAGTTATTGCTTAAAATTTCAGCTGTAGATGATTTAACAAAGATTATCTGCCAAATGTTCCGTTGAAGATTTCTAATTAAGTGTGAGAGCCTCATCCATATTTCAATAGTAGTTTCTCAATATCACACTTTGTTACATTTTTTAGATGTCCACCCTGTTAGCGAGTTCTTGTTTTTACTTCAAAAAAGAACTTCATATCCCTAGAGTGATTCTAAATTTTAATTTTAGTTCTAAATGTAAATGAAACATATTACATAATTGGCCTTTATCCAATAAATATTTAGTCATTACTCATTTTACTTGTTAGAAGCATAACTTCAATATTCTACGGTAACACCGCTTCAATATTTAGTGTTCAATTATTCATTAATTCGCTTAGTTTTGCTGCTATGGAGCGACTGAAATTTGCTTTAGTATCTAATTCTTTGTAATTCGTTATAAAATGGGCATTTTTACTGATTCCTAATTAGCTTCCCAATCCGATCCTGTGGGCCTCTGATACTCTGAATCCGATTCCCAGAGCGTTCTTCTGATTCTTCACTGACATTTTCTCCAAGTTACTACGATGAAATTGCAGATTCGGGTTTCCTGCTCAGAACATTTTCCACGCATTATTACTATCAGCACCCCAATTATACGTGTGTGATGCTTTCCTGTTGGTGAAGATCCGCCGAAACAATACCTCAGAAATCATGCAGAATGTCTCTCTAAAGCAATGGTCATTATGCAGTGTTTCATTATTCAGATATGCCGATTAATTTGTAGAAATATCGCTAGAAGCAGAAAAGTCCTAAAACTCCGAAATAATACCGCTAAAAAGTAGTTTAAAACATCGTAGATTGAAATCTTTTCTATAAGTTGAATATCAGATCAGAAGCGACACAAATCAAACTTGAGTAACATGAGTACTTACAATTAGTCTTTAATCTACTGAATTTATTGCTAGTTTAATTTTAAAATTTTTAAAATGGTCAGTCGTTTACTTTTTCGAACCATCGACATTCAAAGCAATGGGGATAGGCTATGTTCTTATTACTAATCCCATTCTATATTGAGTATTTTAAACATTTAATTACGAATTTCAGTTCGAAAGAAAAACGCCGGGAATATTTTTATCAATTTATTGGATCTGAGGAAGGAAGAAACGGAAATCTCGAATTTCTTAAAAAGATTGAAAAAATTCTTCTTGACTAATCTGATTGATTGAGTTCTTTTTAGAGTATATGAAGGGCTTATCTATACATCCCTAAAAGAAGCCGACTTTGCTGTGACGTTGACATTGGTGAAAAGAGGTGTACCATTGTAGCGAATATCAGCATCTTCATTTGAGGCCACTGTCTCATTGGCTTACCGCCTGAACCCAACTCTGCCAAAACCCATCCAAAATGGCTTTTCCTTTTCGCCGATTCTATTTATCATTCAGCCGTTAATGACTCAGTCTCTCCTGCTTTTATCATGTATAATCCTCATGTAATCCGTTCCTATCGACTCAATGTAAGTCTATATATAAACCTACAAAACTGACTCACATATTGAATCGATTCCCTGGACATTTCTAATCGTTCTATTGCAATGGTTCTATTTTTAATAGTCAGCACCCCCTTGAAAAATGTTTTTCTATTTTCTAATTTAAGAAATTATTTTTATTGCAAGATAATTTATATTATGCATAAAAAATAATACATTTATAATAAATACTATATTTTTCTATATAAAACGTGTACGTATTTAACGGCTACGTTATTATTAATGTTAATTAAAAATCTATAAACGTCCCTCGCACCCCTGGTTTAGAACTACTGTTCTAGAGGGTTGAATTCTTCAGGGGAGGTTTATAATTCACTGTCCATTTAAGGAGTGTCTAGAATTCCCACATTTTGTCCTAGGTTCGAGTCCAGAGACTTTTTTTCAGCGGAATCAAGCGAAGGAAACGAAAAATACCCAATTTCTTTAGCTGATTAAAATATGAAATAATACACGGACAACGGTAACGATTCAAATAAATTACGTCTAAAAGACCTGTGTTTTTTGTCATTGCGACCAATTTTAGTATGTAAGCTCCATGCTTTTCCGTAGCTGTAACTTCCAGACTCGGGGTAACCTTGTGCTATAAATCGGTAGGGTTATTTCACTTAATAAGGGGCCATATCGGAGCACAAAAAGTGTCTCTTCCGCCTTGCGGCCCGCAAAATTGTAACCGTGTGATTAGGGCTTCGTGATCCCCTTGCGGGACATCCGCCCACAATTTCTTGGAATGAGGCGGAACGACGTTCCGGTCCGTCACACGCGTCGGTAATATCGTTCCGTTTAGGAAAGGTTCTCTTTGGAAGAGTTATCGCTTCCCGTCACCTTCCTCCTCGAGGCAATCTGCCTTCTATTATGCCACGCGATGAATTATTAGGAAATCCGTAGGGGAACATCCGAGACGCATTTTAAAACTCTTTCTTTATCGCAGGGTGTTAATGTTATCCTTTGTTTAGTACATATGTGTGTTTACATGTGTGAGTAGGAGTTGCTTCAATTACGTAACCATGGTAATCGAGAGTAGGGTTAAAAAAAGGTTGGATGAATTATTAATAACGCATGAAAAAAGGATTATGTTTATATTTCAAAAAGGATATACTTGTAATAAATATGACAAAAATTATAAAGAAGGCTCTAAATTTTGGACACATACATAAATGAGTGTTCTATCTTTTCTGTAGGTTTATATGCATTAAAAATCCCTATTCGACGCCATCTCTTTTAGTTCCTGTAGCTTATCCCACCCTTTATGTCATATACCGTCTTATCCCTTCGTTTTTCCCTCTTCCATAAAATCAAAAGGAATGGTTTTATCTTAAAAATTATTGTCGTAATAGCATTCCAAAGTGGTCGCACGAATTTTGGAACATCCCATGCACACGTTATTTCAATTGCACGCGTGCACACACATATAGGTTCGTAAAATATTCTTAGGTATCAATGGTAGTAAATTTAAGGATTAAACTAATACGAAAATATGGTACTTTAATCTCCGCATATTGCTAGGAAATAAACACTGGAATAAGTTTACCATTTTCAAATTACAGCCAATATTTTAGGTATTGCAAGTGAAATTTAAAAAAAATGTTATCAACCACTGAGTAAGCGCGTGTTATTTAAGTAATTAAACTTGTAATTAATTACAAATATTTAACATAAATTCATATATGGCTCATTCATGTATGTATGTAAAATACCGGCGTCAGTTTACGGGGTGAAGTTAATGGAATTGCACGTGGAAAGGTAGAAAATGGTGTGAGGTCTTTCCTCCACGTTGAAGACAGTTAACGCCATAAGCGGATGTTTACCGTAATGGAACACCGTATAAAAATTCGCATTGGAAGAAGAAATGCATTTCGCATACTTTCTCGCGGATAATAGGGGCAAATTAAGCTGCATCCGGCGTCAGAATTTCTGGCTCTCTCTCCAGAAGGAAAGTTTACTTTGTCCGCCCCTTCGAGGAACACCATTGTAAGACACATTTTTCTTAATGTTTAACCTTCAATGGGCATGCACTTAGTGAAAGGATATGACAACGAATAAGCGGCCGGGCTAACAAGGAGCCCTCATTCACGAGGGTACTCCCGGCGTATCCATTGCCCTCCCTTAATGCATCGAGGGCTTCAGGAACTCCCGCCATTAGCTGCCGAGGAAGGAGATATTATCTCGGAGTCTCTCGAAAGATTAGTGGTCAAAAGAGGCCGAAAGCCTTTAAAGCAGTGGCTCCGGGACGAGGCGCCGCGACCCTCAGGTGTGTCGCGGTCGATGGAAGCTTCGGCGCCGGCTTTTATTAAATTCTGCGCCAACTCCCTTATAAGCCTCGACCTGCCGTCCGAAAGGTTACCATTTCTTTATCAGTGCTCCCGTTAATTCCTTCCGGTGAACGTGGGGAAAAAGGTTATACCAAAAGTTAAATTCGAAACCACTTTGAGGGTAAGCATTTGGGTAGGCAATTAGGCGCAAGGATTAGTATCTAATGCTGCGGAAATTCGATCCCAAGGCAGGAAATTAACGTCTTAGGAAAAATTTTTACGGAAATTATCTCAATACGTATCCCCCAATATCTTATTGTTCCTTAGATGTGAAATAAAAGGATGAAAATTTCCTAAGGTTTAAGTTATAAAAACAGTTTTTATGGGTTGATCCCTATCCACAATTTTTGCTAGCGAAATAATAATGAAAAGTGATACGAACACTTTTTAAAATTATAAATATAAAAATGAGCCTTAACTATTATAATATTAAAACAAAGTTTTGTATTAATTTTATTTTTTATTGTATTATTGTTTACGATTTATCACATGGCTTTCCTCTGGTGCACTTTTAATTTCATCTTTAAGCTTCTTTTAGACCGAGAATTTCGCTGCTTCAGAAAGATCGTAGATAATAAGTATAACTATTACTTTTGGCGCTAGGTCACGATTCGTTACGTAGTATTTAGTGATTCAAGGTTCCTTAATCATGCATGTTTTTACGATGAAAAAAATCAAGATTTCGCTAAGAAAAATTGATAAGAGTAGAGTGGTTTAGAATTTATTTCCATCGTTTACTTGAAGTACACTTAACTTTTCAATACTGACCTCGTTTTCTACAAATGATTGTTAAGTACTTAAAGTAGTCTTGACTTTTAATATTTCGTGATCAGGAGTTTTCCTACAGATTCTACTAACCTTTTCTCCCCTCATTCACTGCCCTTTTAAATATATGAAAAAGTATCTGAAAATTGAGTATATATCGGATAGTTAATATTATAAATTAATTGTTTTAAGAATGTTACTGTTAACTTTATTTTTAAATTGTGATTTACTCCGTAAATTGTTCGAAATCAAAAATTGTTACACCTGTAAATTGTGTAGTATAATAGTAATACGCTGTCCGAAAGGATATTGGAGGGTTTTTCTTCCCGACTGGTGTGAATTCATGCAGTGTTTTTATTTTTTATTTCCCCCTCGGTAATGATTATTGTCTGAACTGTTTTAGTCAATATTTCTATACACGGAATGTATCGATGCAGGCGTAACTAGTTATAAAGGCAATTAAGCAATGCAACTATATAGCTGTAAGTTATTTTGTTGAAAAAAAAATTCAATAACATTGAATTTTATTAATTTTCCGCCACACCTTAGAAGATGCTTGGTTATTGTTACTAATACGTGAAAATTTTAGAAACATTTATCACAACAAATAATTAATGGTAATTAATAATTATACATTACAAATATATGCGAAGTTTAGAATAAATTACCTTCCTATCCATTCTTACGAATGCGTGAGTAATTAAGATAAATTTAACACTAGTAATTAACAGTAATTAATAATTATACGCTACCTATACTTGAGACATTTCGACGCAATTACGTACTCATAGAGACAACTCATTCTAAAATTTTGAAGATGCAATCGTTGAGCCTAATTTTGAAGAAAAGGAATCTTATCCATTCTTTCGTTAATTGCATCAGTTTCTTTGCAACTCTTTTGGGTCTCCGAATTATAAATGGGCGCTTTTTGTCGCGATTCCATTGAATTGTTTTCGGGAGCGGTTGAAGAAGTGGGAATGTTGCGCAGAAGGTGCGAGTGTAATGCGCACATTGGAAATTGGTAAATAGCAGGAAGGAAGCGGAAGATGTAGACGGCGAATTCCTCGGGAGCACGATCCGATACGATTTTCCGAAACGATAGCTAACAGGAACTTCCGCTCTGCCTTTCCCGGATGGTGCAAAAAGTGCGAATGAATTAGCGAGTTCCTCAGAAAACGTGGATTTTCGCGTCTCCTGCCGAACCACCTGCTGGCTTCGACTGGGACGCATGCAAATGCATTCCCCGGTTACTTGTCGCGTAGGGTTTCCTTTTTCCCGACATTTCGGAAAGGGGAGAGCCGGAAATGGCATTTTCCGGAAGAAAAACCCGAAGTCCTCTTTGTTTAATTTCATTAGGTTGTCGATGGTAAATGGTTCGTAAACATTTGTTGATGAATCGCAGAATCGTGTTGAGGACAGTGGAGCATCTGGCTTGGGCATAACCTTGCTGAAGGACCGATGGGAGGTCACTGCGAAATTGCATCGAAATTCCTCAGTTGACAATATCTTAAGTCTTGTTTTGATGGGAATTCTTTCAGTTTGCTAGTACGGTCCTGGTCAATTTTTCCTTTCCTCACGGTTTGAAGAAAACAGAAGAAATGAGTGGAATACAGCAGTGGATTTACTCTTATGCGCCTGAGGGTTCATATGGAGGCGTCAATAAGTCTGTCCTCGTGAACTCTCTGCAGTTCACTTTGATGAATATTATTGACACTATTCACTGTTCACTTATTCTTTTTACTCCAAGAAAGAACTTCAAATGTTTTCATAATGATTTAAAGAATATATTACCCTCTTACGCCGTATGTATTCTAAGACTTGCAAGCGAACTAGAGAAAGTGCAGCGCAAGGCGATAGGCTTTGTTAAAAAATATGTGTAGGTTACTACTAAATAATATCAATTTTCTACAAATATGACTTATTATATATTATACATTTATATTAATTTCTTTGTATTTAATTTTTGTTACATATTGTTTATTTAAAATATAGTTTTTTTACTTTACTTCATGCAAAGGTACGCAAAATTGAAAATAAGTTTGATCTTTTTGTATAATTCTATATTATATAATACTTGCTTGTAAAATGTAAGCGGGCATATGCCCGTGACAAAGTTTATTCAAATAATATCTCATCTCCTCCAACATTAACTATCAAAAGCTCAAAAGCTTCAGGTAAAAAATGAGGCTTACTGGGCAACATGAGGAGTGTGGTAGTTGCCTTCTTTTCCTCATAGAGCCAGACATGAGTGGAAAAAGTTAACTCGAGTGTGGCACAATTCCTGTACTGAGTAGTAGTTCTAGTAGAATTATAGAAAGAGTGGCCTAAATGAATGTCAGTATTCAGTAGGAATCAAACATCTGTAAATTTACAGTCATTAGGAAAACTGAGACGGACGTGATAGATAAAAGGTATTTTTCTCTGTCCCTCGCCAAATATCAAATGAAGAATTCGGCGTCGATCAAGGTATGGCTGCAGGAAGAATTTAGGCTCACCAATGCATAATTTCGATTTACAAAGATATTTTATTTCTACAGCTTCGTTGAGAACTTTCCCAGATTTAGTCAAATGTTATAGCTTTAGGTATGACTGTCAAGAGCAGTGAACGAAGATCCACTTTGCGTGAATTCAATGCGTTAAATTCAGTATATCTCAATCGAAATTAGTTCATTTAACACTATTTACAGCCAATTTTTCCACAACTATATCTGGACACCCATGACGTTTCCCACCCATTCTGTACTTGAAATGGAAAATTTTAAGCCATATCTTTCCTATCTTCATGCACAACTTCGGTGTAGCAAAATTATGGTGCGTAAAAACGGTTTTAAAACTACCAGGATAGGATTAAAGTATATTTGCACATAAGGGCGTGCACCCAGGATAAGGATTCGAAAAAAGATCTGACGGGGCCGTGAATCGAACCAGGGATCTTCTGTTGTTGTTCTGGCCGGGTAGCCTAGTTGGTTAAGGCAGCCTCCCGGATAGAGGAAGATCCCGGGTTCGTTTCCCGGCCCCGTCAGGCTATTTTCAAGTCCAGTTTTCTTTGGGATTAAAATTACCACTTTTGCTTCGTGAGCTCTAAAGTAGAAACACAAGTCAGTATAACTCAGCTTTGTATTAAAGATCCCGCTCCTTCAGCCATGTTGAAGTTTCTATTAGCTAAAGAAATAAATTCTGTTTGTCGGAAATACCGCCATGTCTCGGATGCAAGAGGGTCTGAAACACGCCCCTAAACGATCATTCGAGACATTCCTCAGAGGCAAAGGGAAATTAAACGGACAGGAAACGGCAATTAAAAGATATTTCATTTTCATTTAGTGGCAAATAGTCTCTTGTTTTATTTATGAGCGCATTTACGTATCTCGTATTTGCCGAAAAAAGTCCATCCTGTTCCCCCATTCAAGGTCCCACCGCTGAAAAACTTTCAGAACTCGGTCCTTCCGGAAGTGTGGACCACTCCAATTTTTTCCTCGCATTCTGCGGAGGAGAGATACCTGTTTCGGACGGCAATACGAAGATACGACGCGGGCCCTTTTTTCGGAATTGCGTGCTTCGCATGAAGAATGTAGGGCGAGGCTCTTGTTGACACCAGTCGAAGGCAGGAAGTGATTGTTATTCACGAAGGGTCCTTCGATTTCCATAGCAGATTGATTGGCATCGGATTGACCCGAAAGCATTAGACTCTGATTGCGTTTGGGCCAAAAGGCTTAAGAGGATAAAGCCAAGAAATGTTGAGGAACGGGAGGAAATTAAGAGGAAGTGACTGGCAGTAATCCCGAGGCATATGTTCCATGTTGTGCGGCAGATACGCGGGATCAAGAAAGGTTGAGCTTGGCTGAGAAAGAGCCGCTGTGGAAGGATGGATTATTCCAAGTCCCCGTAAGAAGGAAAAGTCTTTTCTAGCAAATAGGAACCCAAGAGAGAGATTTTTATCAGTATATCTTATCAGTGGCTTGTTTACAGCCAATTTTGATGAATAATTTTTCATTTGTCTTACGCTGCGGAGTGTAGTAGTATCGCATCATTTTAAAAGTGTGTCGTCGTACATTTGCATCTCTGATTTTGATAAAAGTTCGTTAGATGTAAATACTCAAAATATTTTCCTTAAATATATTCCTATTGGATACAATTAGGTATTTCGGCTTATATTCGGGTCGACTTATGCTCGAGTATATACGGTACTATTAATTGTCAAATTTCATATCATTTTGTAGTAATGAATTCCTCATTATAAATGAGCTTTTTCTCGAATTTTGCCCTTGTTCATAGCCATGCACAGTTGGCCTGTGGTGAAGAAAATTTATGCATAAACTAAGTTTACGGCAATGAAATCTAATCAACTAATAGTAATTCTGAATAACATGTGATACAAAAACAGTCTAAAGTTTTCCTTTTAAAATTTACTTTATTGCTTTATATTGCACAATTGTTTATTTGAAAGCTCTTATGAATTGACCGTATGTCGAATTTTCTATTAGCAAATTCTTATATCCTAATTATTTTAGTAAATTAATATCATTGAATCTTTTATGTACATTTTGGATAACGTCAGATTCATTATAGTAATCTATTTTCGAAGAATTTGTATGCTCCCCTTCAATCGAATGACTGCAATGCTACCATAAAAATGGCAGAATCGGTAGATGAAACATTGGACATCAACGCAACACCATCACCAATCACCAATAAGGAACATTACGGGTGTGAATCTAGCCATTATTTTATGGCCGACCTTCATATATTCCCGAAGTTCCTCCGAAGCACAGGACTCCAGGAATAGAGAACTCCTTTTCTCTCTCATTTTCTGAGTAATATTAATTTGTCTCGGTTTCAATTTTCATCTTCAAGAGATTTGATTGTCATGCGAAATCCCGCCCCTCAGGGGGAACTAAACTTGCAAGGGAGCGAAAGGATGTCATGCGAAAGGAATCCATTCCCCTTCATCTCTAATTATCAATTGAATTTTATTCGGTTCTTGAAAGCGATATACCGTATTATCTCGAATATAACGCGACCCCGAATTTAACGCGACTCCGAAATTTTCATAAAGATATTTAGAAAAAAAAAATAATACTCATAAAAGAATTCAAAGAAAGTAAAATTCAATCAGATAAGCATTTATTTAGGTAATCATAGCTAATAACACAGGTTACATTCATGTCAATAAAATTAAGTAATGTAAAACAAAATTAATATTACGTAAGTAACAACAAAAAACGTAAATGTTTATTCAGAATCTGAACTGTTTTCAGAATGAGAACTCATCGATGTCATTGATGTATTATCAGTATTTTCATTCACGCATGTCAGTCTCCCACAAAATGTCATCTTCCATCCCATTTATATCAATGAAAACATTCAGTTGTGTTTCAACCTCTGTAGGAAAATGTCCTTGTTTATATTACATTCTATTACTTAAACCCCAAATTTAGCACGACTCGATTTTTTACCGGAAAATAAACGGTCGAAAAATATCGCGTTATATTCGGGCTGATACGGCTATTACCATTTAGTGATTTCACTAATGTTTTTACCATTGTAGATTTTATGTTGCTTTTTATTACTCTCCAGATCAGGTCGTATGGATGATAATTTTAATAGATAATAGTTCGGGGCGGCTGCATGAAAAAATTTGGGATTCACTGATCTAGACCAATAATCAGTTAGTTATTATTCTGATGCATATTGTTTTACATGGTAGTGTATTTAGATTGTTGATATCTACGGTTTTTTCTTACGAATTCGTGATTTATGTTTTCCATAGTACCTCCTGATACTTCATGTGCCAATAGCAACGGAAGCTGAAATATTAAATCAAACCGTAACTTAAGAGACGACCATTTTTCTACCTTCCACGCTGGCCTTTTTCCTCGAATCTTTTGGTCCTTAGATTATGATAGAATAAGGGATATTGCCTGTCTCAGGTAAAAGCTGATCCCCTCGTAAGCTACTTTCCGCTCCTCTTCAGCCGGATATACTGATCTTTGTGCACCTTTTCCTCGACAAGTGGTTGCATCTGCGAGGGATCGCGAAACTCTGCATTGATGCTTCCATCAATTCCAGTTGGGGCAAAGTGTGGGAAAACCAAATTTGAGAGCTGTATTTTCGTATTCTTTAATTATAAAGTAGAGTAGAAAAACGCAGATACTTCTTTTCTGCAAACTATCAGTTCTTTGTTTCACGAAATTCATTTTTTCTTCCCTTGTATTTCGTATTTATTTCATATGCATGTTTATATACCACTTTAAAATTCCATCTTGTTTTGTGCATTTTTGATAAATTGCTGCGCGATAAATTTAAAATGATATCTGTCAATTTAGTTCAAAATACTTAATTTAGTACGTACGCGTATATTCTCTAGCTGTACTGATACATTTATTCCAGAATTCGCCACTCACAACAACTGCGTCTAATTAGATGTATATAATAGGCATTGAGTGGATTTTGGCTCCGTTACCAAATATTCGGAGAAAATCAAATCTATAAGATTTATTTTCATTTTGAACGGAAATGAAACTAAAAAATTAAAAGAAAAACCAAATATTTAAACATTTCTGTTCTTCCGTTGAAGATAACTCTCTTCCGAAGAAGATCTCTTTAGTCGCTTTTGCTTTTCTTTTAACAAGTGCTTCAATATTGAGCTTTTTGTTGATTACTGCTGCTCGTTATGATGTATTTCTATGTAACGAGGATGATGCTTCAATGAATATGAATGAGCTTCCTTCTATTTAAAACTTGCTTATTGAAGGGAATTTCCTTTGTAATTTGGGTTCTCAGATTCTGATTCTTAAATTTCATTGTTATTATGACATAATAACTAACATTGGTGTTTTTGATAGTTGAAGGCGTATGGTAGCGGATGATTTTTTATCAAAAAATGTAATTTTGATAATTCAAGGTTTGCATTCGTAAAATCGAGGTGTCCTCAAGCAAGAGTTCGTATTATGAGAAATCTCCGAGACAAGTTAATCCGGTGGATGACGAGAATCTTTAGCTTTTCATGGTGAAGCGTAAACATTTCTTTGTTGTCATTCAGTGTTGATCGTATATCATAGGCGTCCGTCTCATTTTATTTTCGTTTGTCTGTCAGGTAAGTTGTACGCGGTCCTTAGCCGGCGACACGGTCGCATCCTGGCCGGAGACATGGCCGACGGCTCGGCTTACTTCCGTGTCACCGCCGTGCTCCCAGTCGTCGAGAGCTTCGCCTTCGCACCGGAGATCCGCAAGCAGACTTCCGGTCTAGCCGTCAGTCCTCAGCTCCTCTTCTCGCACTGGGAGGTGAGTCCACATCCAATCTTTTGTTTCTTTAGGTAACTGTTCCCAGGATTTTTCGGAGACACACCTGAGATCCTGCCATCACAGCTATGGAATTACAAGTGCACTGAGGGTGGGAATAGGGCCACTCCTATTGATCTTTATTTTTATGATTCGTGAATTGCTAGAGGATTCACCCCATAGCTAACCTCTCTTTATTCCTTACGGTTCTATCTGTCATTAAAACTCATAGCGTCCTAACATTGAAATTAATTCCTTCTGCAGACTCCCAGTAAAATATTGCATTTTCAGTATTATTGTCAATAATGTATCATTAGTCATCTGGAGGCCAGCAGATTTTGCTTTCCTTTATCCGTATTGATTTTTCATATTTCTTATAAATACCGTATACTTTAACCAACTATTTTTCTCTTCATTTGCATTCTATCCATTTTCATCCAAATTCTTATTTATTTATTATGGAAATAAATTTTACAAAACATTTTCACAGGTGCTATTGGTGATCAAAGTAGAAATCTCAGTTTCCAAATCTTACTGACTTTAATACTTCCTCTCCGAGGTTCTGACCATTATCTTTGTCTTCCCAATCTTCTTTCATCATTTTATTTGCTTATATACTGTGTATACTCATGAGTTTTTAGAACAATTTTTATGTCAAAAAAGCTCCCCTCAGCTTATACTCAAGTGAAGTTCCCACCTACCTGTTCTCTGGCGGAAATGGTCTGTCGTTCCCAGAAATTGGCTAATAAATTCTTCTCTTACTCATTTAACGATTCTCTGGCAAAGTTCTCCTTCAAACCTACTGATCCCACACTTACTGTAATTTTATTGGTTCTATTTCTATTTTGAAATTTGCCAATAGCTGCTTCTTTTCCTACCATAGGCTGATACTCAAGTCCGTTTGTTTTCCCAGTTTTTTTTACGAAATTAGGTGGCTCAGCTTTTATTCTGGTCTGCTTAAAGTATAATATATATGGTATTAAAAAGTGATAAAGTACAGTCTTGTCTTCTCCCCATCCCAAAACTGCCCATTCTTATTCCCCATAAGCTATCCTGATTCATATCGTTTTAGTTAAGCACAAATTTTGCACTAATCTCTTTTATTTTCAGTCCAACTCAACTTATATTAATATCCCCATTAGCTAACTAACTACCTATTGGATTATTTAGATAGCCGTGCAAACATTAGCAGAACATACACTTACATCATTCTCGAATTCCAAGGTTTGCTCTGTACTCTTATTATGTCAGTTGTATCCCTCATTCCTTTCACTCTCTGAAAACCAAACTGGTCTTCTCCAATTTGTCCAATAATTTTTCTCTCTATCCTAATATTGAGGACCCATTCAATTACTTTTGCTATGTGAGAACTCATATATTTGTATTAATATCTATCTTTGATAATCATTCAATATTCTTTAGCATTATTCTTTCTCTGTGACTAAATCAGAATCTTTTATTAACGTTCACTGGCTACTTTCTGTCATAATAAATTTTCCTAAATAAATCATAGAAACTTATTAGATCAAGCAAAGGGGAACAGATTAATGAATTGATCGAATTAAATTTATAATCCATTTTCACTCACTTTTTTCCAATGTAATTTTCTTTTCCTATACTAAATGGGTGAAAAATCAAATCCATCGAATGAAATCATTTGGGTGACACATCAAAAATCCAAATGCGTTATTTGGTTTATCCGATGGAAGAGACCAATTGAATCATTCGATTATTGTTTTCATTTTGTTATTCACACCTCTAGTAAATAGTGCTGGTCAAGGTGGTCTCCCCTTTCCTTCTTCAACAGTATTTTTAATGTTTTAATAATCAATTGTAATGGTTGCCTCACTGTGGTACAGATGCTATATGGGCTACCTTATTATGGCCCCTACCTTTTGACCTTTCTGGAATTAGTAACTGTGCCAATAATTAAGTTTTAACTAGTTTGGTTGTTTAGATTGGAAGAACAAGTGATAAGCTTTCAAACAAAGCTGTAGTCTTGAGAAGAGGTCCTTCTTTTGCTTTTTTGTAATATATTCATCAGTTCAGATATCTGAAAATTTCCCTATACTGTTTCAAAAGCTGAAATATCTTTAATATTATTATTTATATAATATTAAATATTTAATAATAATTTTCATATATTATAAATAACCCTTTTATTTTCGCTACTCATTTACTAAAATCTAGTATCTAGAATTCCTAGAATGTATCATCTAGAGATAGTGCAGATTGTGGATATGAGGCATAACTGTTGAAATTCAAAGCCCTTTACCTATTGACGCTATAAAGAAAGCTGTGTAAAGTTTTGCTAAGCTTTGCTCACTTAATGATTCTCATTCACTTTTAATTGAATCACTTTCATATCCCTCATATCACATAGAATTTAAAATAAACTTTAAAAGAGAATCATTTCATTGAAATTCTGAAGGTTCAAACCTTATTACAGTGATCCAAATTTTTTTCTTCCATCAAACATGATATATATGTATGAATCTATTGTTCTGTTAAATCTGTTTACAGAAAAAAATTAACTCCAGTTGAATTTGGTGTGACTCATTCATACTTTTATTCAAAAGATTCCTCAATCAGCAATATCCTTGGAGAATCCAACGTTCTGTGGACTCAGTTTTTTAATTCTTTTGGATAAAAAGTTATAAAGCAAGGTATATTGGTGGTATTGATTTGATTTAATCTCAAGTAATGTATAAAAATAAACAGCAAATAAAGTTATAAACAAATAATGAAAAATTGAATACTTTCAATGATATAAACTAATTTGAATGAAACCAGTTTAAGAAAATTTGCTATACAGCATATGGTTAAAGAAACTTTTAAATAATAAAATACAATGCTCTGATTAGGTGAGAAAAAATGCTATTTTCATTGAAATTTACATTGGTAGCATGAATGAGAACCAGATACACTTGAATATTTACATTCCTACGTACAAAGTAATGATGCTAATATATTTTGTTGTATGCTAATAGCCTCTGCGGTTTTGATAGAATTCATCAAAACAAGTATAAGTATTTTATTTAATGTGGTGCACATTTTCTGTTTCAGGTGGTAGATATGGACCCTTATTGGTGCCCCTCCACCCAAGAGGAATATCTGCATTTCGGAGACAAGGCAGATGCTGGTAACCGTGCTCGCAAGTATATGGATGATGTGCGTCGTCGTAAGGGGCTTCCAGTTGAGCGGAAGATAGTGGAGCATGCAGAAAAGCAAAGAACACTCTCCAAGAAAAAGTAGTTGATGCCTTTGGTTACGCTTCCTTCAAATCTGAGAATTAACATTTTTGAAAAATCCTCTTTCAAAATTTGAGGAATCTTAAAACGTGAATAATACTTTTTCATTCCACACAAAATTGATGCTGCTGTGTTTTGCATTACATTTGTGGTTGAAAAATCTTTGCTCTGTCAATAATAACCTGTTATTTTTTCTGCCTATGAATTTATTTAGTGAGAAATATTGTCAACTATCAAAGAAATGTTTTCATATAAGGTGTACATTATTATTAGTCAGGTATTTTTGGTATGTGCTCATCAAAATATTGTCATCATGTCGGTTTAAATATCATGGGGAGCTCATGCTGAGTTTATTTGATGAACTGAAGTAGTCCAATTATTTTTATAGTATTACCAACAATTTCTACGTGCTTAGAAGAGTATTACAATGGCATATTTTCATTATTTAAGTGATCCAAGAAATAATAAAAACAGCTGTAAGCCCAATTAAGCCTTTTTTTTCAAAACTTCAATGAGTTACACAGTTGCAATTGTAACTGATGGAATCTTTTTTCAACCTAAAATATGTTGCCAGTTGACCTTAAAAATGTACTAATATGAACTTCTGGAGTTAATTTAACATGGATAAATACTATATAAAATTGTTTTCAGGGAAAGGTTCTGAGTGTGAAACATGATTCTTGCCCAGGAAATATTTGGGAATTTTCTTTCAGTTTCTCTATGCTTCTAGAATGAAGTTTTCACCATCATGAAATTGTTGATCAAATGAACATCATGTGAAATTGAATCAGTTTTATGTATGTGTAGGCGATAACTTAAGGAATCAGGATAAAAGAATACTGAAAAGGAATAAGGAAATTGACAGAAACTAAATTTAAGATGTTTCATATGAAGTAGTGAGGATGATTCATGAAAAAATGAGGATTATTATTTACAAATCGATAATAACTGTGAATGCATCTCTGAAGGAACTTTATTATCGTTTGTAAGGTATAAATTAGCACATGGTCCCATTTATTTATCTTTTTTGCGTCATTTTATTTTATTTTTCTCACATTTCTTAGAGATAACAGTCCTTTGTACTGCACATTGGTAAGTTCTGCTTTTTCAACGGCTTGTTTACTTCATTGATTATGTGTGATTTATTTGTTCAAATCAAAGGCAGCATTAATATGTTTCCAAGCTTTTACTTTATAAATTTAATTTTTATATTCTTTGAATTTTTTTAACTAGGAAAAATATCAAGTTCCAATTGAGTCCTGAAGTGTGTCTACTTTGTTCTTGTGCAAGTGGAATATTCTATACCATTAAGTCACTCTTTGATGAAGAATTATGAAGAGTTTTCAATTTGATTTTTTAAATGAATTTTTTATTACAAGTGTTACAAGTCCTTGTGTCAATTACTGTTGATGAAATAAAAACTTAGAAAATAGTTTTAATAATACATTATTTGCTGTGGTGTATATCAGAGGCTTAGATGGCTTTAATATATAACCAACATGCTTATTTTTAAATTTCAATACCTTTCTGGTCATTAATTTTAGATTTTGTTTATTAATGCAATCTCATGTTTTATATTTGACATTAGCATCAAAGAAAAAAAATTGTGGTGTTAGTTTTTGTTAGATTTATATCTGTATAAGAGTTTCATTGAACTTGTGAAAGCATTAAGTTGAAACATAATATTGTAGCATACTATGCATGATGAGATATATTTGTATGTTTGTAATGAATCAAAGGAATACATTGTGAAATCAGTAATGAAGTAACTTAAATATATATTTGGAGTTGCTGAATCCAGTCATTTCTTTTTATCTCAAAATCAACAAGAAATACAGGAGATTTTTGGAGGGGTTTCCCTTCCCTCTTTGGGCAAATGCCAGGCTTCATTTTTATGTTCCCCTTAAAAATTGCCACCTAGCCAGAAGCCAACTTGCAATGACATCTTAAATGAAATAATAAATAGTTGGAAATATTCTGTTGTACAATTTTTCCAATTCTCATTCTTCCTCTCCTGCATTCTATATTAACTTTTATTATCAATTTTAGTATGAATGTTTTCTTCAGAATGCATCCTATCCAATTGGACTTCCTCTTCTTCATTTCTCTCGGAATTGTCTTTCCATAGTCTTCTTAAATACTTCATTATCCCTGAATGAATCTTTCTAATCTATAATTAATCTCCTAAGCTTCTCCATTCATTATTTCATCCTTGTTTCCAAATTTTTCAATTACCGTAATTCTCCATATATAGTACATATAAATAAGTATGCATTTTAGGGTGCATGTTATACATGGTTACAAACATCATCTTTTTATTCAGGCTGTAGATGACATTTGAAGTAAATAACTCATTATACATATATGTATTCTGATTTCACATTTATTCTGAAAAGAAGTCTGCTGCATATTAATAAAATTATTAAATTAAAACAAAAATTCAGAGGGGAAGAACCTGCTACTGATAGATCGTCACATTGAGAAATCAAAGGGGGAAAGCCATCCATTAGCAGCATTCCATGCTTGTGCGGTGATCTGTCGCGTGATGAACGGTCCGGCAGATGACCATACGCGAATAATAGCGTAGAATTCCATTCTCTAAAAGCCAAATGCGTATTATACATGGTGATAAGAAAATTCTCACATTGCCCTCGTAATAATGTGGGTGTGTCTTATAGTGGGTGCGTACTATAATTTGAAACTTATGGCATTGCCGCTATCTCTAATTCTAGGACTATATTTTGCTCCCATACAATGCAATGCTCCACATGAAACAATGTGCAAATCTTCCCTAATTTTACTATTGGTGCTCATTTCTGGTACCAGTTCCATGACACTGTTGAAGACTACCTCCCTTTCCTTTGATTATTCTTCTTTCTGCCATCTTCTGTAATTATTTTTCCAAGATTTTTGTAATCACTTACTTGGTCTAACAATATTTGTCTTCTGATACTCTCTACTACTATGTTTATCCTGAGATAAAGCCACGATTACCTATCATTACTTCTAAAATTATCGTTTTTCTTGTAAGATATATATATATCAGATAGGGATATCCCTATTCAAAATCTGAAATTTTGTGTACATAAAAATCCATGTGGCAGTGATGAGTTTATTTGACTTATTAGAATATATTGTATTTACATGAATCAAAGGCAATTTTTTCCTGTCTGGACTTCCTTAAAAAAGCTTGTCAGTCAATATTGCCAGAAAAGGCAAAATTCTCTACTTCAAGCAAGATTGTAGAATGTTACAACCAATAGACTATTATAATGAAAACTTCACTGTCTGCTGACTTCACCTTACGTTTTTTATAGTAATTGAAAATAAAGGAATCCAAAAGGATTACCTTCTCTAAGAACAACAGTCATCTCTTTGCCATTTCACAGAATATAGAACTTCCACAAAATTATTTATATGGGTACAATTAGTACATTTGAAAGCTAAAACATTTTTACCGCAAATTTTTTCCCTAGGAATCATTTCTGTGTTTATTTTGAAAACCAAAAACATTAATTATTTGAAATTTTACTAAAAATGTAAAATTTTCAACCGCCGACAGTATAGAATGTTATCTGTATAAATGTATTGCTGAAATTCCAAGGTTTACAAATCCTTTTCTTGTCACAAAATGTCTGTTCTACATCTGTATACATTTCTTAAAGGCCTATCTATCCCTTATATTGGTATAGGAGTTGCATTCAGCAATAGTGTTAGTCATCAGGGGAAATGATATTTTATAACCACACAACCAAAATATGAAACTTTAATTAATTACTTATCTCAGTTTGATAGATCATTATATCTTATTTGATTTTGTAAATGAAATTAAGTCAGGAAATGGTTAAAATGAAGTTTATGTTTATTTCTTATGAAGGACTTTTGAGTGGTCCAGATATGAATCGATGATAGTTTTGATAAAAATATATAGATAAGCATTCATTGGCAGTCTACTGAATCCCTGAATTTCAAATGCCTATCGAGTATTGGAGGAAATAAACTTTCAATAATTGCTTCATTGCATTTCTTAAGCAGAGTTACCAAAATCAGATAAATATATAAGCATATACACATAAATTGGTGATTATTATCTTATTTATCTATAAAAATTATCTCTTATTATCTATAAAAATTCAGCCTGTGTATGTTTGTGACTGCATAACTAAAAAAAATACTTGGATGATTGCCTTTAAATTTTAACGCTATGTTGCATTCAAATACAAGAGTGTTTCTATTGTAAAAAATGGTGACATATCATCCTCGGTTCCACGCCAGACGAGTCAAAGCATTTCTATAAGAGATGCATGTAAAGTTCATTTTTGCCGCTGCAGGCTCTTACTCTTAACTACTTAACTTACTCTCTAACTCTTTTGCAAAATTAAATAAAAAAGAATGGTCATATAAAATTGAGATGAGCACCAAAGGCAGGGAAAAGAAATAAAGAATCTTATTTTGGTCATGTATTATTGTTTTTGAATTAAAATAATTGAGATTTTACTTGAATTCCCCAAATTTTTGTGGGTGTAAGTAAGTAGTCCCTCTGACGACAAATGTCATTGTCGAATCCGACAAAATGTGAGTAAATTTGATACCGAATTTAGTATTCAGCTCAATTCAAGGATCTATCTGTCATTCATCTTGCTGTCCATCTTGAAAACGGACATAGAGTGTATTTCATGGCACAAAACATATAAGATAGAGCAACAAATCCGCCGAAAACAACATTATCAGTGTTTTTATATTATGTCAACAGATGATTTTGCCAGAACTTTGTGGTATGCAGACATTCCGACTTATTACGCTTGGAACACAACACGAAAGAATTTCTAAATAAGGAAGAGAGGCAAAGCAGTATATGGACAACCTGGAATATTTTCATCAAATGCTTTAGGAAGAATATACATTGTACATACATCCGAACAACGCTGAATGCTTTTATTCACGGTTACTTATAATTACCATTTGTGGTCCAACATCATTTATACATATACAAACAGCGGATCGAATAATACATAATATGTATTGGAGTGCATGCGAGGCACTTAATTTGCTGGAAAATGACGATCATTGGGATAAGTCAATTGAAGATTCATCAGCCACTTCTTGTCCATTTCAAATAGTGTTTGAAATTATTTTATCTACATGTTCCCCGTCAAAACCAGTACAATTGTGGAGGAAATACAAAGACTACATGGCCGAAGATATTCGACACAGAATGTGTGAAGAAGCACAGAATCATGGCTTGGATATTACAGAAGGTTTTGGAACATATGGATTTTTATCTTGCAATAAGGTTTTGGCACAAATGGAATGACAGCACCAAATCAGTCCATCGATGCAACATTCGACAGAAAACTGCTCAGAGAGCAATCATACAACAGAAAAGACTATTGGTATTCATCCAAGAAAATACATCAAAACTCCCTCCAGAACAAAAGATAGCATTTGATACCATCACATAAGCTTTGGCCAACCAGTCCAGTGGATTTTGCACTCCTGGCCAAAATTAATGCACCAAGCGATCCTAACGATCGATGGTGGGTTAATTTTGGCCAGGAGTGTACTTTTTGGAGTTATACTCCTGGTAGAAATGGAAAAACGTTCTTAATTTCCTTGATCCTGGCTTAAATCCGTTCAAACGGCCATATTGCGTTAGCTCTTGCTTCTCCAGGCTGCCACTTTGATGGAAGGAGAGAGAACTGTTAACCCTCGAGTACTCGCATCTGGGTCAAATCAACCCATGTGAATTTCAAAATTCCATAACTTTTTATTAGTAATTTTTTACATCTTCTTTCTCATAGTAGATGAGTTTTAGAATGTTCTTAACCAGTCATGCATTTTCGCCGAATCAGAAATGGAAGTTTAATTATTTAAACAAATTTTTCTTAGCGGTAGTGTCATTTAGAGGAAAGACCTTTACGTAAAAGATTGCATTTTTGACCTTGTTTGCACCTTAATTTTTAGAGATATTATATAAATTTTATATAATTAATAATTATCAATAGTATATTAAATGTTATTTTATTTTTAAACAGTTTACTTTTTATACGCAATATTCCAAATTCATCAGCCATTTACTCTGCGTCAGGGATATCGAATTTTTACAGAATATTAAAATTATTTGAAAATATTTATTTGGTTTTATTTTAATAATCAGGTTAACCATTAATGAATATGACATCATAACTAATGAATTAAAAATTTATTCACTACATTTTGAGACAATTTACCATTTGAAAGATGTTGAGTCAATTCAACCCAACGCGAGTACTGACGTGATGATTTGGGAAGCGAGTACACAAGGGTTAAATTATCTCTAAACATGCAATTCACATGAAGAAAACCCAACATGTATCATTTCAAAAACATCAGGAATGGGAAAGGTTCTTCAGGAGTGCAAAATCATTGTATGGAATGAGTGTACAATGGCTAATCTGGTTCTATTTGGTGGAGTATTGCTGCTACTTTCCATTGGTGCCACTATCCATTGGTGACTTCAGGCAAATGCTTCCAGTAGTTAAACCTCACTCAAAACCAGCTGATGAGTTACATGCCTGCTTGAAATATTCAACTCTTTGGAGAACAATCAAAAAAATGTATTTAACAAAATAATATGAGAGTTCAGCTTCAAAGCAATCCATCAGCTGACACATTTTCAAGGCAATTATTCTAGGTTGGTAATAGCACTGTACCTAGAAATCTAGAAAAAGGAAAAACCACTTTCTCACATAATTTCTGCAACATTGTGAATTCAATAGAAGAATTAGTGGACAAGGTTTTCCAAAGCAGCGAAAAAATTATCGAAATCATGTTTAGTTGAGCTGAAGAGCCTTTCTACCCGCTAAAATCATAGCCGTGAATCTATGTTCACTAGAATACCTTTATTTACCTTCCCATTCATTTCATATCCGACTGAGCCACAGCAAAGCATGGCCAGGTTTAGCTAGTAAAGAATAATAATGGGGTATACATAGGTATTTAAAAAATGATTACTTCCTTATCTAAGTAGTTGATACTCTGTCTTTGATTACCTACCTGTTGGCAATTTATAATTATAACATGATATCCCAGTTCTCTGCAAACGAACTAAAGAAATATCTATGTTGCAGAGGAGCATTTTCGATGGCCCACTTGGTCAAACATATCGTATTTAACTACACAGAAATGTGAAGCCCTCTGAAAGACCCCAATGTCAAACTTTTTACGAAGATTTGTTGAGCTGATTTTTACTCTTCCAAGGTAAGATATTCTATTTCTTAGGTTTATTCAAAGTATATAATAAAAATCTTTTGTTGGTAAATTGTGACTTTGCCAGATGCTGAATTTTAATCTACAATTAGTGGCGACTAATAAATTTAACTGTACATTCTAACTATGAAGTGTCTCAAAGTTAATGGAAGCTATCAAATAGAGTTTTCTAGTTTATAATTATACTAGCAGAAGTACCCGTTGATTCTCAACATGGATATTTAATTTCATAAATACCAGTCGTAACAGTTGATGTAACAAATGCTTCATAATTGTTGGTAAATAGCGAATACCAGACTTTCCAAACCAATATATCAAAAAATGTAAGTTACAATTAAGTCTACAAAGCCGCTCCAACTAAATATTCAATCTCATATACCTTGAATGAAAAACTTCTTCAACTGAGAATATATAAGTATACTCTAAGATCACATTAGGATAAGCAGTACCACGTTTAAAGTAACGTTTTCATACAGGTACAAGGGGACAAATGAATCAAACATTTAACATAAATTGCAGTAATAAATTATATATCACTCAAATAGAAATTAACTGAAAATGAAAAGTTTTTGAATGACAGTAAAATGAATACTGCAATTTCCATGTAAACGTACTATTTATTGAATATTAGCAAAATATAATTAATAAATTTTAATATTATTTGTTAATTTTCTTATGATGTCTAAATTTGGCATGTCGTAACCAATCCTTCATATAATTTTCCAAGTCCTTTGAAGAGATACCTTCCCATTTGGAATGCTGAACAGCATCTATAAGAAGATAACAAAGCCCATTACATGCTATTGACAGCAAGTACATACACATTACCATTTAATTAGTCTTTATCCTAGGAATAAGACAAGCTAAAATGAAGTAATTTAAATAATATCAATGGTATAACTCATTGTGAAGAACAAATGAAGTACTGTGACAATGGGACACAGAATGCCAATTCTTCTATGAACAGTAACTATAGTTTGATACTTATAAATAAAGTTCACCCTGAAAATTACATCAACAGTTTTCATAAATTAGTGATTTCTGAAATTTCATTAATATTTGGAGTATTTCATCTTTACATTACATACAATCTAACCTAATTCAAATAAATTTCTGCATGTATTCTTAGTACTATGAAAATGTACACATTTTCACACACACCATGAATGTCTAAATTCTGTTTTGCAAATCCCTACATTTGTAAACCCTTAAAAATTTTAGACAGTTATTTGACAAACAGATCTGAAATTTTAAGATATTTTTTGATTCCCCACTAAGAATACTACTGATGAATTTTAAAGCAATACATACCAAAAATTGCAGTCTTCAAGCCAAGTTCAGAGAATACTTTTTTTCTTTTTATACCCAATCCAACTACAACTGGCAGCCAGGTTGTCTGTCATGACATGCCGGTGAATACGTACAATCAGGTCCTTTGCAGTGTTCCCTCCAACGAGGGACAACTCAGACACCTGCAATTAAATTGATAAGTACACATTAATCAGACTTTTCCAGATGATTCAGATATTATCTAGCTATATTTTATGAACATTCACCTTACCAATATCTTTCTAAATCCCACATCTTTCATTTTTTCCTCTGCTGTATCCAACTCCTCTTGGGTTCCCAGGGGAAATTCCTATCCACTATATTTTTCTTCCTCCTCATAGTTCTGGGGTCTGTTACCTTTAGCTATGGTAGCTTTCTCTTCTATTGAGGCTAGCCTCTGTTATATGTCTACAACAGCTCTCATCTTTCAGAGCATTGCCCTTAATATTTACTGCAATTCTGAAAGTGATAAATCAAACCTCACATAATTGTCAATCAATAGCTCCCTTGTTTTAGTAGCAGCAAACTAGTGTTAAACACTCACTCAACTCCGTCCTGTCCTCCTCTGTTCTTACATTGCTCCTTAGATTTCCCTAGGAAAAGAAGTCACCATTTCACTTGTCCCAGCGCCATGTTCATCTGAATCACTATCTGCTGACAATGGGTGGACAGGAATGTGCCTTCTTTTCCATTTCCATTTTCAGGGTCAGAACTTATGTCTGATGTTTTCTCAGCTGTAGCTAGCTTCTGCCTAGCATCCTTCATGGAGCCTAAAATATAATGATAATAAGTTAGGTAAGGTTAGATAATAAGTTAGGTAAGGTTAGATAATAAGTTAGCCTAAGTAATGATATAAAGAATGTGTAAGTGAAAAAATAGCAACAAACAATGCAAATCACTTCACCTAAGTGTATGAAGAAGATGAACACTTACTGTGAGCCTTTTTACCAATTTGTTTTGCTGGGAAAGTATTACACCCATCTTCAGGTGGCACTTCACTGAATAGCTTCCTTTTATTGTTCATTCTGAGTTCATTCATCCACTAATGTATGACGACGCTCTAAGCGAACTTGAAGAAAACAAGCGAAATATAATATTGGACAAGTTGTTAACATTGGATGTTTTTGTAAATGTCTACAATCAGTACGTTAACGAGTTTTACTCACCAAATTTGCGGGTAACCTCTTCTAGAAATTTACCATATATTTATTATAGTGTTCTGTATGTGAAAAAACGTATTAATGATTTTACAATGAACAGTTCCATCTATTCTTATCAAAAAAGAAATCGTTTTTATCTTCATATATTGAGCAGCAATTTTACATTTATACTAAAAGGACCAAGAGCAATGTCAATTCGACTATTTACTCTCCTACCAGACATTATAAAAAACAAAGGGAATTTCAATACCTTTAAAAATCGTGTTTTTAAATATTTGATCTTGCATTGTTTTTATAACCTAAATGAATATGACACCATGAACAGGGTATAATGTTGCAACTTGTAGTTCTATGCATTTATCTATGATTCTTTGTATTTATTTACTGACGTGTCCTGTGATTCAATAATTTGTATTGATTCCTTTGGACAAATAAATGAAATATGAAATATATTATGTTTTATGTATAGGATTTCATAATTTATGGTATCAAATACTTTGCTAAGGTCAAAAAATATGCCTATAAAGAAGTTCTTTATTAAAATCAAACTTAAAAAGAGATATCTGGTGGAATTCCACTTTAAGTAGCGTCTCCACAAATTGCTGTGCACCTGATGATGGCATTGTGCGCCGAAACCAGTCATGTTTTTGATTTTTGTATGATGTTTAACAACAAAGCTTAGAGTAAAGCTACTGAAATTTAGAAAATCTTTGCCATACAGCACAATTTTAAAGCCTCAAAAATTTTATGTTTAGGATAACAAGTGAACTGTAATAAAGGTGTTTTAAAGATTTTTTATATTTTCCTTAAACCTTGAATTATATCTTAAATTGAGTCTTATATTTTTCATAATAGGAGTGCAATTTTCTCTTACATTAGAGGCTCTCAAGAAAGCAATGGCTTTCATTACTCCCTGCCATTGAAAGAATTAGTAGTGTTTTTCCAGCAATTAAATATTTTTCGTTGCCAAGATTTTAAAGTTTTGTTTTATATCATGTTTTCAGTGAAATTCAGTCTATCTCTCATCCACAGAAAAACTAAGAGGACATTAATTCTTTATTATACATATTTGATACTGTTTATTTGGTCAGGAATATTCTGACCAAAACACGCAGATGTCAGTTGGTTGATATAAAACACTGGTTCCTATCTGGTAGATTGTGACCCACAAGGTGGTTGCCTTGGCTTTTGAGGGGGTTTCTGGTTTTAAAACCACAAATTATATTTAAAGGTATGTGATAAAAATAAATTATTTATGCTAATAATTATCCGGGATTTCCACAACCTATATTGATTATAAATTATGAATAACAAATAAATAATTATCTGAATTGGTCTTTAAAACTATTGAGAAGCATTTCTTCACTTATGTAAATGTATTTGAATGAGACCTTTGGTGGCACCACTTTTTCAATATAAAGAGATTGCTATAGAAACTAAGGATTCCTATAATAACATTCTTTGTAATTTTAAGGGAAAATTATTTTAACTGATGTAGAAAAGAGGTGGTGTCCTGTATCGGCAGTAGCTGTAAAATATTGCTAATTTTTGTTCCATACCTTCACATTTTGTAGGAAGATTACTTCAATGATGATTTGAAGGAGGTTTTTGTCTAATCTATTAATTAAAGGCCTATTGCTTGCAAAATTCAATTCCTGTGGGATATCATGCAAAGATTTTCATTCATATGTTATGAAAAACAGATGTACTGAGAAAAATTGCATTAGTGGAAAAATCAAGGAAATTTAAGCCAATAGCAGTAAAGAATAATGTTGATGGTTCAGGGTCATAGATATTTGGAGATAACCATTTATATGGAATAATAGGTGAAAAGATTTCATGGGACAAGTTTATGTTGGAGATGTATTCTTAAAAAATTGTTCTATGGCAAATACTATATTTGGTTAGCATAATTTCCTATTTTTTGTGTTGTACACATGAAGAATTTTATGATTGATTTAATTCAATTACCTAGACATTGGGAAGGAACTGATAATTTGGGCTTACCGTCAGCAGTTTCAATTGTTTCCACATTTCTCCATCATTGTTCTAAGATATGCTCCTTCACATCAAAATGCAGTAGATATGGGAAGAGATATGATTTTTTCTAAATGTATCAGATGCTTACTGTTAGATGGCCTTTCTGCAAATAACTTTTCTGGGAAATTTAAAGTAATTTAGTTGTGCAATGAACTCAATGTATTACATTGAATACTATGGAGGTAGAAGTGTTGTTATAAGTGCTTTGGCAGCTTAGTCATTTTGCGTATGAGCTCCCACTTGGAATCGAACCCGGGTGCTCTTTCACCAAAGCCAAATGCTACATTGCTCTACTCTACTCTACATTGCTATCTGGGAGCCCTTGAATACTATGATTTAGATTTTTGTCACTAATCACTGATCATTTCAGCTACACCTGAAAGTTGTCTGCAAAGATTTTCAGTCATGCCTTTCCTCTTCTGCAATCTGAACAATGTATGTAATTACGCAAGCAGAAATGACTATAGTTATTGGCCGAGCCTATGCCTATGATGATGACACCTATTCCAGTTAGGGACATAAAGAAATACATTTCCAGGTACTTTTAAGAAATCTTATGTGTATATATATATCTACTCAGTAAGCTGAAATTTCTCCTAGTTGATATTGTTGACCGTTTTCTGAGGAAACAGTCAATAATTTTATTATCAGCTCCATAACTCCAAGATTTTATCTAAGCATTCTCTGTTCACTTAGTTTTTGGAATTCCACGTTACAGAAGTACATGGATCTCATATTTCCTCAAAATATTGGTGAGGTTAGAATCACTCCAAATAAATATTTGGGTTGTTTTCTTACGATTATAAAGAACTTTACAATAAAAAAATGGAATATGTGTAAGTTAGAAATAATCATTGTAAATATAAGGAATGACTTGAAATAAAGCTTCCTTTCGAATGGAAGAATTGGTGATGAATAGGTAAACTTAAAAATAAAAATATATTTCCAATTGAAATTTTTAATAGAAAACTCAGGCAAGGATGATTTCACATTACTTTATTAATATTTACATATTAAAAAAATTATTTCCAAAATTTTAGATATGGCATATGCAATTAATAATTTTGTAAAAAATTATCTATTGTATACGTTATACTTACATATGGTATGAATCATTAGGTTAATCAAACATTAAACTACGAAATGTGAAATTTAGATGGGCATGCATTTCTTTGTACAGAGCCATTGAAGTTATGAAGAGAAAACTTGGTCATTTTATCATAATGTGATGTAATAAAAAATTGCTTGGAAAATTAACAAGTTTTCTCCTCATTACTACAAAATATGTTGGAATAAACTGAATGGAATTATACTATCAACAATAATGGAATGTAATACATAATTTTAATGCATACATGCACAAAATAGTATTTATTGATCGAAATATTTAATATGCAGGTACTCAGTGTGTGAAACTACTACACGTGTGATAGCAGTTCACAGTCAATCAATATCAATTCCATTTTGTCCATCAGGATGGAAAGAGCTCTGGATAGGATACAGTTTCCCAATGGTAATGTATCATTAATATTATTGTAATAACTTATGATTTGGTTTGGTGTAAAAGCTGAAAAAAAATTATATATCACCTCATTTCATTTGTAAGATGTATAATCAAACTGTATCTGTGTTTGGTAGAGGTGCTTGTATATAGTTTATCTGACTTGTTTGACACATTGTACTAATTGGGCCTATTGCTACTGTCAAGTGGACGATGTGAACTGTCCACGAGAGGTTTTTGGAGGGGTTTCCCTCCCGTTCTTGGGCAAATGCCGGACAGATTCTATTGCTATATCCCCCTTAACCTTTGCCACCTGGTATTAATACCAACTTGCATCGTTTAAATAAATAAATAAAAAGTGATTGTTAAGTATCTTATTTTTTTATACTTGCATTTAACGAGAATTTATATTTATTAGATTCTTGCAAGAATTCTTCGCAGTAATTTTGGCTGTAAAATATTCCAGATGCCATGGAGCTTGATTTTGGGAGCTTTTTGAATATCCCTTCTATGGTCATCATGTTATCTGCAAATTGAAGGAAAAGTTTGAAGGTTATCATTCATTCATGTTAGTGAAATATAACTGACCAAATTTAGGGAAAAAAGTCTCTTTTACTGCCTTATTGTAATGGACATTATTCTATGTTACATTGAACCAATAATTAATGCAGTATTGTAGCAACTAAGTTAGCAAACACGTGTTTAACAATGGCATTGGTTAATTAGGGAATGAAGTGAGTTAGTAGTGAAAGTTAGTTAGTAGTTAGGTTAGTGAAAACAAACATCGAAGTCAACCTGACTCTAAGAGATTGAAAATTTGCCTAAGCCAAATGATGCGAGAAAAGATGTACTGAATTGCTAAAGATATATAGTTTACCTCCAGAAATATCAGTACTGTGCCAGGCAAATTTTGTGTGGACACCATGAATTAAAAGTCCTTAAAGATATCTTTGAAGTTATGGAAGTGAGTTTTATGTGAGATGATATATTTATGCTTAAAATATATTGTGTCGCTAATTATACCATTATTCCAGAGCTGATGATTGAGAAATCATGGAATGAATTTAAGTTGAGTGTATAGAATAACTTTTTATCACTGCCAAAAACTAAACAAATGGTGGGACTGACATTTAGGCAAAAACACTCTCTATAATGCTTTGCTAAAAAAGAAGCCATACTTCTCTATTTTTTAAGAACCTTGTTATGTAAGTTAACATTATCAAATTCAGTGCATTGGCTGTTAGTAAATGTTTATGATCAAAGTTGTTTTTTATCCATATTAACCTTGCAATTTGATGTAAGATTTGCTTAAAAATTCTTTCTCATTTATTTACAGATGCAAGAATTTCAAAATTTATAACTTGACTCTAACACTGTCTTAAAAAGTGAAAATTTATGCTCAGTCTTTAGGGTTTGTAATAATGTAAAAATTCTATAATTAAGATTGAATTCTAAGACTCAATTCTGAATATTTTAATCATATTAATGTGATGAGTATTTGGTGTTGATGTTTTCCATGTCTCTATATGGTTCACATTAAACATTTTTACTGAGCTTCTGTAACTATCTGAAATTTTTGTTCTGCATTTTAAACCGTTCACCTATTTTATAAGCTTATGGTGTCAATAATTTGTGCCTTTTTGTAATTTTCTGTTTATAGATATAATAAATGATAGCCTTATTTAGCTGTTATTTGTGTTTGAGGGCTGAATTTTGAGATTGATCTCAGTAATTTACTATAAGTAAACTATCTACTTTTAAGAATTAGCATAAACATTCATTTGAGGGGAAAAAATCAGGAGATTGATTTAAATTCTGTAAACATGAACTCTTTGGAAGATAAGTTTCAAAAACTTGTACATTTTACCTAAATAAACTGCTATTGGGTTTGCATATAATGGATAAATTGCAGTAGAAGCATCACTAATAGGCTGTAATAAGCAATTTAAATTAATCTCTTACTGGGAAATTTTGAGAGATAGCTTCCTTGTGCTATGGTGCTATTAGGTGTAAGATGTTGAATAAAGTTACTGTATATTCAAATTTAAGGTTGAGCCAAAGAAATAAAAGGTTTTATCAAGAGAAATTTAACCATCATTCTCAAGTATTTTCATCTCCATTAGCCAACTGTTAATAAGAAATTTTTCATTTCTACTGTTTGACAAAGAAGATGTCTATTTACTTTTTCACTTGCTGATTTTTCTTTAGTATGAAAAGATAAATCTGCCTTATATGTCCCAATTCCACGGTTCTCTAATCCTTATTGGTAATTGATTTTAGTATATAAATATGTACCCTTCCTTGGAGTACCATTTATGTAAGCATGCTTTGTGAAGAAATTCTTTTTTCATCCATAAAACTCAAGGTATAATGTTCAATATCTGTTAAATCTGCATTTTTCTATGAATATTAATAATTTCATCTTTCTAATAGTCTAGCATTTTTTGTTACATTTAATGACTCATATTTTTCTAAAGAAAGAACTTAAGAACTAATGTAGAGATATTTCTTATTATTTACCCCAAAATCCCTCTTGAAGCCTTTCTTTGGAATGCTTTACAGTATTGGATTACCAAAGTTCTGTAACCACTTATTATTTGGAAAGATTTTTACTATTACTCTTCAAATTTTAACACAATTTCCCCTCACCTAAAAACTATTTAAAAATGAAAACTTCAATTACAGTATTTTTTATGTGTACATCGTTAAACTAAAGTAATTATATTACATTATATTATTTTGAATTTTCCATCAGGATTTTTCTGGTTCGTGTATTTTTATTTCTCAAAGTTATTCCTTCTTTCTCATAAAAGAATTAAATGAACTAACGAAGGATATTATATGGGTTAGTGTTCATCCAATCCCTCTAAATGTATTCATCTTCAGTTCATACGATTCTTCAATTACTTATCCAATCCAGCTCCTTTTACGAATTTTCTGATTTTAAATTCACTCAGCAAAGAAGCTGTCCCAGAGTGACCTCTCCTCAGATTTTAATTTGCAGATTTTATGTATAATTCTTAAGCTTTTGCGTAACAGGATACTCGAATTGGGTTCCTTATTACTCCACATGGCAGTTGTCATCAAACATCTCGCCATAATCACGCAAGAAGAGGGCAATTAATCCAATCAACTAGGATTGGATTAATACTCATTGGAAGAGGCAAACAAGGATGCTCCATATCTATCGCTCTCTCCCATCAACTTCTTCTTCACCCTTGGAAAACTTCCTTGAGCCCCAGGGAGGCACATAAATGAGTTTCCCCCTTTCTCACATGCCTCGGGTGCTATGACCGAGGGCCCCTTGGGAGGACCCCCACTTGGGGAGAACCCCCACTTGGGGAGGACACCCATTTGGGGAGGAGCAGCCGCAGGACGAGAAGATGGTTGCGAAGATAGGGGAAGATGGAGGTGAAATACACGATTGTGTATCTATTATTTAAATAAATAAATTGAAAATATCTACCGCAGGAATTTAATGCAACAAATTACTGTGGAAAATAGTTTTATTGTTATTAATATAAATGGCCTTCCACAAAGTTAGGTCTTAACACATTGAGTTTTGATGATCTATTAGCAATCCATTGAACTTGTGATTGAAAATGCCTAGCATTTTTTACTTCCTCCGAAGTATGTTATTATAGTTCGGTAATTGTTACTTCACCTTACCAATGATGGAACATAATGGACAATAGTTCTGATTATGAAAGAGCAGAGGATTAAGAAGAAGATTGTGGTCTAGAATTATTCTGAGAACAAATGATGATTGAGAGTAAATTTTAACTTTGCCCGTGAAAGTGTGCTTCTTAACCCAAAGTGTAAATGGTGACTGGGACTCGAACCCAGATCTCTCTCGGACAGGTATTCTAACCTCAGGAAACCAAAAAGAATACCCGCCCGTTCTCTTTCTCTGGTTTCAGTGGTGCAGATGTGCCGGTCAAAGGTCCTGAATTGTTTAGTTTCAGACAGATACCTAATTTCTTACCTACTCTGATCTGCCCTAATTACTTATTTGTCAGTCATGAGACATGTATATGGAACCGTGAGGGAAAGGAATACCGTTCGCTATAAAGAAAGGAATTAAGAAAGGCGTAGTCATGTCAATAGGAAAATAATAGGCTGAAATGAGAGAAGTGACAAGCGATGGTGCTTCTTTTATTGGAAACTCAAAATAGTGAAGTGGCAACGTGGTTCGGGGACGGTCGGGGAGGTAAGGGTTCTTGAACTTTGGGCGAACCCAGGACGGGAAGGGTGACCTTGACCGCATTTCGTCGAGAAGGTAAGTTACAGAATTTGTCATTCGATTGCAGTTAAATGGAGGGAGTGTGACGCTCACAATCCCCTCGAAGGGTATGAATAGGTTGAAATTAGGAGCATATGATACCCGTTTTCTATACTTATTATCCTTTGCTCTTACATGGCCGCATGGTGTTCTTGCCTGTCCTACAGTGGAAACGGGAATAGAAAATTTCCATTGCAGTACGCGATACGCCACTGTTTTCGCGATTCTCCTACGTAAGTGATTTCAATGGTTGTTTCATGAGCGAGTGTCTACTGGAAAGATTCTCAATCTGTCGCATATCAGCAAACCTCTATGATCACCTGTATTCCGTACCTAACTTTAAACTCCTCCCAATGTCCCAATTCTCACGATTAGCAGCTGAGTTTTACTTTATCGAGTTGAAATGTTTCAATTAGCATGTATGAGCTACGTTTTGCCCAAGTATTCGAGGTTGATGGATCCTCAAATGTTCTGGAATGCATCCACTGCGAATTTTTAAATGCGACAGCTCTAAGGCTACTTCTTCAAGCTGGGCAGATTCGTTATCTCTCACTCTTTGTAATTACTTCATGTCATAACTTACTTCCACAACAAATAGATTTTTTAAACAAGTTAAGCCATTGACGCGGCAGCCGAGTTCCAGTACTTCTTTTCGTGTCAGATGCCTTCCTCCGTACGCTAGGCCGCAAAAATTCTTTAAATTTGAACCGACGGAAAATGAGGCATCGCAGTGTGGGTTTGAATCGACATATGCTCGCCAATGTATACGAGAATAGGTTGACTGCAGACATAGAAACATGGCCATTGGTGAATAGTTTTTGCATACGAATCTGCAAGTCGCTTACGCTGATCAAGTCCGCATGCTAAAGAAACAAATTTTTCTCATTTATTTATCATGGACGGAAGAAACTAAGATAATAGGAAATACAACACTAGTGATGTAAGACAATCTATTTCATTGCGCATACCGTTCCTTCAGTTCCTTCCGTTACCAAAGTAACTTTTTTCTTGTAATATTTCTTCAACGATAATAATATGTTACGAAGTAGAATGGCGTAAAACTTATTTCAAACATGTGATTGATTTAAATCGTTTTCCTGATATTTACCGCATATCTCCGTAACCTTCTTTTCCATTGATTTGAAAATAGTAAATACACGCCGAAATGTCGTGAACGACTTTCAGGATTCCATTCTTGTAAAAGAATCAGTAGTATGCAAAAAATGTGAGACCGATAATAAAAATAATTGAAGAAAAAGCCAAATTTAGCGATGGTAATGAAAAGTTTTCGTGAGTTAGGTATAGCTTTTTTCGATCCAGAGATCAAATGATTAATTAATCTGCAATGAACTAAACAACAGAAGGAATACTAAGGTATGCTGAATTCCTATTCTTATGGAATTGCTTATGGCGACGGAATTTCCGACATGAAGGTGGAATTACGTCGTATACTTTCATTCTCCATTTGCTCTCTTCCCTTCCTTCTTCTCTTCCTCATCTACCTAAAGAAGTTTCCGTGCAATCAACTAACGATATTGGAATATAAACAAGACCTCCCATTTAAATATTCAACATTTTAGGTTTAAATTAATATACAGCTTATAATGAGTCCTATTTTTCGAATACTATCAATTTCAAACGAAAATATACAACTTTGCAATCACGTAACAATATCTCCGAAATTCTGCGATCATATTAATGAATTCCTCGCTCTTTAGCCGTATGAATCAGAGGTAATCGTCTCAATTGGGTATTTGGACATCCAACAAAATGACATATCATCCGAAATAAGCAAAGCATGTGGATGAAAGGATCTTTAAGAAATAGAATATTATTAGAATGTAAATGTCTTGATTCTCTAGTAATCATTTTCATTGCTCTTTTACGACGAACATAAGCTGTACCTTATGCGTGTTTCCATCTAAGCCTGCCAATTTTCGGAGAGTCAATGCCTTAAAACTATGAATAATTATTCCGCAATAGAAAAAGGACATTTTGTAAATTGTCTTCATTAGCTGCTGTTGCCTATTTAAGTAGTGTGCTGCAATTTAAATTTAGGTTAATCACTTTAGGAATATTGTTCGATTTTGTACGGATTAGTACTGATATTAAAGTTTTGGTTTCGTGTCATGATTTCAATATCGTCAGCCAATGTGTAAGAGTTTAATTAAGGCGTCTTTAAATGATAATTACAATTAGTTATTATTTTATTAATATTGTGCGATGATCTAACAAGATATTTTAAATTGTTTCGTCAACGCTTGCAAATGAACGGAAATACGTATTTTTCAAATTAGTCGTTTCGCTTTACATTTACATGGCTTTAGAATTGAATATAATTCTGATTTTAATCCATATATATTTTATTAATTTGGTTTTTATAATTTTTAATAGTTTGGGAGGCAACACCGATATTGTCCTGGCGTATTGCTCATTGGCGTCTTCTAGAAGTGAAATTCGTGCAGGAGATCCTTCGATGCTAGAAGTCAGTGGATTGGAGCTTCAGCTTTGGTAAGCACAATTTATGTATTTTTATAGCAATCCCGAAAATCGCGTACTTTGAAAATATACTCACGTTATGGACTTGTTTTCACTTCGTGTATTATATTATAAAAACTTGTGGAATAATTTCATATTGTTGAAATGTTTCGGGCCATTTACGAACGGACTATTAATCAAGTGATTTATTGATCAATAGTTTTGGGGGTGGAAGAAAACTATTTCATAAGAGCATTAATACAAAATCTGAACGATTGTGTACTAAGTTGCTATTTTTTTATAATTGTCGTTTGATGTAATTTAATGGAGAATAATTAGTACAGTACAGTAATGCAATGGTCATACATACCCTTTCCCTTTATTTTACTGTAATTAGACGAGGAAATGCATTTTCGCTTTCTTCGCTCTTTTCAATACCTATTGATATTTTGCTTCCTTTCACCGTTGCTTTCACTTTCAAAGAACTATAAATAGTAGCGATGATCACGTAAACAATCATTCTTAGACCAGTAATGGGTTTCCAACGTCCTTCAATTCATTTCGAATGTTCCAAGCATCGTTTTCATTTCCTTTTCCGTAAATTTCACTTTAGAGGTATCAGTAAAAGAAGTAGGCTCGTGCTAACAATGCCATAATGGCCTCCCATTGCCTTCAATTCTTTGCCTCGCTTGTCTTCAAGTTCATGGCGAACTCATCGTTCGCTTTTGTGAGAACCATGTGTTTATTTTCTTTCGTGCATTTACCACCTTGTCTGAGAGAAAGATACAATCAAAGAATGCAATGGATACTAAAATAGAATATATTGTTAAGATTACTACTATTTTGAAATGATTTTATAATTTTTTCTCATTCCTGACACTCGAATTATATCCAATGAAATAAAATGTACATCGAGTGATACTAAATCTCGTATTTTTATGCTGCAATGACGAGAGGCGTAATCTTCACGATAAGACATTTGATAAAATCCAGCGATTACTTCATGCATTAACATCTTCACCCGTTTGTTGTCCTTTAAACGATATTTGTTAAATAATTATATATTTGTATGTCAATATACTCATCAATCACTCATGGAGTGATTAACTGAATTGGAATAACAAGAAATCTAATAAGATGATTTTCAGGGAGTTATCAAACTCAAATCAAGTCGAACTATATAGCTTCTCTTTGTAATATTTCTTGGTTTCTTAACCGAATATTTCCACTCCAATTAAAAGATAATACTGCATTAATTATCCGCAGATTAACTCCATGGTAAAGAGAATTTCATTACTTCTTCCATTATTTCCAA
The DNA here is from genome assembly GCA_947579665.1 of Sympetrum striolatum. Classification (NCBI taxonomy): domain Eukaryota; kingdom Metazoa; phylum Arthropoda; class Insecta; order Odonata; family Libellulidae; genus Sympetrum; species Sympetrum striolatum. The sequence goes on along the minus strand of OX388348.1, from coordinate 80,400,585 downwards.
CTAAATTTACAATACTTAATTTCCTTCTACATTATCGTTTTAAAACAATCGTATGTCAAAGATGGTCACTATTGTTACTAAGCGTTGTAACTTATTTAGGATTTTGGCGGTTAATAAATTGAATGTTCGATTTAGCAAAGTAAAACCCTATTGCTTTAAAGATATTTGAGAGAACTCAATAACGATACAACTTCGTACTTCTTCGACCCCAACTTCGTATACCGTTCCACTCCAGTTCATTCATCTTTGTAACGCATAAGTTTCCTTACGCTTTTAAATCTAATATCCAATCATTTATTACAGATTGCCTACTTATTGATGCTACATTGTTAGAACTTACTAGTGACTTTTTACAATAGCAAACGCAAACTTTCCGCGTTGATGTACTACTGTTGTAGTCAACATTACATTTTAATTTAATATATCTCACTACGTTTGTCCAATAAAATTTGCGCTTTCGTGCCTTTACATCGTATCTGAAGCATAGACCGGAGTTTTGAATTGGGACATCATATAACCAAGGCTACCAACCGTCTGAATTTATTTATTTAAGGCACATTTTATAAGATTGGTTTATAAAAGCGAGTGTTTAGAGATTCAGCTATCTTTTTGTTAGGATTTGCGTTTTACTTCAATCTCGCAATGTCTTAATGTAGTGATTAAACATTTAATGTTATTTATAAATATGGTAGAAATTATTTCATAAGTATTAGGCATAATGTTACTAACCTCAACCTTTAAATTCATTTCATTCGATTGATCTCCAGAATGGTTCGTAAATATCATATCTTATTATTACTAACTTAGAATGTGATCAAGCTATACTAAAGAAAAAGGTATCTCCAATTATTAGATATTGATGGATTTTGTTTGCAACATGAAGGCTCCCTTTTTATTTTATTGCAGAAATTGTTGAGAAACACGAGGCGATAAAAATATAAATTCCATTCTCTTTAATTTAAATCTCTGAAGCAGCAGTCAGTAAATATATTTGATCAATAAATCGCTCTATAGATCAATAGGGATTCGAGACATACGTATAATAAATACATTTAATTTGATACTGTAAATTGTTGCTGATGCAATTTCCCTTACATACGTCACGTGATCAAAGTTATATCGGAACTGGAATATTTATGCGCTTAAATCTAATTTATTATTGTTTTCGGGCAAAAACATTAAATACGATGAGACATTTCTACCTCAGCATAACTTCATTTAGGACAACTTAGTGATTTCACATATCCCGGCTCTGAATAACACTTTGTCATAAATAAATGAACTTTAAGTATTAACGCAAAAAATTTAAACATAATGCCATTAAGGCGACACAATTTAAGGATACGCAAATGAATCCTTAGTCACTTGTGAGCCATCTCAATCTTTTAGAGTGTTACCTTCCAGTAATATATCCCGCGTACCAATTCCCGACCCGAAAGATTCACCGGGCGCCGGTGAATTCGTACGCGGGGAATTTATCCCCTGCGCTGATGTTGTACTACAGTTACTCAGTCTTATGTAATTATAAATGACCTGATTATTAGATAATGTTATAAATAAATTATCCGAGGGGCTTGGGTTGGTAGTACAACATCAGCTTGTGGGGCAATTACTCGCGCACGAATTTCCCCCGGACCAATTCACCGAGCGCCATTTCATTGGATTACTGTGTTAATTAAAGGCAATTTCATCCTAAATAATGCAGAGATTTAAAAAATTCTATCGCTGGAATGTCTTCCATTAACATTCTATCACTTAAAAAAGAGAACCACAACATTTTATGGGTTTAACCGAGTCCGCAATTAGTCCCATGGCAATATATGACAACTTAAATGAGAATTGACATCTCTGTTATAAAGAGAATGAAGAGGAACATCCTGTAATACTGAGCGAAATAAGAAATAAGTTGTCAGGACAACGTTAAATCTATTCAATTTGATTATCCTCTTGCCAGAAGAAGCCGCTTGACTATAATTGCAGGTTCTACTTTCTTTCGGCTTAAGAAATACCATTTCTCCTCTCAGCAGTAATTAACCAGGATTAACAACACAAACGTATTAACGGCTTCTCCGTCGTGGATTCCAAAGTCAGCATTCCCTAATCGATCATTTTTTTGTTTTCGTAGGGAAAATTGTGCATTTCAATTCTAGATACAGTAAGTATAATTTCGATCTAATATTAAGACCAATCTTATGAAAGTATTGTAGTTGGCGCCATCTTTTATTTAACATAGTGTCGAGTTTGCACTATCATTTGTATATTAATTGTTTTTTATTTATTCTTCAGAAACAATATCGGAACCGTTCTCAAGCATGGAAGAAGAGAGTTCGGATGAAGAGATGCTGCGGAGATGCATCTGCTATAGAGACCGAAATAAAACTACAATGAGTATTATATGAATCTAATATTAAGAATACTCTAATGCAAGTATTGTAGAAAGCGCCATCTTTTATTTAAGATAGTGTCGAGTTTGCACTATCATTTGTATATTAATTTTTTAAAATTTATTCTTCAGAAACAATATCGGAACCGTTCCCAAGCCTGGAAGAAGAGAGTTCGGATGCAGATATGCTGCGGAGATGCATTCGGTCCAGAGACGGAATTAAAATAGCATGAATATTATTCTAATCTAATATTAAGACTACTCTTATGCAAGTATTGTAGAAAGCGCCATCATTTATTTAATATAGTGTCGAGTTTGCTCTATCATTCGTATTATAATTGTTTTGTTATTAATTCTTCAGAAACAATATCGGAACAGTTCTCAAGCATGGAAGAAGGGAGCACGGATGCAGTGATGCTGCAGAGATACATTCAGCCCACAGCCGCAATTCAAAATACCATGAGTATTATTCGAATCTAATATTAAGACAACTCTTATGTATGTATTGTAGAAAGCTCCATCTTTTATTTAACATAGTGTCGAGTATACTCTATCGTTTGTATATTAATTATTTTTTTATTAAGTCTTCAGAATCTATATCGGAACTGTTCTTAAGCATGGAAGAAGATAGTTTGGATGCAGAGATGCCTCGGAGATACATTTAGACCAGAGACGGAATTCAAAGTACCATGAGTAATATTTGTTTCTAATATTAAGTATGGTCTTATGCAGGTATTGCAGATAGCGCCATCTTTTATTTAACATAGTGTCGAGTTTACTCTATCATTTTTATATTAATTGTTTTTTTAATTATTCTTCAGAAAACATATCGGAACAGTTCTCAAGCATGGTAGAATAGAGTTTGGATGCAGAGATGCTGCGAAGTTATATTCGGACCAGAGACGGAATTCAAGATACCATGAGTATTATTCGAATCTAATATTAAGACTACTCTTATGCAAGTATTGTTGATAGCGCCATCCTTGATTTAACATAGTGTCGAGTTTGCTCTACCATTTGTATATTAATTGTTTTTTATTTATTCTTCAGTAACACAATCGGAACTGTTCTCATACATGGAAGAAGAGAGTTAGGATGCAGAGATGCTGTGGAGAAACATTTGGTCCAGATACTGAGTTCAAAAGACCAGAGTATAATATCAAATCTTTTATTAATATCACTCTCTGTAGCCTACGGAACTGAAGTTTTTTTAGTCAATTGGATATAGATAAATTCAGAGAACTTAACGAATCAGGAGATTTATTATTGTTTCTTATCAATTACCATACCGTAAGTTCGTTTAAGATGGATCGCCTCCAAGTTTCTTACGTTACTCCATTGAAGATGAGGTACTTATGTATATCTCATAACATTTCTAATTAATATATCGCGGACAACGGACAAAATGAAACCAAGTCTCCCTAAAATAGTTTTCGCGAAATAATAGAAAAACGATTCAATTATTAAGAATTCATAGATAATGAATATCTGGGTTTTTTATCTATTCATATTTTAACAAAATTATCCTCCTCTGGGCATACCTGTAGCTCTAATTTGTTTTCTGAAACGCTCATATTATTTATTTAATTAGATTTTATATGATGATATTCCTAAATTTGGTTCAACTCATGTATCGTATAATTCATGCAAAGATTCTTATTTATTAAAGTTTGGATAAAGTAGTAGAAATAAATATTAACGAAACATGGGGAATCTCTAATTTAAGACGCGCCCAAATTTTATTAGTATATAAATAATATTGCTTTACAACGCACTGTTGTGCTTTGCGGAGATTCCGCTACTGAAATATATGATTTAAGTACTGGAATGAGCGCGAATGTGTGTCATTGACTAAGTTTGATTTTGGTGAAATATAAAATATTATTTACTCGAAGGGTGGAGTCGTGGGACGGCGTTACCTCGGAGGATGGCGTCGAGAGGAATTTCAACCGGGAAAGAATACAATAAACATTTCCTTGAAAAATAAAATTCGTGACTTATGATGTGACGTTTATCTGTGACGTGATCTTCTCATGTTTGTAATTTTATTCTAAACTATTTAGTGAACCGTCTATTGAACAATACAGTGAACCTTTATCGATTTATACTATTTGAACCTCTAATAAGTGTTAATAATCCACTTGACTAGTGGTGATGCACGTTTAACAACTATTTTTTGAAGTCAAATGTTTTCATCTATCTATTCAGTTTGTATTCCATCTTCAAAGATAATATTTGTTTAATAATCTATGTATATTTTTATGTATTCTGTAAATTTTTCATCACTCCTATTCATCTGATTTTTAACAATTTTTAAATATGCTAATCCATGTTTTTATGCCACTGTCACTGTAATTATTTCGGTATGTATTTATTCTGATACCTGTAAAATATCTGTTAACAAAAGAGAGCTCTTTGGGGCAAATGAGAGAGGCCCTCACCTCCCCAATCGTCAATTAATAACAATGAAGTCGTGGGACTTCGTAACGAGAGTTCGTTCGGGGAGACGATGTATAGAGGAAGCCAATGGGGAGACAAGGTCCGGTAGAGTCGAACGGGGAGAGGGGTAAGGGCTTACTGGACCTAGCATCAGTGAAGGGGCCGTCGCAGAAGGGGACGTCTGAGTATAGGGCATCTCGGTAGGGGGTCTCTGGGGTATGGGGTCTGGGAAGGGAGGTTTGGTAGGGCGCGACGCGCTGGTGCTCGGGGATGTGGGCATGAGCATGAAGTGGGACGGGCAGGAGGTGTAGTGGGAATAGGGCTTGGGTTGGGGACGCTGCGGCTAGTTCGGGTAGTGATCGTCTCGGTAGGTGGGCGTGTCCTTGTGGTAGAGGAATAGATTAGGGAAGGGTGGTGTGGTAGGGAGCGACGTGAGGTGGGTTCGTCGGGAGGAAGAAAGGGGGGAGTTTGGGGCAGGGAGCGTTGTGCGGAGGGGGCATCGCGGCCATCCCTATCCCATAGGACCTTCCCGGGGAAACCTACCTCCAAAGGGCCCACCCTAACCCTCAGGGCCCTCCCATGGACACCCTCCCACCCCAGGGCCTTCCCGAGGACGACTTACCTCCCCAGGTCCCGCAGTACCCCCAAGGGGCTACCCGGGGACACCTACATCCCCAGGGCCCGCCCTACCACCAGGGCCCACCCTATTCCCCAGGGCCTACCCTCTTCCCCAGTGCCTTCCCGAGGACAACATCCCTCCCCAGGGCCCCGCCCTAAATCCTAGGGCCTTCCCTTGGACTCCCTTTTGTCCCCAGGGCCCGCTCTACTCCTACAAAGCTTTTTTGAGGACTACCCCGTCCCCTGAACTTTCTTGGGGATTCCCTACATTCGCAGGGCCTGCGAAACCCCCAATACCTCCCAGGGCCCGCCCTACCACAGGACCTTCCTGGGGCCCAACCTTCCCCAAAGACCTTCCGGAAGCATTCCCTACCCAAGAGGCCTCCGCGAGACCCGCCCTACCCTTATGGAACATCTCCATTTTTCTGGGTGTGCCCTTCCTTCCAAGGTCCCTACCTCCCAGGCCCTATGTCTCCCGAAACCTATGTTCTGTGTTTCCTATTCCACCCAAGAAGTCTTTTATGTATTTATTAAGTAGGGGGCAGGTGAAGCCCGCTGGCCTCCTATTCCTTGCCCCAGAGATCTCTACAAGTTTTGCAGATATTGTACAATTATTTGTACAAAATATATACCAAAACAATTACGTACATAAATATTTAAATTACATAAAAGTTATATAAACATATAAAATATCCCATTTTAAAATTGTTAATACAGCAGACAGGTTAGATAGAAATTAATATACATATACAGTAGAACCCCGGTAATCCGGACACTCGCTAATCCGGAACCCTCGGTAATCCGGACGGTCCATTGGTAGTTATGCAAACCCACAACTTCTTCTTGTGAACATATATACTCGCATATTAGTAAAAAGAAACGAGAGGTGGACAGATTATTTGAAAAATTTCTCCATTGATGATGTGATGGAGAGCGAAGTATTTCGTTTATTGTGGTTGTGATACATTTTTGAGACAGCATTTTCCATTAGAGGAATGCTTAATATGTGCGAGACTAAACAATTTCGAAAGAAAATACGTTTTCAGTTGCAGCAGGGTATCACTTCTCAAAACATTACGTTCATTAAAAAGCTATGAGAGAAGAGGCCAAAAAAACAATCCTTCCCTTTGATAGACGTCCAATGAGGATGGCCATGCATGGGCTATAGAGTTGGTGTTTATAAGCGAGAAAAGCTAAACAATTTTAAGCTTTAATGGCCGTGACATAGTGGTGAGTTAAGCTCAAGTTAAAAACTCAAGTGGGTAGGATATAAATTAGGTCCATTTTTCCAGTGCTATAACAATTTTGCTGAGAGAGACGGCTGGTCACGTGAAAAGATGCGCTACGATCCATTCCCTCAGTATAACTTGGTTCTTCCGATTCTCTGTGTCTCCGTTCAGTTTTCGCCGGTTTTTAAAACCTAAAGTGACGTCCTTTTCCGTCCGTGGCAGAAGATGATGATAATGACGACGACGACGACCACCCTGTAGACTCCGTCAAAATTTCTCATTCTGAGCCTTTGGCGGCACTCAATACATCATAAAGTGGACCGAGGAGCAAAATTTTGAAGCACATGAAATTATGCTCTTTAGACGTTTTAGAAACCGCGCACTTTATTTAAAACTAAGAACGGTCGCGCAAAAGAAAAGAACGGACTTGTTTGCTCGCTGATAATATTCATTCACTTAATATGCTGTAATAACTTATGTAATATATATACATGCATTATCTATACAATATAATTTTTGAGAAAAAATGATTTTTTACGTTATTCTTTGAAAACCTCGCTAATCCGGAAACCCCGCTAATCCGGACGCCCATGTGCCTGAATTCGTCCGGATTACCAGGGTTCTACTGTACTGTATAAAATATGAATAAATAATAAACATTATCTTTAAATATGGAATACGCACTGAATAAATAAATCAAAACATCAATTCATAGTTATTAAAAATTAAAATGATCAAAATAGTATATGTAGTAAATGTCCGCATAATTTTTCAATAGATGATTCAATAAATAGTTAAATATTGAATTCCATAGTTGGAATGTGATCTTCACTGATTAAGTTCACTTCATAAGTCGCGGATTCTATTTCTCAAGTAAGTCTTTATATAATATAATCTCGTGAATAAAATTTATCCTGTCACTATCCCTCGACGTGGTCATTCGACAGTGTTCCCCAACGTAGTATCCACAAGAAGTTCTCCAACGACGTCCTTGAAGGAAAATAATATCCATATTATTTCCAAAAAACAGTCAATGAAACACATTCACATTTATTCCGGGACCTAAATCCTGTATCGCATGAGCGGTGTCTCCGCAAAGCACAAAACTGTGTTAAAACCCAATATAATTTATGAACTCAAATAGCTAAATTTTGGCGCATTTTAAATTAGAGAATCACAATATTTCACTATTATATTTTTACTATTACAACCGATTTTTAATTAAGATTTTCACTAAATACCTTCTATATTAGTACATATATTTAACCAAAATAGGAAGATCATTCTTTAAAATCTATTAAAATAAACAATACGCGTATATTAGCGAGACAAATTAGAGCTACAGGTATTTGCAGTGGAAGATAATGATATAAAATACATAAATATACAACATCGCAGATTTAAATGATGTATGACTTCCTTTGAGCGTTTGATAGAAGAGTTTTACGGAAGACTTATAAAAAGCCATAGTTTCACTACAGACTCGTTAAAGAATAATGCAAACTATCTAAAGCAAAAACGAGTAGAATGTCGGAGATTGTTTACGAAGACAAGGACTTGAACTCGTGAGAGGGCCATAAGGTGAAAATGGCACGAACCCGTAGAAAAACACTGTTGAAAAAATCTTAAGAGTGGAAGTAATTGAAATTTGAGGAAGAATCGCCCTTGATGTGATTCTTGAACATAAGGATACATACTTGAGCTCTTCAAAGAAAATGGAAAAAATGAAAGCAAATTAATATAACTATATAGGACAAAATTTTAAAGGTGATATTGGAGATAAAGCTGAAGGAGTGAAAAGGAAAGCATATTGAACTAATGCCATCCGCTTTCACCACGCCGACTTTGTCCATTGATAATCTAAGCACTCAACGCTCGAGGAATAATGAGTCACCCATCGCCGCCATCTTTATCGTCTATGTATTCATTATCTTTTTTATGAATCAGGTATTATTGACTTAGATGAGAAATACCCGTACAATAACTTCCCCTTGGTCGTAGGTCTTTTTTTCTCTCTTAAACCTTATTTAAAAATAAAATACGATGAAATCGGAGTATCAGAGAAAGTTTAAAATACAATCCTAATTTTATCATAGAAACTTGCACTCTAAAAAAGCAAAACTTACGACTGATTATCAAAGTGAAATCCATAACCAACTCAAACGCTGTTGCTCAAACCAAGTGATTTTTATTTATCACAACAACGGGTTTAAAAGTAAAATTTAACCAACTATTGCTAATGCCACGATGGTTAATCAGTAGTGTTTAAGGATCGTAAGTTTGAGCTAGCAATTTATTTATTTTTTCGGAAAATAATAATTCTCTAAAATTACTCTCCATATGGTGTAACATCAAAAGTATATAACTTAATTAAATTGTCCAAATTATTTTGAAAAAGTATAAATGCGCTGATATAACAATAGCGTGGTAAGCAAGGTTAAAAACTTATTTTAAATTATGAAATCTTATATTATTTTCAATAGTTACAAAAAGATTTTAGAAACATCAAACAGAAAGTGAAGTTAAACGACCAAATAAGGAAGTCAATAATACATGTCTCACCTTTCGTATACACTCTCAATCTACATTACCTTGCGAACTTAGCGCTTTATTTTAAAAGAATAATATTAAGTCTTTAAAATTGCACTCTGTTAGTGAATATATCTTATGGAAAAGTGTCGCCATTAAAGTGATAGAAAGGCAAGCAATCATGTTAATAAAAATGTTTCTATAATCTTGACTGGGGAGATATTAAATTAGATTTACAGCTCCAAATAGGCGCAAGTTTTGAATTTCGCATTTTACTCGAACACACGTTTCAATGTTAATTGTTAGCTGTTGATTTCCTTTCACTTTTATGAAGCAATTTTAATAACCGTATAGATACTCTAAATTGAATTATGATTTCTACGACAGCTACTCCGTCAGTCTTTTTTTCCTAAATATACTTATATAAATAACATCAGTATGTACGGAGAACAGTCAAAAGTTGTCGTAACTTTTATAGTGAATTAAAAATGAAAGAGTAGTCCATGAGTTAGAAAATGTTAAATTTTAATAACGTTTAAGCATGGAATTGAATCATTATTGCAAAAATAAGACTGATATATATTGAAAGAAAATCTATTGTGACGGACAAACGGATGTTAATATTGGAAACCTTTAACGAATGAAAAGAAAGGGAATTTGTTCGCAATCAATCATACTGAAATAGGAATTATAATAAAATTAATTTCCATTTTACTTATCTTATTCTTTGCTCCATCCATGTATGGAATATCTTTTATCTGCATATCAGCAATCCTAATCTGCTATGTCTTCCGAGTTTGAACCTAAAGAACAAAAACAGTTAATAAAACATAAATTCGAAAACAACAAAAAAATCGTAAATCCAAATATTTACAGCACCGTTCAAAATTAAATAGAAGTACTAATCATATTAGATTCAAATTATACTCAATGTATTCTGTATTCCATTTCTGGAACGAATATCTCCCATAAGCATCATATTACTCTGCTCTGCCGTGATGGAGTAATGTTCCGAGTGCGTTCCTAAAGAATAAATAAAAAAGTAAATGAATTAGTAAATCAAAGCAAAAACACTACGTTAATTCATAAATATCGACAATACTTAAAAAGGTATATTAATAGCATTAGATTTAAATTATAGGTACTTATTGTATTGTGTACTTGATCCACGGACCGAATGTCTTTTCGTTGCATCTCCGCGACCCTTCCCTGCTCCTCCGTGATGAAGAGCTTGAATGTAGAGAAAAATTAAAAAATAGAAATTCCAAACAATAACAGACTGTATTAATCCATAGATACGAATTATTGATCATACTTATATAGGAATAGAAATATCATTTGTTTTAAAGTATACTCATGGCATTCTGTGTTCCATCCATGGATGTAAAATATTTCCGCAGCAACGCTACGTTTCTTCTCTGGTCTTCTATGACGGTGAAATGCTTTCTTGGTGTCAGACCGTTGAGGAATACTAAAACATAGTATTACTGATGATCGCAAGTAACATCATCTTGAATTTATTGAAGTACCAGGGTATATGAAAGAGTTATATTTGTGGCATCCGGAAGACTTCGCTTGATAATCCTTGGTTGAACGCCCTTTCGGTATCTCATCCGTACACCCAGAAGAATCATCCAAAAGCGAGACAGTTCACCTCCCCGGGACTTGAGAAAATAAATAAACAAAATTTAATTAATTTTTTCAGAAAATATTGTACGATGCAAATATATGAGCCAGCAGATTTTACCCACCGCTCAAACTATGATTTCCAAGGCATTCGATTTCGTGTCACCAAATTCGAGGTGTTTGGAAACTATCGTCTCGAAACTCAATGGATGGTTAAAGTAGTTATAAGACAGTAAATTTGAGCCAGCGATTTACTTATTTTTAACGAAATCTCAAATAATTACTACCCTTCGTAAATAACTCTATTGATTTTCCCTAAATTCCATTGAAAAAACGTAATAGCTTTTAATTTTCGATAGCATTATTTATATGGAGTACAAGGTTTTTCTTATCATGAAAAGTTACAATATTTTCTATAATTACAACATATTTCTAGCAAAATCAAACGGAAGGTAGAATTGAGCGACCAAATTGGAAAAATTGAATTTATTTATTCATTTTCAAAAATATAATAAAGCCTTTAAAATGTCGAATTGTAAATGTATATTTTTGGGAAAGTGTCGCCCTTATGGTAATAGAAACTTCAAACGTAAATCTTATACAATATTCTAGAATGTAGAGACTTAAAAACAATCATTATAGTTTGAAAAGCGAGCAAATTTTGATTCTCTCATTTTGCTTCAACACACGTTTCTTCGTTAATTGTTTGACATTGACTTTCCATAACATTTACTATGCAATTTAATAGCCATTTACATTGCTCTCAATTGAATGTTGGTTTCTACCAAAGTTGCTCCTGCAGTTTCTCTTTAGAGATTTTATTAACATCGATAGCATCAGTATTTACCAAGAACACTGCGAATTAATCGATACGTTTGAGATTTCCATGATGTACGAAATGTGAAATATTAGTGCATTTTCAGTGATTACTGATTGAAGTTAAAAGTGAATCTAAAGTGACGTACCTCCGCAAATACATAAGTCCTTTAATGATGGCAAAAATCGCGCTTCGGAAAAAAATTATTATCATACTATTAGATGAAAAGGATTTGAACAATAACTCTTTGAATCACTTTTTTATAATGACAAAAGTTTTCCTCATTTCCTCATTTCATCGAGATATTATCGAAAAAAGCAACAAAAAGGAAGACTTTTTAGAGAAATTTAAATTTTTTCCTCTTATTCAACCTTAATTTACGTCATTTTAGCTAGATATGATCGAAAAAGGCAAAAAGAAGAGAAATTTTAGCGAAATTTCAATTTTTTTCCTCTTTTTTTCCATAATTTTCCTCAGTTTTACGTGAAATTATCGATAAAAGCAAAAAAACGAATAATTTTAGCGAAATTTCAATTTTTTTCCCCATTTTCCTCATTAATTTTCCTCATTTTATCGAGATATTACCGCAAAAAGCAACAAAAAGAAATAATTTTAGCAAAATTTCAATTTTTTTCCAATCTTTTACCTTAATTATCCTCATTTTACCGAGATATTATCGAAAAAAGAAACAAAAACGAATAATTTCAGTGAAATTTCAATTTTATTTCCCCTTTTTTTAGTTTTCTTCAATTTATCGAGATATTATTGAAAAAAGCAACAAAATCGAATACTTTTAGCAAAATATCAATTTTTTCCTCTTTTTGTTCCCTAATTTTCCTCAGTTTTACGAGATATTATCGAAAAAAGCAACAAAAACGAATAATTATAGCGAAATTTCAATTTTTTCCTCTTTCTGTTCCTTAATTTTCCTCAGTTTTACGAGATATTATCGAAAAATGCAACAAAAACGAATAATTTTAGCGAAATTTCAATTTTGTTATCTTTTTTTCCTTAATTTTCCTCATTTTATTAAGAACTAGCTGAAGCGCCCGTTGATTCTCAACGGGGAATATAGAAGTAGATTAAATTCAAGTTGCCGGTCGTGCAACGCGTAAATTCCCTTTAGAATACAGTCTAAAATCCGCACGAAGATTTTCTATTTTAATTCTTCAAAAGAAATATAGCCTGCTACCGATAAAAGTGAAGATTAGATTTATTCTTTTTGGAAACCCATCTGAGAGATCTTGGTTCAATCTCAGCAAAATTATCGAATAAAATTGAGACATTACGTCCTTCCTGGTCCCAGAAAACACGTACGCAAAGTTTGTCGCGAATCTGGCAAACGGTTTGTACTAAAATCGAAGACACTTAATATACAAACAAACGTACAAACCCACAGAATTTTTGCTTTATATCATACAAGACATCTAACTTCCCTCATCCATGAGCCGAGAATCTCCTGACTGAAATTACGCCCCTACAATTGCTTGTTACCATCTTACAGAAAATTTCTCGTTATCCATGTAATATATCGTCCTCTTCAATCATCAGCTTTATGGGGCTAAAGTCATCGAGTATTTTTACGGGATAAAACATGAGCTCGGATTCAACAATGGGATCGGTCGTCAGGGGGATGAGTTGTTTATAGCCTCGAATTTTCACAAAATATTTGTATATTTTACCGATATTTTCGCAAAATTTAATCGAAAGTAAGATTCAAGGACCAAAATAAGAATCTTCATTCAATTTTCTTTCTTTTGGTGTTTGTCTCGACTCTGTATGACAATTTCTTCTAATTAAATTCTTCAAAAGAAATAAAGCCTGCAACCGATAAAAGTGAAGCTTACGTGTATTCCGTATGAAAATCTATCTAAGCGATCTTGGTTCAAACCCAGCAAAATTCTTGAATAAAAATGCGACAGCACTTCCTTCCTGATATAAATGGACACGTATGCAAAGTTTGAGACAAATCGGGCACACGGTGTGGACTCCAATCCAAGACAAACAAACCCACAGAATTTCTGCTTTATATATATACTAGCTGAAGCCCCCGTCGATTCTCAACGGGGAATATAGAAGTAGATTAAATTCAAGTTGCCGGTCGTGCAATGCGTAAATTCCCTTTAGAATAAGGTCTAAAATCCCAAGCTATTCTTACTGTACAGGAAAATTCATGAGCTCGGCTCAACAATCGCATTGATCGTGAGAAGGATTAGCTGTTTACAACCTCAACAATTTTGGATAATTCACGCGTATTTTATCAAAATTCTCCAAATTTCGATTCGGAAACAATATTCCACGATCAAAATAAGAACATTCATTTAATTTCCGTTCTTTTGCTTCTTGTTTCGACTCCGAACGACTATTTTTCTGTTTTAATTCTTCAAAAGAAATATAGCCTGCTACCAATTAAAGTTAAGATTAGATTTATTCTTTATGGAAACCCATCAGAGCGATCTTGGTTCGAAACCAGCAAAATTATCGAATGAAATTGAGACAGTACGTCCTTCCTGGTCCCAGAAAACACGAAATGGTGTACGCAAAGTTTGACGCGAATCTGGCAAACGGTTTGTACTAAAATCGAAGTGACACAATTTCCTGACTGTAATTACGTACCTGCAATTGCTGGTTACCTTCTTACAGAAAATTTCTCGTTATCCATATAATATATCGTACTCTTCAATCATCAGCTCTATGGACCTAAAGTCCACGAGTATTTTTACAGGATAAAACATGAGCTCGGATTCAACAATGGGATCGGTCGTCAGGGGGATGAGTTGTTTATAGCCTCGAATTTTCACGAAAGTTTTGTATATTTTACCAATATTCTCGCAAATTCGAATCAAAAGTAAAATTCCGCGACCAAAATAAGAATTTTTATTTAATTTTCTTTCTTTCGGTGTTTGTCTCGACTCTGTACGACTATTTCTTCTAATTAAATTCTTCAAAAGAAATAAAGCCTGCAACCGATAAAAGTGAAGCTTACGTGTATTCCTTATGAAAATCTATCTGAGCGATCTTGGTTCGAACCCAGCGAAATTCTTGAATAAAAATGCGACAGCACTTCCTTCCTGATATAAATGGACACGTATGCAAAGTTTGAGACAAATCGGGCAAACGGTGTGGACTCCAATCCAAGACAAACAAACCCACAAACACAAACCCACAAACCCACAGAATTTCTGCTTTATATATATAGATAGACTAGCAGAAGTGCCCATTGATTCTCAACGGGGATGTTAAATTTCATAAATACCAGTGTAACAACCTTGATCGTAACACATGCTTCTTAATTGTAGATGGATAGCAAATACCAGACTTTCCAAACATATATACCACGAAATGTAAGTTACTATTAAGTCTAAAAAGCTGTATCAACTTAATATTTAATCTCATATAGTTTGAATGAGATGCGGGCAGGTTGTTATAGCTGAATGAGCTTTTCCGTGACAATGTATCAAAATGTATCTACGTACGAAAGTGAGGCATACTTATAGCTTCTTCCTTTCTGGCTCATATCTCCAAAAGGCAGGTTGATGTAGCGAATGAGCTTTTCGGTGACAATGTATCAAAACGTATCTACGTATGAAAGTGAGGAATACATAATAGCTTCTTCCCCTTTGACATTCCCCCATGGTCATCACTGAGAGGATACCTCCAGTAACTGAATAAGTGTGATTCCGAGAATGGACAAATAAGTCATTGTTATATTTCTTGCGTGAAGAAAAAACTATAGAAATTATATAAGAAATGGTGTATCATGGAACCAGAAGGTATGTTTTATTTATTTCAAATTATTTTTTTTCAAATTACGCTGCAATTAGACCAATTGTTTTATCTTGGTTATACTTATAACGTGAGGTTGTTAGTGAGAATTCGTGACTCGTATAAAATGAAGTGGTATGTTAATTAATGTTTAGAAATTTAGTCGTAGATCTTGGGAATGATTAAGTGCAAGATACAACGCCATATTAGATGGAACGATAAAAGTCATGACAATGGAGCAACAACCTTACCGAAATAAGTCTGTGGAGCTATGCTCTTAAGTCGATATTCATTATATGATAAGTACATTGGGTTAAGTGAGCTGTAAAGTATTTGATTACAAACCTGAATAGATCGTGATGCTAACGATGTTTAATATTTTCAATTATTTTATTCACCTACTTCCGTTGAGAAGGTGAATAGTGTCTTAAGCAAACTTACATTTTGTGGTTATCTGTATAGTTTCTTACCCCGAAAACAAACTAATGTTCAATATGTGTAAGAATTAAGACCTATTCTTCGGCTGAGGTCAAATTAATAAATTTCAGCGTACAGTATGCTAAGTATTGACAATTGGGTGAGCTACTTTCAATATCAGAGTTTTATTATTATGGGAAATAAGGACGTGAGTAATTTCCGTCAAAAGTAATATGAGATAGGTACACAACTTACCACGTTATTATTTTAAATCAGTGGAACTGACGGCGAGAATGCAAATTCTTTCAACGTACGAATTTCAAAATCGTTTTAATTCACTGAATATTCAGTTCACAATCACGTTATCATAAACAAAACTCAGTTGTCACAGACGCTTAAAGAAAATTGAAAATATCAATGGAAAAATGTTCGTACCTTTCCACGTGCGTTTCTTCACAGGATATTGTTTGTCACAACAAATTTAAAGATGTCATTCAATTTTTTCTACTTCATAAATTTACATCTCTTATTTTCAAAATTAATTTTAACTGTTCATTGATCCGCCATGTTTTCTTATGGAATTACACATGAGTTCGGAATCTACAATCGACAATCGATAAATAAATTATAGATCACCTAATAACCACCAATGAAATTTTCTCGGGGAAAGTAAGAGTATTACGGAGCTGACTCGTATCTCAATCTTAAAGTGTGTAACATAAACACGGAACACAAATAACACAGAAGTTATCATAAATTCAAAATAGAAACAAAAATTAAACACCATTAACAGAAGGATAGTAAATATATATGGATTGGAAACACTTAAAAACAACGATTAAATCAATTTTTATATTCTGCATGTAATAAAATAAAATTTCTTTACCTTTTTGGTCTATCATACGATGCTGGAGGTTTGCTATAACTTTACAGCTCGCCGTTCAACACTTCAAAGATTACAAACACCGAATCTGCGAAATTTTTAGGTTCTTCGCTAACTCCAATCAAGTCAATCGCTAAATATACATCATTGCAAATAGATTAGATTTAGTACTTAATTCAGAAGAATATACTTCAATACTTACGCAACGTACCAGGATATTTATACGCAACCAGTTGAATTGATCTACAGAAATCCATTTTCAGTAAACCACTGTTAGAAAACTCATTAATTTAACGAAAAAGACGGTAAACAATTACATTGATATAAATAAAACTTGGTTGCTACAGACTCGTCAACAAAATTCGAATTTAAAAAAATGTATATCGTCAAGGGAATGGGTTTGTTTACACATGGAAATTTAGTCAAAATTTTCGTATAAGTTATCGAAATTCTTGCAATTTCGAATCGAAAACGATATTTTACGACCAAAATAAGAATTTTTGATCTATTTCCCTTCTTGTGATGCTAGTTTCGACTTCCTACGACTGTTTTTTGTAATTTAGTTTAGCAAAAGAAATGAACCCTACAACGAAAAAAACGAACTTTACGTGTATTTCTTATGCAAACTGTTTTACTCGTTTGTGTTCGAACCGTGAATTTTAGGCAAATTTAAAGTACCACTTGATCATCCCCGGGAAGACATTTAATGATGTTAAAAGTTTGAATATTGTGCGACATCTAGTTTTCGAGATTATCTGGAACATACAAACATACAAATATACAAACATACAAACAAACATCCATTTTTATATATATATAAGATTTATCGGAGAAAGCAACAAAAAAGAATAATTTTAGCGAAATTTCAATTTTTTCCATAATTTTCCTCGTTTATCGTGATATTATCGAAAAAAGCAACAAAAACGAATAATTTTAGCGAAATTTCAATCTTTTTCCTCTTTTTTTCCTTAATTTTCCTCATTTTATCGAAGTATGGCTGAAAAAATCATTATAAACGAATAATTTTAGCGATATTTTAATTTTTTTTCTCTTTCTGATTCTTAATCTTCCTCGTTATATCGAGATATTATCGAAAAAAGCAAAGAAACGAATATTTTTATCGAAATTTAAATTTTTTTCCTTTTTTTCATCCTTAATTTTCCTCATTTAATCGAGATATGACCGAAAAAAGCAACAAAAAAGAATACGTTTAGCGAAATTTCAATTTTTTCTTCGTTTTTTTCCTAAATTTTCTTCATTTTATCAAGATATTTTCGAAAAACGAAATATTTTAGCAAAATTTCAATTTTTTCCTATCTTTTTCCTTAATTATCCATATTTACCGAGATATTAACGAAAAAAGAAACAAAAACGAATCATTTCAGCGAAATTTCAATTTTTTTCCTCTTTTTTTCCTTAGTTTTCCTCAATTTATCGAGATATTATTGAAAAAAGCAACAAAAACCAAGATTTTAGAGAAATATTAATTGTTTTCCTCTTTTTTTCCTTAATTTCCCTCATTTTATTGAGATATTATTGAAAAAAGCAAAAAAACGATTAATTTTAGCGAAATTTCGATTTTTTCCTCTTATTCTTCCTTAATTTTCCTCATTTTATCGAATTATTATCGAAAAAAGCAACAAAAACCAATAATTTTTGCGAAATTTCAATTTGGTTCCTCTTTTTTTGCTTAATTTTCCTCATTTTTTCGAGATAATATCGAAAAAAGCAAAAAACGAATATTTTTTGAGAAAATTCAATTTTTTCCTCTTTTTCCTGTAATAATTTTCCACATTTTATCGAGATATGGCCAAAAAAAGCAACAAAAAAGAATAATTTTAGCGAAATTTCAATTTTTATCATCTTTTTTTTCCATAATTTTCCTCATTTCATCGAGATATTATCGAAAAAAGCAACAAAAAGGAAGACTTTTTAGAGAAATTTAAATTTTTTCCTCTTATTTAACCTAAATTCACGTCATTTTAGCTAGGTATGATCGAAACAGGCAAAAATAGAGTATTTTTATCGAAATTTAAATTTTTTTCCTTTTTTTCATCCTTAATTTTCCTCATTTTATCGAGATATGGCCGAAAAAAGCAACAAAAAAGAATAGTTTAGCGAAGTTTCAATTTTTTCTTCGATCTTTTCCTAAATAATCTTCATTATATCAAGATATTTTCGAAAAACGAAATATTTCAGCAAAATTTCAATTTTTTTCCTATCTTTTTCCTTAATTATCCCCATCTTAACGAGATAATATCGAAAAAAAGAAAAATAAAAACGCATAATGTCATCGAAATTTCAATTTTCTACCTCTTTTTTTCCTTAATTTCTCTCATTTTATCTAGATATTATCGATAAAAGCAAAAAAACGAATAATTTTAGCGAAATTTCAATTGTTTCCCCATTTTTTTCATTAATTTTCCTCATTTCATCCAGATTTTACCTAAAAAAGTATCAAAAAGGAATAATTTAAGCAAAGTTTCAATTTTTATCCTCTTTTTTTTCCATAATTTTCCTCATTTCATCGAGATATTATCGAAAAAAGCAACAAAAAGGAAGACTTTTTAGAGAAATTTAAATTTTTTCCTCTTATTTAACCTAAATGTACGTCATTTTAGCTAGATATGATCGAAAAAGGCAAAAAAGAGTATTTTTAGCGAAATTTAAATTTTATTTCCTCTATTTTTCCTTAAATTTCCTCATTTTATAGAGAATTTATCGGAAAAAGCAATAAAAAAGAATAATATTAGCGAAATTTCAATTTTTTTCCTCTTTTTTTAAATAATTTTCCTCATTTTATCGAGATATTATCGAAAAAAGCAACAAAAAGGAAGACTTTTTAGAGAAATTTAAATTTTTTCCTCTTATTTAACCTAAATTCACGTCATTTTAGCTAGATATGATCGAAAAAGGCTAAAAAAGAATATTTTTATCGAAATTTAAAATTTTTTCCTTTTTTTCATCCTTAATTTTCCTCATTTTATCGAGATATATTTATCGGAAAAAGCAACAGAAAAGAATAATTCTAGCGAAATTTCATTTTTTTCCTCTTTTTTCCCTTAATTTGCCTCATTCTAACGAGATATGATCGAACAAAGCAACAAAAACGAATAATTTTAGCCAAATTTCAATTTTTTCCTCTTTCTGTTCCTTAATTTTCCTCAGTTTTACGAGATATTATCGAAAAATGCAACAAAAACGAATAATTTTAGCAAAATTTCAATTTTGTTCTCTTTTTTTCCTTAATTTTCCTCATTTTATTAAGAATTTATCGGAGAAAGCAACAAAAAAGAATAATTTTAGCGAAATTTCAATTTTTTCCATAATCTTCCTCATTTATCGTGATATTATCGAAAAAAGCAACAAAAACGAATAATTTTAGCGAAATTTCAATTTTTTTCCTCTTTTTTTCCTTAATGTTCCTCATTTTATCGAAATATGGCTGAAAAAATCAATATAAACGAATAATTTTAGCGATATTTTAATTTTTTTTCTCTTTCTGTTTCTTAATCTTCCTCGTTATATCGAGATATTATCGAAAAAATCAACAGAAAAGAATATTTTTAGCGAAATTTCATTTTTTTCCTCTTTTTTCCCTTAATTTTCCTCATTCTAACGAGATATGATCGAACAAAGCAACAAAAACCAATAATTTTAGCCAAATTTCAATTTTTTCCTCTTTCTGTTCCTTAATTTTCCTCAGTTTTACGAGATATTATCGAAAAATGCAACAAAAACGAATAATTTTAGCAAAATTTCAATTATGTTCTCTTTTTTTCCTTAATTTTCCTCATTTTATTAAGAATTTATCGGAGAAAGCAACAAAAAAGAATAATTTTAGCGAAATTTCAATTTTTTCCATAATTTTCCTTATTTATCGTGATATTATCGAAAAAAGCAACAAAAACGAATAATTTTAGCGAAATTTCAATTTTTTTCCTCTTTTTTTCCTTAATTTTCCTCAATTTATCGAAATATGGCTGAAAAAATCAATATAAACGAATAATTTTAGCGATATTTAAATTTTTTTTCTCTTTCTGTTTCTTAATCTTCCTCGTTATATCGAGATATTATCGAAAAAAGCAAAGAAACGAATAATTTTATCGAACTTTAAATTTTTTTTCCTTTTTTTCATCCTTAATTTTCCTCATTTAATCGAGATAAGACCGAAAAAAGCAACAAAAACGAATAATTTTAGCGAAATTTCAATTTTTTTCCTTAATTTTCCTCATTTTATTAAGAATTTATCGGAGAAAGCAACAAAAAAGAATAATTTTTGCGAAATTTCAATTTTTTCCCCATTTTTTTCATTAATTTTCCTCATTTTATCCAGATATTACCTAAAAAAGTAACAAAAAGGAATAATTTAAGAAAAGTTTCAATTTTTATCCTCTTTTTTTCCATAATTTTCCTCATTTCATCGAGATATTATCGAAAAAAGCAACAAAAAGGAAGACTTTTTAGAGAAATTTAAATTTTTTCCTCTTATTTAACCTAAATTTACGTCATTTAAGCTAGATATGATCTAAAAAGGCAAAAAAGAGTATTTTTAGCGAAATTTAAATTTTATTTCCTCTATTTTTTCCTTAATTTTCCTCATTTTATAGAGAATTTATCGGAAAAAGCAATAAAAAAGAATAATATTAGCGAAATTTCAATTATTTTCCTCTTTTTTTAAATAATTATCCTCATTTTATCGAGATATTATCGAAAAAAGCAAGAAAAAGGAAGACTTTTTAGAGAAATTTAAATTTTTTCCTCTTATTCAACCTTAATTTACGTCATTTTAGCTAGATATGATCGAAAAAGGCAAAAAGAAGAGAATTTTTAGCGAAATTTCAATTTTATTTCCTCTTTTTTTTTCTTTAATTTTCCTCATTTTATCGAGAATTTATCGGAAAAAGCAACAGAAAAGAATAATTCTAGCGAAATTTCATTTTTTTCCTCTTTTTTCCCTTAATTTTCCTCATTCTAACGAGATATGATCGAAAAAAGCAACAAAAACGAATAATTTTAGCCAAATTTCAATTTTTTCCTCTTTCTGTTCCTTACTTTTTCTCAGTTTTACGAGATATTATCGAAAAATGCAACAAAAACGAATAATTTTAGCAAAATTTCAATTTTGTTATCTTTTTTTCCTTAATTTTCCTCATTTTATTAAGAATTTATCGGAGAAAGCAACAAAAAAGAATAATTTTAGCGAAATTTCAATTTTTTCCATAATTTTCCTCATTTATCGTGATATTATCGAAAAAAGCAACAAAAACGAATAATTTTAGCGAAATTTCAATTTTTTTCCTCTTTTTTTCCTTAATTTTCCTCATTTTATTAAGAATTTATCGGAGAAAGCAACAGAAAAGAATAATTTTTGCGAAATTTCAATTTGGTTCCTCTTTTTTTGCTTAATTTTCCTCATTTTTTCGAGATAATATCGAAAAAAGCAAAAAACGAATATTTTTTGAGAAAATTCAATTTTTTCCTCTTTTTCCTGTTTTATTTTCCTCATTTTATCGAGATATGGCCGAAAAAAGCAACAAAAAGAATAATTTTAGCGAAATTTCAATTTTTATCATCTTTTTTTTCCATAATTTTCCTCATTTCATCGAGATATTATCGAAAAAAGCAACAAAAAGGAAGACTTTTTAGAGAAATTTAAATTTTTTCCTCTTATTTAACCTAAATTCACGTCATTTTAGCTAGATATGATCGAAAAAGGCAAAAAAAGAGTATTTTTATCGAAGTTTAAATTTTTTTCCTTTTTTTTCATCCTTAATTTTCCTCATTTTATCGAGATATGGCCGAAAAAAGCAACAAAAAAGAATAGTTTTAGCCAAATTTCAATTTTTTCCTGTTTCTGTTCCTTAATTTTCCTCAGTTTTACGAGATATTATCGAAAAATGCAACAAAAACGAATAATTTTAGCAAAATTTCAATTTTGTTATCTTTTTTTCCTTAATTTTCCTCATTATATTAAGAATTTATCGGAGAAAGCAACAAAAAAGAATAATTTTAGCGAAATTTCAATTTTTTCCATAATTTTCCTCATTTATCGTGATATTATCGAAAAAAGCTACAAAAACGAATAATTTTAGCGAAATTTCAATTTTTTTCCTCTTTTTTTCCTTAATTTTCCTCATTTTATTAAGAATTTATCGGAGAAAGCAACAAAAAAGAATAATTTTTGCGAAATTTCAATTTGGTTCCTCTTTTTTTGCTTAATTTTCCTCATTTTTTCGAGATAATATCGAAAAAAGCAAACAAGGAATATTTTTTGAGAAAATTCAATTTTTTCCTCTTTTTCCTGTTTTATTTTCCTCATTTTATCGAGATATGGCCGAAAAAAGCAACAAAAAGAATAATTTTAGCGAAATTTCAATTTTTATCATCTTTTTTTTCCATAATTTTCCTCATTTCATCGAGATATTATCGATAAAAGCAACAAAAAGGAAGACTTTTTAGAGAAATTTAAATTTTTTCCTCTTATTTAACCTAAATTCACGTCATTTTAGCTAGATATGATCGAAAAAGGCAAAAAAAGAGTATTTTTATCGAAATTTAAATTTTTTTCCTTTTTTTCATCCTTAACTTTCCTCATTTTATTAAGAATTTATCGGAGAAAGCAACAAAAAAGAATAGTTTAGCGAAATTTCAATTTTTTCTTCGTTCTTTTCCTAAATAATCGTCATTATATAGAGATATTTTCGAAAAACGAAATATTTCAGCAAAATTTCAATTTTTTTCCTATCTTCTTCCTTAATTATCCCCATCTTAACGAGATAATATTGAAAAAAAGAAAAATAAAAACGCATAATGTCATCGAAATTTCAATTTTCTACCTCTTTTTTTCCTTAATTTCCCTCATTTTATCTAGATATTATCGATAAAAGCAAAAAAACGAATAATTTTAGCGAAATTTCAATTTTTTCCCCATTTTTTTCATTAATTTTCCTCATTTTATCCAGATATTACCTAAAAAAGTAACAAAAAGGAATAATTTAAGCAAAGTTTCAATTTTGATCCTCTTTTTTTTCCATAATTTTCCTCATTTCATCGAGATATTATCGAAAAAAGCAACAAAAAGGAAGACTTTTTAGAGAAATTTAAATTTTTTCCTCTTATTTAACCTAAATTTACGTCATTTAAGCTAGATATGATCGAAAAAGGCAAAAAAGAGTATTTTTAGCGAAATTTAAATTTTATTTCCTCTATTTTTTCCTTAATTTTCCTCATTTTATAGAGAATTTATCGGAAAAAGCAATAAAAAAGAATAATATTAGCGAAATTTCAATTTTTTTCCTCTTATTTTCCACAATTTTCCTCAGTTTTACGAGATATTATCGATAAAAGCAAAAAAACGAATAATTTTAGCGAAATTTCAATTTTTTCCTCTATTTTTTTCCTTAATTTCCTCATATTATCGAGATATTATCAAAAAAAGCAACATAGACGATATTTTCAGCGAAATTTCAATTTTTTTCCTCTTTTTTCTCCATAATTTTCCTCATTTTATCGAGATATTATCGAAATAAAGCAACAAAAAAGAAGAATTTTATAGGAATTTAAATTTTTTCCTCTTATTCAACCTTAATTTACGTCATTTTAGCTAGATATGATCGAAAAATGCAAAGAAAAGAGTATTTTTAGGGAAATTTCAATTTTATTTACTCTTTTTTTTCCTTAATTTTCCTCATTTTATCGAGAATTTATCGGAAAAAGCAACAGAAAAGAATAATTCTAGCGAAATTTCATTTTTTTCCTCTTTTTTCCCTTAAATTTCCTCATTCTAACGAGATATGATCGAACAAAGCAACAAAAACGAATAATTTTAGCCAAATTTCAATTTTTTCCTATTTCTGTTCCTTAATTTTCCTCAGTTTTACGAGATATTATCGATAAAAGCAAAAAAACGAATAATTTTAGCAAAATTTCAATTTTTTTCCCCATTTTCCTCATTAATTTTCCTCATTTTATCGAGATATTACCGAAAAAAGCAGTAAAAAGAAATAATTTTAGCAAAGTTTCAATTTTATTTCCTCTTTTTTTCCTTATTTTTTCTCATTTTAACGAGAATTTATCGGAAAACGAAATATTTTAGCAAAATTTCAATTTTTTTCCTATCTTTTTCCTTAATTATCCCCATCTTACCGAGATAATATCGAAAAAAAGAAAAATAAAAATAATGTCATCGAAATTTCAATTTTCTACCTCTTTTTTTCCTTAATTTCCCTCATTTTATCTAGATATTATCGATAAAAGCAAAAAAACGATTAATTTTAGCGAAATTTCAATTTTTTCCCCATTTTTTTCATTAATTTTCCTCATTTTATCCAGATTTTACCTAAAAAAGTAACAAAAAGGAATAATTTAAGCAAAGTTTCAATTTTTATCCTCTTTTTTTTCCATAATTTTCCTCATTTCATCGAGATATTATCGAAAAAAGTAACAAAAGCGAATAATTTTAGCGAAATTTCAATTTTGTTCCTCTTTTTTTCCTTAATTTTCCTCATTTTATCGAAATATGGCTGAAAAAATCAATATAAACGAATAATTTTAGCGATATTTTAATTTTTTTTCTCTTACTGTTTCTTAATCTTCCTCGTTATATCGAGATATTATCGAAAAAAGCATGAAACGAATAATTTTATCGGAATTTATATTTTTTTCCTTTTTTTCAACCTTAATTTTCCTCATTTAATCGAGATATGACCGAAAAAATCAACAAAAAAGAATAAGTTTAGCGAAATTTCAATTTTTTCTTCGTTTTTTTCCTAAATTTTCTTCATTTTATCAAGATATTTTCGAAAAACGAAATATTTTAGCAAAATTTCAATTTTTTCCAATCTTTTTCCTTATTTATCCTCATTTTACCGAGATATTAACGAAAAAAGAAACAAAAACGAATCATTTCAGCGAAATTTCAATTTTTTCCCCATTTTTTTCATTAATTTTCCTCATTTTATCCAGATATTACCTAAAAAAGTAACAAATAGGAATAATATAAGCAAAGTTTCAATTTTTATCCTCTTTTTTTTCCATAATTTTCCTCATTTCATCGAGATATTATCGGAAAACGAAATATTTTAGCAAAATTTCAAAATTTTTCCAATCTTTTACCTTAATTATCCTCATTTTACCGAGATATTATCGAAAAAAGAAACAAAAACGAATAATTTCAGTGAATTTTCAATTTTATTTCCCCTTTTTTTTAGTTTTCCTCAATTTATCGAGATATTATTGAAAAAAGCAACAAAATCGAATACTTTTAGCAAAATTTCAATTTTTTCCTCTTTTTGTTCCCTAATTTTCCTCAGTTTTACGAGATATTATCGAAAAAAGCAACAAAAAGAAATAATTATAGCGAAAATTCATTTTTTTCCTCTTTTTTCCCTTAATTTTCCTCATTCTAACGAGATATGATCGAAAAAAGCAACAAAAACGAATAATATATTATATATATATATCCGTTTCCAGTGGTGAGGAGTCAGAACCACCACCACCCAGCTCGCAACCAAAGGCATCATCATCCTTTCGGTTGTCGCAAGAAGAAACTCAACACATCGTTGATTTAGCAACAAGAGCTGCCATATCGGCATTCAGAAACCTACAGATGGGAGAGACTGCACCACCATCTTCACCAGCCAGAGGACCAGTTGGACGGACGGTCACCTTCCCGACCGACCCACAGGCCTCCTTCGAATCCACGGCATCTACAGTACCAGTGGCTTCGCACACATCCAGGGCCAGCACCTTAGCATCACATGTGCCGCCACCAGCAGTGGATTTTCCACGCCTTAGGCCGCAACCGGAACCTGGAATGGACCCACCGGAAGACCACAACAAGATCTACCAGATTGCAGCGGAACTACAAACGTCCGCGCAATCTGGTAAGTTAGTGGGCCGAGACTATCACGACGTGGTAACGATACTGCACCTACTTGCCTTGTATCCAGAATTACCACCGGAAACTAAGCACTACGCTTTTAATAGAGCCAGAACCTTGCTTTGTGCCATTACCTTCGGCTGGCACAACGCGATCACATTGCAGAAGAGCTCCATCATCGAGACTTGCATGCTGCCTGCGAACTTCATACCAGCACCAGCGCAGAAGCAGCCCTTTCGACCAGCGCCCGCGGCACCGCCGCCGCGTGCTGCGGGCCGCACTCGCCGCCGCTCGAGAACTCACGCTGCCGGAGAGACTCCTCAGCAGCAGCGATGAGGACAGCGGGCTGGATTCAGGAGATGAAGCAGGCGAAGGAGGAGACGGACCAGGAGGAGAAGACACATCGCAGCCTCACCAGCTCCCTTCTCAACAGCCGGCCCAGAGCTGGCGGGACGCTGAAGTCTATCCTGAAATGGCCGAGGAGGAAGCCGAGCTACTCGATTTCTTACAAGAAGAGCTCGATGGACTCCTCGACGAGGAAGAACCAATTAGTGCAGCACAAAGGGCAACGCTTACCTTCACAGACGTTCACGAGGCCATCCCCGACGGGTTACTGCGATGCCTGGGCAGTAACCCCGGGGACCAACCGGAGGATTCGGAATCGGACGACACCGACCAAGACAGAGCCACGGAGGAAGACGCAGAATCATCAGACGGAGACGCAGATGGGACGTCCCCGTTAATCTTCCCGCTTCCGGATCCACCGAATTTGCCAGAGCTGCAGGAAATCATGGAAGTCGCCCGGCCGGAAGTCACCGAACCGGACATTATCACGGTAAATACAATTTTTAACTTCCAATATAAGTGCAAGTGGGCGCGTGATGTCGCCAATGTGGGGGCTTATGCCCCAAAACCTAGGGATGCCCCAGCGGTTTTTAAATCAACACCGGTGGCCCCACTTATGACAGTGATGCTAGATTCTATGTTAACCGCGGGTGTTATAATTGAAAGTGAATGTAGACACGCGTTTAGATGTTTTTTGATCCCAAAAGCTAACGGGAAGGCTAGGTTCATCATGGACCTCAGCCCGTGGACAAAGTTTTATACCGTCCCGAAAATAAATTTATTCAATGCAGCGGAGTGCATCTTAACCGTCCCGGACTGGAGGCTAGCCATCAAGTTAGACATGAAGCATGGCTTCTATCAGCTACAACTCCGTCACGACGTTATTAGAAATTTTGGCATTTATTACAACGGGAAAAAGTACTGTCTAACTAGATTACCCATGGGGCTTGCCTTAGCCCCATATATCCTGCAACGGTGGGCGGAAAGTGTTAAAAGTGAAGTGAACAGAGATTTAATTGCATTTTTGTCCCATATCTAGACGATTGGCTCATTTTGTTTGATAAATATGATATTGATGATAATTCTGTTTCCGATGTTCTTAATTTTATAAAATTACAGTTAGGGGTTACTTTAAATGATGAAAAATGCATCTTCATCCCCCAAACGAAGTTTGTGTATTTAGGTTTACGCATCGACCTGGGAAGAATGACAGTGAAAGTGCAGAATTCAATGCGTGATCGAATTCTGAAATACTTGGACATGTTACCAAGACTATCCCACAAGGATGTGCAACGATTCGCCGGTTTTTTAAGTTGGATTCTATTTGTGATGCGTTTACCGCTTTTTCTTGTGAAAGATGTGTTCAGACGTGATTTAGAATGGTTAAATTTTATTTTAAAAAGGGAAAACATTCTCTCTCGTTGTGTAAAGCTGGGCATGTGGGATGCCGAGCTAAAAGTGTATAGTGATGCAACGCCACAAACCGTGGCATGGGTAATCCCTGACTGGGGCATTACGAAAGCTTACCGTTTTCAAAACTTTTATTCCATCAACCTAATGGAAACGCTAGCCTGTTTACTAGCTTTGAAATTCGTTTTGGAAACGATGAATGAGTTATCCTTAACAAATTATGTAATTAACATGTTTACGGACTCAAATGTGGCCATGTTTTCCCTCAGAAAAAGCAAAGGGTTAGTGTTTAATAATAATCTTGTACGCAAATTGCTTCTGTACAACCTTTTAAGTAATGAAGCGCACATTGTGCTTTGGCGCCACGTCCCAACCGAGGCCAATCCTGCCGACGGGCCCTCTCGAGAGGCCCTCTTCTTTTAAATATGCCCCCGCGCCACCATATTGGCCGGGTTTTCGCATAAAAGGAGGGGGTCTCCTCGGGAGTGCAGCTCAGTCGAAATAGGGTTGGTAGTAGGGAAGGACGTGGCACCAATATTATCGAAAAAAGCAACAAAAACGAATAATTATGGCGAAATTTCATTTTTTTCCTCTTTTTTCCCTTATTTTTCCTCATTCTAACGAGATATGATCGAAAAAAGCAACAAAAACGAATAATTTTAGCCAAATTTCAATTTTTTCCTCTTTCTGTTCCTTAATTTTCCTCAGTTTTACGAGATGTTATCGAAAAATGCAACAAAAACGAATAATTTTAGCGAAATTTCAATTTGTTATCTTTTTTTCCTTAATTTTCCTCATTTTATTAAGAATTTATCGGAGAAAGCAACAAAAAAGAATAATTTTAGCGAAATTTCAATTTTTTCCATAAATTTCCTCATTTATCGTGATATAATCGAAGAAAGCAACAAAAACGAATAATTTTAGCGAAATTTCAATTTTTTTTCTCTTTTTTTCCTTAATTTTCCTCATTTTATCCAGATATTACCTAAAAAAGTAACAAAAAGGAATAATTTAAGCAAAGTTTCAATTTTTATCCTCTTTTTTTTCCATAATTTTCCTCATTTCATCGAGATATTATCGAAAAAAGCAACAAAAACGAATAATTTTAGAGAAATTTAAATGTTTTCCTCTTATTTAACCTAAATTTACGTCATTTTAGCTAGATATGATCGAAAAAGGCAAAAAAAGAGTATTTTTTTAGCGAAATTTAAATTTTATTTCCTCTTTTTATTCCTTAATTTTCCTCATTTTATAGAGAATTTATCGGAAAAAGCAATAAAAAAGAATAATATTAGCGAAATTTCAATTTTTTTCCTCTTTTTTTAAATAATTTTCCTCATTTTATCGAGATATTATCGAAAAAAGCAACAAAAAGGAAACCTTTTTAGAGAAATTTAAATTTTTTCCTCTTATTCAACCTTAATTTACGTCATTTTAGCTAGATATGATCGAAAAAGCCAAAAAGAAGAGAATTTTTAGCGAAATTTCAATTTTATTTCCTCTTTTTTTTTTCTTTAATTTTCCTCATTTTATCGAGAATTTATCGGAAAAAGCAACAGAAAAGAATAATTCTAGCGAAATTTCAATTTTTTTCCGCTATTTTTCCATAATTTTCCTCAGTTTTACGAGATATTATCGATAAAAGCAAAAAAACGAATAATTTTAGCGAAATTTCAATTTTTTTCCCCATTTTCCTCATTAATTTTCCTCATTTTATCGAGATATTACCGCAAAAAGCAACAAAAAGAAATAATTTTAGCAAAGTTTCAATTTTATTTCCTCTTTTTTTCCTTAATTTTCCTCATTTTAACGAGAATTTATCGGAAAACGAAATATTTTAGCAAAATTTCAATTTTTTTTTAATCTTTTACCTTAATTATCCTCATTTTACCGAGATATTATCGAAAAAAGAAACAAAAACGAATAATTTCAGTGAAATTCAATTTTATTTCCCCTTTTTTTAGTTTTCTTCAATTTATCGAGATATTATTGAAAAAAGCAACAAAATCGAATAGTTTTAGCAAAATATCAATTTTTTCCTCTTTTTGTTCCCTAATTTTCTTCAGTTTTACGAGATATTATCGAAAAAAGCAACAAAAACGAATAATTTTAGCGAAATTTCAATTTTGTTACCTTTTTTTCCTTATTTTTCCGCATTTTATTAAGAATTTATCGGAGAAAGCAACAGAAAAGAATAATTTTAGCGAAATTTCAATTTTTTCCATAATTTTCCTCATTTGCCGTGATATTATCGAAAAAAGCAACAAAAACGAATAATTTTAGCGAAATTTCAATTTTTTTCCTCATTTTTTCCTTAATTTTCCTCATTTTATCGAAATATGACTGACAAAATCAATATAAACGAATAATTTTAGCGATATTTAAATTTTTTTTCTCTTTCTGTTTCTTAATCTTCCTCGTTATATCGAGATATTATCGATAAAAGCAAAAAAACGAATAATTTTAGCGAATCTTCAATATTTTCCCCATTTTTTCATTAATTTTCCTCATTTTATCCAGATATTACCTAAAAAAGTAACAAAAAGGAATAACTTAAGCAAACTTTCAATTTTTATCCTCTTTTTTTCCATTATTTTCCTCATTTCATTGAGATATTATCGAAAAAAGCAACAAAAAGGAAGACTTTTTTGAGAAATTTAAATTTTTTCCTCTTATTTAACCTAAATTTACGTCATTTTAGCTAGATATGATCGAAAAAGGCAAAAAAAGAGTATTTTAAGCGAAATTTTAATTTTATTTCCTCTTTTTTTTCCTTAATTTACCTCATTTTATATAGTATTTATCGGAAAAGGCAACAGAAAAGAATAATTCTAGCAAAATTTCAATTTTTTTCCTGTTTTATCCCTTAATCTTCCTCATTTTATCAAGATATGATCGAAAAAAGCAACAAAAACGAATAATTTTAGCAAAATTTCAATTTTTTCTTCTTTTTCCTCATTTCATCGATATTATCAAAAAAAGCAATGAAAACGAATATTTTCAGCGAAATTTCAATTTTTTCCTCTTTTTTTCCTTAATTTCCCTCATTTTATCGAGCTATTATCGTTAAAGCAAATAAACGAATAATTTTAGCGAAATTGAATTTTTTCCCCATTTTTTTCATTAATTTTCCTCATTTTATCGAGATATGACCGAACAAAGCAACAAAAAAGAATAATTTCAGCGAAATTTATATTTATTCTTCGTTTTTTTCTTAAATATTCTTCATTTTATCAAGATATTTTCGAAAAAAGAAACAAAAAAGAAATATTTTAGCAAAATTTCAATCTTTTTCCTTAATTATCCTCATCTTACCGAGATATATCGTTAAAAGAGAATAAACGAATAATTTTAGCGAAATTGAATTTTTTCCCCATTTTTTTCATTAATTTTCCTCATTTTATGGAGATATGATATAAAAATGAAACGAAAACGAATAATTTTAGCGAAATTTCAATTTTGTTATCTCCTTAATTTTCCTAATTTTATTAAGAATTTATCGGAAAAAGCAACAAAAAAGAATAATTTTAGTGAAATTTAATTTTTTCCATAATTTTCCTCATTTTATCGTGATATTATCGAAAAGAGCAACAAAAAGGAAGAATTTTAGCGATATTTCAATTTTTTTCCAAAATATTCCTCATTTTATCGTGATATTATCAAAAAAAGCAACAAAAAGGAAGAATTTCAGTGAAATTTCAAATTCTTCCTCTTATTTAGCTTAAATTTTCCTCATCTTAGCTTAATTTGATCGAAAAAAGGAAAAATAACGAATAATTTTAGATAAATTTCAATTTTTTTCTCTTTTTGTTCCTTAATTTTTCTCGTTTTACCGAGATATTAACGAAAAAAGCAACAAAAAAGAATAATTTTAGCGAAGTTTCAATTATTTCTTCGTTTTTTCCGAGATATTCCTCATTTTAAAAAGATATTATCGAAAAAAGAAACAAAACGAAATATTTTAGCAAAATTTCAATTTTTTTCCTATGTTCTTCCTTAATTATCCTCGTTTTACCGAGATATTATTGAAACAAGAAACAAAAACAAATAATTTCAGCGAAATTTCAATTTTTTTCCTATTTTTATCCCTTAATCTTCCTCATTTTATCGAGATATTATCGAAAAAAGCAACAAAAAAAAAGAAGAATTTTAGCGAAATTACAATTTACTCCTTTTCCTCATTTTATCGAGATATTGTCAAAGAAAGCAACAGAAAAGAATAATTTTAGCAAAATTTGAATTTTTTCCTCTTTTTTTGCTTAATTTTCCTCATTTTATCAAGAAATTATCGAAAGAAGCCAAAAAATTAATGATTATAGCAAAATTTCAATTTTTTCTCTCTTTTTTTCCTTAATTTTCCTCATTCTATCGAGATATGATCGAAAAAAGCAACAGAAATAAATAATTTTAGCGAAATTAAAATTTTTTCCCCTTTTTTTTCCTCAATTTATCGTGGTATGATCCAAAAAAGCACCAAAAACGAATAAGTTTAGCAAAATTTCAATATTTTCCTCTTTTTTTCCCTAATTTTCCTCAGTTTTACGAGATATTATCGAAAAAAGCAACAAAAACGAATAATTATAGCGAAATTTCATTTTTCCTCTTTTTTCCCTTAATTTTCCTCATTCTATCGAGATATTATCGAAAAAAGCAACAAAAAAGAATAATTTTAGCAAAATTTCAATTTTTTCCTCTTTTTGTTCCTTAAATTTCCTCAGTTTTACGAGATAGTATCGAAAAATGCAACAAAAACGAATAATTTTAGCAAAATTACAATTTTGTTATCTTTTTTTCCTTAATTTTCCTCATTTATTAAGAAATTATCGAAAAAAGCAACAAAAAAGAATAATTTTAGCGAAATTTCAAATTTTTCCTCTTATTTAGCTTAAACTTTCCTCATTTTAGCTAAATATGATCGAAAAAAGGAAAAATAACGAATAATTTTAAATAAATTTCAATTTTTTTCTCTTTTTGTTCCTTAATTTTTCTCGTTTTACCGAGATATTAACGAAAAAAGCAACAAAAAAATAATTTTAGCGAAATTTCAATTAATTCTTCGTTTTTTCCCGAAATATTCCCCATTTTAAAAAGAAAGAATCGAAAAAAGAAACAAAACAAAATATTTTAGCAAAATTTCAATATTTTTCCTATGTTCTTCCTTAATTATCATCATTTTACCGAGATATTATCGAAAAAAGAAACTAAAACGAATAATTTCAGCGAAATTTCAATTTTTTTCTTCTTTTTTTCCTTAGTTTTCCTCAATTTATCGAGATTTTATTGAAAAAAGCAACAAAAACAATAATTTTAGCAAAATATTAATTGTTTTCCTTTTTTTTCCTTAATTTCCCTCATTTTATTAAGATATTATAGAAAAAAGCAAAAAAACGATTAAGTTTAGCGAAATATCAATTTTTTCCTCTTATTCTTCCTTATTTTATCGACATATTATCGAAAAAAGCAACAAAAACCAATAATTTTTGCGAAATTTCAATTTGTATCCTCTTTTTTTTTGCTTACTTTTCCTAATTTTTTCGAGATATTATCGAAAAAAGCAAACAACGAATATTTTTTGAGAAAATTCGATTTTTTCCTTAGTTTTCTTCTTTTATTTTCCTCATTTTATCGAGATATGACCGAAAAAAGCAACAAGAACGAAATATTTTAGCAAAATTTCAATTATTTTCCTATATTTTTCCTTAATTATCCTCATCTTACCGAGATATTATCGAAAAAAGAAACAAAAACGATTAATTTCAGCGAAATTTCGATTTTTTACCTCATTTTTTCCGTTAGTTTTCCTCAATTTGTCAAGATATTATCGAAAAAAGCAACAGAAGTGAATATATTCACCGAATTTTCAATATTTTTCCTCTTCTTTTGCTTAATTTCCCTCATTTTATCGAGCTATTATCGTTAAAAGCAAAAAACGAATAATTTTAGCGAAATTTATATTTCGTTCCCCATTTTATTCATTAATTTTCCTCATTCTATCGATATATGATCGATAAAAGCAACAGAAAAAAATAATTTTAGCAAAATTTCAATGTTTTCCCCTTTTTTTCCTCAATTTATCGTGATATGATCCAAAAAAGCAACAAAAACGAATACGTTTAGCAAAATTTCAATATTTTCATCTTTTTGTTCCCTAATTTTCCTCATTTTACCGAAATATTATCGAATAAAGCAAAATAAAGAAAGAATTTTAAAGAAATATAAATTAATCCCTCTTATTTAACCTTAATTTACGTCATATTAGCAAGATATGATCGAAAAAGGAAAAAAAAGAGTATTTTTAGCGAAATTTCAATTTTATTTCCTCTATATTTCCTTAATTTCCTCATTTTATCGAGAATTTATTGGAAAAAGCAACAGAAAAGAATAATTTTAGCGAAATTTCAATTTTTTTCCTCTGTTTCTACCATAATTTTATTCATTTTATCAAGATATTATCGAGAAAAGCAACAAAAAGGAGAATTTTAGCGAAATTTGAATTTTTTCATCTTTTTTTCCTTAATTTTCCTTATTTTATCGAGAATTTATCGAAAAAAGCAACGAAAAGGAATAATTTTAGCAAAATTTCAATTTTTTTCCTCTTTTTTTCCATAATTTTCATCATTTTATCGAGATATTATCGAAAATAGCAACAAAAAGGAAGAATTTTAGCGAAATTTGAATTTTTTCCTCTTTTTTTCCTTAATTTTCCTCATTTTTTGAGAATTTATCGAAAAAAGCAACGAAAACGAAGAATTTTAGCGAAATTTCAATTTTTTCCTCCTTTTCCTCATTTTATCGAGATATTGTCAAAGAAAGCAACAGAAAAGAATAATTTTAGCGAAATTTGAATTTTTTCCTCTTTTTTTGCTTAATTTTCATCATTTTATCAAGAAATTATCGAAAAAAGCAAAAAAATTAATGATTATAGAAACATTTCAATTTTTCTCTCTTTTTTTCCTTAATTTTCCTCATTCTATCGAGATATGATCGATAAAAGCAACAGAAAAAAATAATTTTAGCGAAATTTCAATTTTTTCCCCTTTTTTTTCCTCAATTTATCGTGATATGATCCAAAAAAGCAACAAAAACGAATACGTTTAGCAAAATTTCAATATTTTCCTCTTTTTGTTCCCTAATTTTCCTCATTTTTCCGAAATATTATCGAATAAAGCAACAAAAACGAATAATTATAGCGAAATTTCATTTTTCCTCTTTTTTCCCTTAATTTTCCTCATTCTATCGAGATATGATCGAAAATGGCAACAAAAAAGAATAATTTTAGCAAAATTTCAATTTTTTCCTCTTTTTGTTCCTTAAATTTCCTCAGTTTTACGAGATATTATCGAAAAATGCAACAAAAACGAATAATTTTAGCAAAATTATAATTTTGTTATCTTTTTTTCCATAATTTTCCTCATTTATTAAGAAATTATCGGAAAAAGCAACAAAAAGGAAGAATTTTAGCGAAATTTCAAATTTTTCCTTTTATTTAGCTTAAACTTTCCTCATTTTAGCTAAATATGATCGAAAAAAGGAAAAATAACAAATAATTATAAATAAATTTCAATTTTTTTCTCTTTTTGTTCCTTAATTTTTCTCGTTTTACCGAGATATTAACGAAAAAAGCAACAAAAAAAATAATTTTAGAGAAATTTCAATTATTTCTTTGTTTTTTTCCAGAATATTCCCCATTTTAAAAAGATATTATCGAAAAAAGAAACAAAACGAAATATTTTAGCAAAATTTCAATATTTTTCCTATGTTCTACCTTAATTATCCTCATTTTACCGAGATATTATCGAAAAAAGAAACTAAAACGAATAATTTCAGCGAAATTTGAATTTTTTCCTCTTTTTTTCCTTAATTTTCCTTATTTTATCGAGAATTTATTGAAATAAGCAACGAAAACGAATAATTTTAGCAAAATTTCAATTTTTTTCCTATTTTTATCCCTTAATCTTCCTCATTTTATCGAGATATTATCGAAAAAAGCAACAAAAAGGAAGAATTTTAGCGAAATTTCAATTTTTTCTCCTTTTCCTCATTTTATCGAGATATTGTCAAAGAAAGCAACAGAAAAGAATAATTTTAGCAAAATTTGAATTTTTTCCTCTTTTTTTTGCTTAATTTTCCTAATTTTTTCGAGATATTATCGAAAAAAGCAAAAAAAGAATATTTTTTGAGAAAATTCAATTTTTTCCTCATTTTCGTCTTTTATTTTCCTCATTTTATCGAGATATGACCGAAAGAAGCAACAAAAAAGAATAATTTTAACGAAATTTCAATTTTTTTTCTTCGTTTTTTCCTAAATTTTTTTCATTTTATCAAGATATTTTCGAAAAAAGAAACAAAAACGAAATATTTTAGCAAAATTTCAATTATATTCCTATATTTTTCCTTAATTATCCTCATCTTACCGAGATATTATCGAAAAAAGAAACAAAAACGATTAATTTCAGCGAAATTTCGATTTTTTACCTCATTTTTTTCGTTAGTTTTCCTCAATTTGTCAAGATATAATCGAAAAAAGCAACAGAAGTGAATATATTCACCGAATTTTCAATATTTTTCCTCTTCTTTTGCTTAATTTCCCTCATTTTATCGTGCTATTATCGTTAAAAGCAAAAAAGGAATAATTTTAAATAAAGAAAGAATTTTAAAGAAATATAAATTATTCCCTCTTATTTAACCTTAATTTACGTCATATTAGCAAGATATGATCGAAAAAGGAAAAAAAAGAGTATTTTTAGCGAAATTTCAATTTTATTTCCTCTATATTTCCTTATTTTCCTCATTTTATCGAGAATTTATTGGAAAAAGCAACCGAAAAGAATAA
Source organism: Sympetrum striolatum (assembly GCA_947579665.1). Lineage (NCBI taxonomy): Eukaryota > Metazoa > Arthropoda > Insecta > Odonata > Libellulidae > Sympetrum > Sympetrum striolatum. Next base: position 80,363,408 of record OX388348.1, on the reverse strand, counting down.
TTTTAGCGAAATTTCAATTTTTTTCCTCTGTTTCTACCATAATTTTCCTCATTTTATCAAGATATTATCGAAAAAAGCAACAAAAAGGTGAATTTTATCGAAATTGGAATTTTTTCATCTTTTTTTCCTTAATTTTCCTTATTTTATCGAGAATTTATCGAAAAAAGCAACGAAAACGAATAATTTTAGCAAAATTTCAATTTCTTTCCTATTTTTATCCCTTAATTTTCCTCATTTTATCGAGATATTATCGAAAAAAGCAACAAAAAGGAAGAATTTTAGCGAAATTTGAATTTTTTCCTCTTTTTTTCCATAATTTTCATCATTTTATCGAGACATTATCGAAAATAGCAACAAAAAGGAAGAATTTTAGCGAAATTTGAATTTTTTCCTCTTTTTTTCCTTAATTTTCTTCATCTTATTGAGAATTTATCGAAAAAAGCAACGAAAACGAAGAATTATACCGAAATTTCTATTTTTTCCCTTCTTTTTATCCCTTAATCTTCCTCATTTTATCGAGATTTGATCGAAAAAAGCAGCAAAAACGAATAATTTTAGCAAAATTTCAATTTTTTCATCCTTTTACTCATCTTATCGAGATATTGTCAAAAAAAAGCAACAGAAAAGAATAATTTTAGCAAAATATTAATTTTTTTCCTCTTTTTTTCCTTTATTTCCCTCACTTTATTTAGATATTATCGAAAAAAGCAAGAACCCGATTAATTTTAGCGAAATTTCAGTTTTTTCCTCTTATTCTTCCGTAATTTTCCTCATTTTATTTACATATTATCGAAAAAAGCAACAAAAACCAATAATTTTTGCGAAATTTCAATTTGTATCCTCTTTTTTTTGCTCAATTTTCCTAATTTTTTCGAGATATTATCGAAAAAAGCAAAAAAAGAATATTTTTTGAGAAAATTCAATTTTTTCCTCATTTTCGTCTTTTATTTTCCTCATTTTATCGAGATATGACCGAAAAAAGCAACAAAAAAGAATAATTTAGCGAAATTTCAATTTATTTTCTTCGTTTTTTCCTAAATTTTCTTCATTTTATCAAGATATTTTCGAAAAAAGAAACAAAAACGAAATATTTTAGCAAAATTTCAATTATATTCCTATATTTTTCCTTAATTATCCTCATCTTACCGAGATATTATCGAAAAAAGAAACAAAAACGATTAATTTCAGCGAAATTTCGATTTTTTACCTCATTTTTTTCGTTAGTTTTCCTCAATTTGTCAAGATATAATCGAAAAAAGCAACAGAAGTGAATATATTCACCGAATTTTCAATATTTTTCCTCTTCTTTTGCTTAATTTCCCTCATTTTATCGAGCTATTATCGTTAAAAGCAAAAAACGAATAATTTTAGCGAAATTTATATTTCGTTCCCCATTTTATTCATTAATTTTCCTCATTCTATCGATATATGATCGATAAAAGCAACAGAAAAAAATAATTTTAGCAAAATTTCAATGTTTTCCCCTTTTTTTCCTCAATTTATCGTGATATGATCCAAAAAAGCAACAAAAACGAATACGTTTAGCAAAATTTCAATATTTTCATCTTTTTGTTCCCTAATTTTCCTCATTTTACCGAAATATTATCGAATAAAGCAAAATAAAGAAAGAATTTTAAAGAAATATAAATTAATCCCTCTTATTTAACCTTAATTTACGTCATATTAGCAAGATATGATCGAAAAAGGAAAAAAAAGAGTATTTTTAGCGAAATTTCAATTTTATTTCCTCTATATTTCCTTAATTTCCTCATTTTATCGAGAATTTATTGGAAAAAGCAACAGAAAAGAATAATTTTAGCGAAATTTCAATTTTTTTCCTCTGTTTCTACCATAATTTTATTCATTTTATCAAGATATTATCGAGAAAAGCAACAAAAAGGAGAATTTTAGCGAAATTTGAATTTTTTCATCTTTTTTTCCTTAATTTTCCTTATTTTATCGAGAATTTATCGAAAAAAGCAACGAAAAGGAATAATTTTAGCAAAATTTCAATTTTTTTCCTCTTTTTTTCCATAATTTTCATCATTTTATCGAGATATTATCGAAAATAGCAACAAAAAGGAAGAATTTTAGCGAAATTTGAATTTTTTCCTCTTTTTTTCCTTAATTTTCCTCATTTTTTGAGAATTTATCGAAAAAAGCAACGAAAACGAAGAATTTTAGCGAAATTTCAATTTTTTCCTCCTTTTCCTCATTTTATCGAGATATTGTCAAAGAAAGCAACAGAAAAGAATAATTTTAGCGAAATTTGAATTTTTTCCTCTTTTTTTGCTTAATTTTCATCATTTTATCAAGAAATTATCGAAAAAAGCAAAAAAATTAATGATTATAGAAACATTTCAATTTTTCTCTCTTTTTTTCCTTAATTTTCCTCATTCTATCGAGATATGATCGATAAAAGCAACAGAAAAAAATAATTTTAGCGAAATTTCAATTTTTTCCCCTTTTTTTTCCTCAATTTATCGTGATATGATCCAAAAAAGCAACAAAAACGAATACGTTTAGCAAAATTTCAATATTTTCCTCTTTTTGTTCCCTAATTTTCCTCATTTTTCCGAAATATTATCGAATAAAGCAACAAAAACGAATAATTATAGCGAAATTTCATTTTTCCTCTTTTTTCCCTTAATTTTCCTCATTCTATCGAGATATGATCGAAAATGGCAACAAAAAAGAATAATTTTAGCAAAATTTCAATTTTTTCCTCTTTTTGTTCCTTAAATTTCCTCAGTTTTACGAGATATTATCGAAAAATGCAACAAAAACGAATAATTTTAGCAAAATTATAATTTTGTTATCTTTTTTTCCATAATTTTCCTCATTTATTAAGAAATTATCGGAAAAAGCAACAAAAAGGAAGAATTTTAGCGAAATTTCAAATTTTTCCTTTTATTTAGCTTAAACTTTCCTCATTTTAGCTAAATATGATCGAAAAAAGGAAAAATAACAAATAATTATAAATAAATTTCAATTTTTTTCTCTTTTTGTTCCTTAATTTTTCTCGTTTTACCGAGATATTAACGAAAAAAGCAACAAAAAAAATAATTTTAGAGAAATTTCAATTATTTCTTTGTTTTTTTCCAGAATATTCCCCATTTTAAAAAGATATTATCGAAAAAAGAAACAAAACGAAATATTTTAGCAAAATTTCAATATTTTTCCTATGTTCTACCTTAATTATCCTCATTTTACCGAGATATTATCGAAAAAAGAAACTAAAACGAATAATTTCAGCGAAATTTGAATTTTTTCCTCTTTTTTTCCTTAATTTTCCTTATTTTATCGAGAATTTATTGAAATAAGCAACGAAAACGAATAATTTTAGCAAAATTTCAATTTTTTTCCTATTTTTATCCCTTAATCTTCCTCATTTTATCGAGATATTATCGAAAAAAGCAACAAAAAGGAAGAATTTTAGCGAAATTTCAATTTTTTCTCCTTTTCCTCATTTTATCGAGATATTGTCAAAGAAAGCAACAGAAAAGAATAATTTTAGCAAAATTTGAATTTTTTCCTCTTTTTTTTGCTTAATTTTCCTAATTTTTTCGAGATATTATCGAAAAAAGCAAAAAAAGAATATTTTTTGAGAAAATTCAATTTTTTCCTCATTTTCGTCTTTTATTTTCCTCATTTTATCGAGATATGACCGAAAGAAGCAACAAAAAAGAATAATTTTAACGAAATTTCAATTTTTTTTCTTCGTTTTTTCCTAAATTTTTTTCATTTTATCAAGATATTTTCGAAAAAAGAAACAAAAACGAAATATTTTAGCAAAATTTCAATTATATTCCTATATTTTTCCTTAATTATCCTCATCTTACCGAGATATTATCGAAAAAAGAAACAAAAACGATTAATTTCAGCGAAATTTCGATTTTTTACCTCATTTTTTTCGTTAGTTTTCCTCAATTTGTCAAGATATAATCGAAAAAAGCAACAGAAGTGAATATATTCACCGAATTTTCAATATTTTTCCTCTTCTTTTGCTTAATTTCCCTCATTTTATCGTGCTATTATCGTTAAAAGCAAAAAAGGAATAATTTTAAATAAAGAAAGAATTTTAAAGAAATATAAATTATTCCCTCTTATTTAACCTTAATTTACGTCATATTAGCAAGATATGATCGAAAAAGGAAAAAAAAGAGTATTTTTAGCGAAATTTCAATTTTATTTCCTCTATATTTCCTTATTTTCCTCATTTTATCGAGAATTTATTGGAAAAAGCAACCGAAAAGAATAATTTTAGCGAAATTTCAATTTTTTTCCTCTGTTTCTACCATAATTTTCCTCATTTTATCAAGATATTATCGAAAAAAGCAACAAAAAGGTGAATTTTATCGAAATTGGAATTTTTTCATCTTTTTTTCCTTAATTTTCCTTATTTTATCGAGAATTTATCGAAAAAAGCAACGAAAACGAATAATTTTAGCAAAATTTCAATTTCTTTCCTATTTTTATCCCTTAATTTTCCTCATTTTATCGAGATATTATCGAAAAAAGCAACAAAAAGGAAGAATTTTAGCGAAATTTGAATTTTTTCCTCTTTTTTTCCATAATTTTCATCATTTTATCGAGACATTATCGAAAATAGCAACAAAAAGGAAGAATTTTAGCGAAATTTGAATTTTTTCCTCTTTTTTTCCTTAATTTTCTTCATCTTATTGAGAATTTATCGAAAAAAGCAACGAAAACGAAGAATTATACCGAAATTTCTATTTTTTCCCTTCTTTTTATCCCTTAATCTTCCTCATTTTATCGAGATTTGATCGAAAAAAGCAGCAAAAACGAATAATTTTAGCAAAATTTCAATTTTTTCATCCTTTTACTCATCTTATCGAGATATTGTCAAAAAAAAGCAACAGAAAAGAATAATTTTAGCAAAATATTAATTTTTTTCCTCTTTTTTTCCTTTATTTCCCTCACTTTATTTAGATATTATCGAAAAAAGCAAGAACCCGATTAATTTTAGCGAAATTTCAGTTTTTTCCTCTTATTCTTCCGTAATTTTCCTCATTTTATTTACATATTATCGAAAAAAGCAACAAAAACCAATAATTTTTGCGAAATTTCAATTTGTATCCTCTTTTTTTTGCTCAATTTTCCTAATTTTTTCGAGATATTATCGAAAAAAGCAAAAAAAGAATATTTTTTGAGAAAATTCAATTTTTTCCTCATTTTCGTCTTTTATTTTCCTCATTTTATCGAGATATGACCGAAAAAAGCAACAAAAAAGAATAATTTAGCGAAATTTCAATTTATTTTCTTCGTTTTTTCCTAAATTTTCTTCATTTTATCAAGATATTTTCGAAAAAAGAAACAAAAACGAAATATTTTAGCAAAATTTCAATTATATTCCTATATTTTTCCTTAATTATCCTCATCTTACCGAGATATTATCGAAAAAAGAAACAAAAACGATTAATTTCAGCGAAATTTCGATTTTTTACCTCATTTTTTTCGTTAGTTTTCCTCAATTTGTCAAGATATAATCGAAAAAAGCAACATAAGTGAATATATTCATCGAATTTTCAATATTTTTCCTCTTCTTTTGCTTAATTTCCCTCATCTTATCGAGCTATTATCGTTAAAAGCAAAAAACGAATAATTTTAGCGAAATTTATATTTTGTTCCCCATTTTATTCATTAATTTTCCTCATTTTATCGAGATATTACCGAAAAAAGAAACAAAAAGGAATAATTTTAGCAAAGTTTCAATTTTTTCCTCTTTTTTTCCAAAATTTTTCTCATTTTACCGAAATATTTTCGAATAAAGAAAAATAAAGAAAGCATTTTAAAGTAATATAAATTATTACCCTCTTATTTAAACTTAATTTACATCATATTAGCAAGATATGATCGATAAAGGAAAAAAAAGAGTATTTTTAGCGAAATTTCAATTATATTTCCTCTTTTTTTCCTTAATTTTCCTCATTTTATCGAGAATTAATCGGAAAAAGCAACAGAAAAGAATTATTTTAGCGAAATTTCAATTTTTTTCCTCTGTTTTTTCCATAATCTTCCTCATTTTATCGAGATATTATCGAGAAAAGCAACAAAAAGGAGACTTTTAGCGAAATTTGAAATTTTTCCTCTTTTTTTCCTTAATTTTCCTTATTTTTTCAAGAATTTATCGAAAAAAGCAACGAAAACGAATAATTTTAGCAAAATTTCAATTTTTTTCCTCTTTTTAACCCTTAATCTTCCTCATTTTATCGAGATATGATCGATAAAGCAGCAAAACCGAATAATTTTAGCAAAATTTCAATTTTTTCCTCTTTTTACTTATTTTATCGAGATATTGTCAAAAAAGCAACAAAAACGAAGAATTTTAGCGAAATTTCAAATTCTTCCTCTTATTTAGCTTAAATTTTCCTCATTTTAGCTAAATATGATCGAAAAATGGAAAAATAACGAATAATTTTAGATAAATTTCAAATTTTATCTCTTTCTTTTCCTTAATTTTTCTCGTTTTACCGAGATATTTACGAAAAAAGCAACAAAAAAGAATAATTTTAGCGATATTTCAATTATATCTTCGTTTTTTTTTTAAATATTCCTCATTATAAAAAGATATTATCGAAAAAAGAAACAAAACGAAATATTTTAGCAAAATTTCAATTTTTTTCCTATTTTCTTCCTAAATTATCCTCATTTTACCGAGATATTATCGAAAAAAGCAACAAAAACCAATAATTTTAGCAAAATATTAATTTTTTCCTCTTTTTTTCCTTAATTTCCCTCATTTTATTTACATATTATCGAAAAAAGCAAAACCACGATTAATTTTAGCGAAATTTCAGTTTTTTCCTCTTATTCTTCCTTAATTTTCCTCATTTTATTTACATATTATCGAAAAAAGCAACAAAAACCAATAATTTTTGCGAAAATTCAATTTGTTTCCTCTTTTTTTTGCTTAATTTTCCTAATTTTTTCGATATATTATCGAAAAAAGCAAAAAAAGAATATTTTTTGAGAAAATTCAATTTTTTCCTCATTGTCGTCTTTTATTTTCCTCATTTTATCGAGATTAGACCGAAAAAAACAACAAAAAAGCATAATTTAAGCGAAATTTCAATTTTTTTTCGTTTTTTCCTAAATTTTCTTCATTTTATCAAGATATTTTCGAAAAAAGAAACAAAAACGAAATATTTTAGCAAAATTTCAATTATATTCCTATACTTTTCCTTAATTATCCTCATCTTACCGAGATATTATCGAAAAAAGAAACAAAAACGATTAATTTCAGCGAAATTTCGATTTTTTACCTCATTTTTTTCGTTAGTTTTCCTCAATTTGTCAAGATATAATCGAAAAAAGCAACAGAAGTGAATATATTCACCGAATTTTCAATATTTTTCCTCTTCTTTTGCTTAATTTCCCTCATTTTATCGAGCTATTATCGTTAAAAGCAAAAAACGAATAATTTTAGCGAAATTTATATTTTGTTCCCCATTTTATTCATTAATTTTCCTCATTTTATCGATATATTACCGAAAAAAGAAACAAAAAGGAATAATTTTAGCAAAGTTTCAATTTTTTCCTCTTTTTTTCCAAAGTTTTTCTCATTTTACCGAAATATTATCGAATAAAGCAAAATAAAGAAAGAATTTTAAAGTAATATAAATTATTACCCTCTTATTTAACCTTAATTTACATCATATTAGCAAGATATGATCGATAAAGGAAAAAAAAGAGTATTTTTAGTTAAATTTCAATTTTATTTCCTCTTTTTTTCCTTATTTTCCTCATTTTATCGAGAATTTATCGGAAAAAGCAACAGAAAAGAATAATTTTAGCGAAATTTCAATTTTTTTCCTCTTTTTTTCCTTAATTTTCCTCATTTTATCGAAATATGACTGAAAATATCAATAAAAACGAATAATTTTAGCGATATTTTAATTTTTTTTCTCTTTCTGTTTCTTAATCTTCCTCGTTATATCGAGATATTAACGAAAAAAGCAACAAAAAAAATAATTTTAGAGAAATTTCAATTATTTCTTTGTTTTTTTCCAGAATATTCCCCATTTTAAAAAGATATTATCGAAAAAAGAAACAAAACGAAATATTTTAGCAAAATTTCAATATTTTTCCTATGTTCTACCTTAATTATCCTCATTTTACCGAGATATTATCGAAAAAAGAAACTAAAACGAATAATTTCAGCGAAATTTGAATTTTTTCCTCTTTTTTTCCTTAATTTTCCTTATTTTATCGAGAATTTATTGAAATAAGCAACGAAAACGAATAATTTTAGCAAAATTTCAATTTTTTTCCTATTTTTATCCCTTAATCTTCCTCATTTTATCGAGATATTATCGAAAAAAGCAACAAAAAGGAAGAATTTTAGCGAAATTTCAATTTTTTCTCCTTTTCCTCATTTTATCGAGATATTGTCAAAGAAAGCAACAGAAAAGAATAATTTTAGCAAAATTTGAATTTTTTCCTCTTTTTTTTGCTTAATTTTCCTAATTTTTTCGAGATATTATCGAAAAAAGCAAAAAAAGAATATTTTTTGAGAAAATTCAATTTTTTCCTCATTTTCGTCTTTTATTTTCCTCATTTTATCGAGATATGACCGAAAGAAGCAACAAAAAAGAATAATTTTAACGAAATTTCAATTTTTTTTCTTCGTTTTTTCCTAAATTTTTTTCATTTTATCAAGATATTTTCGAAAAAAGAAACAAAAACGAAATATTTTAGCAAAATTTCAATTATATTCCTATATTTTTCCTTAATTATCCTCATCTTACCGAGATATTATCGAAAAAAGAAACAAAAACGATTAATTTCAGCGAAATTTCGATTTTTTACCTCATTTTTTTCGTTAGTTTTCCTCAATTTGTCAAGATATAATCGAAAAAAGCAACAGAAGTGAATATATTCACCGAATTTTCAATATTTTTCCTCTTCTTTTGCTTAATTTCCCTCATTTTATCGTGCTATTATCGTTAAAAGCAAAAAAGGAATAATTTTAAATAAAGAAAGAATTTTAAAGAAATATAAATTATTCCCTCTTATTTAACCTTAATTTACGTCATATTAGCAAGATATGATCGAAAAAGGAAAAAAAAGAGTATTTTTAGCGAAATTTCAATTTTATTTCCTCTATATTTCCTTATTTTCCTCATTTTATCGAGAATTTATTGGAAAAAGCAACCGAAAAGAATAATTTTAGCGAAATTTCAATTTTTTTCCTCTTTTTTTCCTTAATTTTCCTCATTTTATCGAAATATGACTGAAAATATCAATAAAAACGAATAATTTTAGCGATATTTCAATTTTTTTCTCTTTTTGTTCCTTAATTTTTCTCGTTTTACCGAGATATTAACGAAAAAAGCAACAAAAAAAATAATTTTAGAGAAATTTCAATTATTTCTTTGTTTTTTTCCAGAATATTCCCCATTTTAAAAAGATATTATCGAAAAAAGAAACAAAACGAAATATTTTAGCAAAATTTCAATATTTTTCCTATGTTCTACCTTAATTATCCTCATTTTACCGAGATATTATCGAAAAAAGAAACTTAAACGAATAATTTCAGCGAAATTTGAATTTTTTCCTCTTTTTTTCCTTAATTTTCCTTATTTTATCGAGAATTTATTGAAATAAGCAACGAAAACGAATAATTTTAGCAAAATTTCAATTTTTTTCCTATTTTTATCCCTTAATCTTCCTCATTTTATCGAGATATTATCGAAAAAAGCAACAAAAAGGAAGAATTTTAGCGAAATTTCAATTTTTTCTCCTTTTCCTCATTTTATCGAGATATTGTCAAAGAAAGCAACAGAAAAGAATAATTTTAGCAAAATTTGAATTTTTTCCTCTTTTTTTTGCTTAATTTTCCTAATTTTTTCGAGATATTATCGAAAAAAGCAAAAAAAGAATATTTTTTGAGAAAATTCAATTTTTTCCTCATTTTCGTCTTTTATTTTCCTCATTTTATCGAGATATGACCGAAAGAAGCAACAAAAAAGAATAATTTTAACGAAATTTCAATTTTTTTTCTTCGTTTTTTCCTAAATTTTTTTCATTTTATCAAGATATTTTCGAAAAAAGAAACAAAAACGAAATATTTTAGCAAAATTTCAATTATATTCCTATATTTTTCCTTAATTATCCTCATCTTACCGAGATATTATCGAAAAAAGAAACAAAAACGATTAATTTCAGCGAAATTTCGATTTTTTACCTCATTTTTTTCGTTAGTTTTCCTCAATTTGTCAAGATATAATCGAAAAAAGCAACAGAAGTGAATATATTCACCGAATTTTCAATATTTTTCCTCTTCTTTTGCTTAATTTCCCTCATTTTATCGTGCTATTATCGTTAAAAGCAAAAAAGGAATAATTTTAAATAAAGAAAGAATTTTAAAGAAATATAAATTATTCCCTCTTATTTAACCTTAATTTACGTCATATTAGCAAGATATGATCGAAAAAGGAAAAAAAAGAGTATTTTTAGCGAAATTTCAATTTTATTTCCTCTATATTTCCTTATTTTCCTCATTTTATCGAGAATTTATTGGAAAAAGCAACCGAAAAGAATAATTTTAGCGAAATTTCAATTTTTTTCCTCTGTTTCTACCATAATTTTCCTCATTTTATCAAGATATTATCGAAAAAAGCAACAAAAAGGTGAATTTTATCGAAATTGGAATTTTTTCATCTTTTTTTCCTTAATTTTCCTTATTTTATCGAGAATTTATCGAAAAAAGCAACGAAAACGAATAATTTTAGCAAAATTTCAATTTCTTTCCTATTTTTATCCCTTAATTTTCCTCATTTTATCGAGATATTATCGAAAAAAGCAACAAAAAGGAAGAATTTTAGCGAAATTTGAATTTTTTCCTCTTTTTTTCCATAATTTTCATCATTTTATCGAGACATTATCGAAAATAGCAACAAAAAGGAAGAATTTTAGCGAAATTTGAATTTTTTCCTCTTTTTTTCCTTAATTTTCTTCATCTTATTGAGAATTTATCGAAAAAAGCAACGAAAACGAAGAATTATACCGAAATTTCTATTTTTTCCCTTCTTTTTATCCCTTAATCTTCCTCATTTTATCGAGATTTGATCGAAAAAAGCAGCAAAAACGAATAATTTTAGCAAAATTTCAATTTTTTCATCCTTTTACTCATCTTATCGAGATATTGTCAAAAAAAAGCAACAGAAAAGAATAATTTTAGCAAAATATTAATTTTTTTCCTCTTTTTTTCCTTTATTTCCCTCACTTTATTTAGATATTATCGAAAAAAGCAAGAACCCGATTAATTTTAGCGAAATTTCAGTTTTTTCCTCTTATTCTTCCGTAATTTTCCTCATTTTATTTACATATTATCGAAAAAAGCAACAAAAACCAATAATTTTTGCGAAATTTCAATTTGTATCCTCTTTTTTTTGCTCAATTTTCCTAATTTTTTCGAGATATTATCGAAAAAAGCAAAAAAAGAATATTTTTTGAGAAAATTCAATTTTTTCCTCATTTTCGTCTTTTATTTTCCTCATTTTATCGAGATATGACCGAAAAAAGCAACAAAAAAGAATAATTTAGCGAAATTTCAATTTATTTTCTTCGTTTTTTCCTAAATTTTCTTCATTTTATCAAGATATTTTCGAAAAAAGAAACAAAAACGAAATATTTTAGCAAAATTTCAATTATATTCCTATATTTTTCCTTAATTATCCTCATCTTACCGAGATATTATCGAAAAAAGAAACAAAAACGATTAATTTCAGCGAAATTTCGATTTTTTACCTCATTTTTTTCGTTAGTTTTCCTCAATTTGTCAAGATATAATCGAAAAAAGCAACATAAGTGAATATATTCATCGAATTTTCAATATTTTTCCTCTTCTTTTGCTTAATTTCCCTCATCTTATCGAGCTATTATCGTTAAAAGCAAAAAACGAATAATTTTAGCGAAATTTATATTTTGTTCCCCATTTTATTCATTAATTTTCCTCATTTTATCGAGATATTACCGAAAAAAGAAACAAAAAGGAATAATTTTAGCAAAGTTTCAATTTTTTCCTCTTTTTTTCCAAAATTTTTCTCATTTTACCGAAATATTTTCGAATAAAGAAAAATAAAGAAAGCATTTTAAAGTAATATAAATTATTACCCTCTTATTTAAACTTAATTTACATCATATTAGCAAGATATGATCGATAAAGGAAAAAAAAGAGTATTTTTAGCGAAATTTCAATTATATTTCCTCTTTTTTTCCTTAATTTTCCTCATTTTATCGAGAATTAATCGGAAAAAGCAACAGAAAAGAATTATTTTAGCGAAATTTCAATTTTTTTCCTCTGTTTTTTCCATAATCTTCCTCATTTTATCGAGATATTATCGAGAAAAGCAACAAAAAGGAGACTTTTAGCGAAATTTGAAATTTTTCCTCTTTTTTTCCTTAATTTTCCTTATTTTATCAAGAATTTATCGAAAAAAGCAACGAAAACGAATAATTTTAGCAAAATTTCAATTTTTTTCCTCTTTTTAACCCTTAATCTTCCTCATTTTATCGAGATATGATCGATAAAGCAGCAAAACCGAATAATTTTAGCAAAATTTCAATTTTTTCCTCTTTTTACTTATTTTATCGAGATATTGTCAAAAAAGCAACAAAAACGAAGAATTTTAGCGAAATTTCAAATTCTTCCTCTTATTTAGCTTAAATTTTCCTCATTTTAGCTAAATATGATCGAAAAATGGAAAAATAACGAATAATTTTAGATAAATTTCAAATTTTATCTCTTTCTTTTCCTTAATTTTTCTCGTTTTACCGAGATATTTACGAAAAAAGCAACAAAAAAGAATAATTTTAGCGATATTTCAATTATATCTTCGTTTTTTTTTTAAATATTCCTCATTATAAAAAGATATTATCGAAAAAAGAAACAAAACGAAATATTTTAGCAAAATTTCAATTTTTTTCCTATTTTCTTCCTAAATTATCCTCATTTTACCGAGATATTATCGAAAAAAGCAACAAAAACCAATAATTTTAGCAAAATATTAATTTTTTCCTCTTTTTTTCCTTAATTTCCCTCATTTTATTTACATATTATCGAAAAAAGCAAAACCACGATTAATTTTAGCGAAATTTCAGTTTTTTCCTCTTATTCTTCCTTAATTTTCCTCATTTTATTTACATATTATCGAAAAAAGCAACAAAAACCAATAATTTTTGCGAAAATTCAATTTGTTTCCTCTTTTTTTTGCTTAATTTTCCTAATTTTTTCGATATATTATCGAAAAAAGCAAAAAAAGAATATTTTTTGAGAAAATTCAATTTTTTCCTCATTGTCGTCTTTTATTTTCCTCATTTTATCGAGATTAGACCGAAAAAAACAACAAAAAAGCATAATTTTAGCGAAATTTCAATTTTTTTTCGTTTTTTCCTAAATTTTCTTCATTTTATCAAGATATTTTCGAAAAAAGAAACAAAAACGAAATATTTTAGCAAAATTTCAATTATATTCCTATACTTTTCCTTAATTATCCTCATCTTACCGAGATATTATCGAAAAAAGAAACAAAAACGATTAATTTCAGCGAAATTTCGATTTTTTACCTCATTTTTTTCGTTAGTTTTCCTCAATTTGTCAAGATATAATCGAAAAAAGCAACAGAAGTGAATATATTCACCGAATTTTCAATATTTTTCCTCTTCTTTTGCTTAATTTCCCTCATTTTATCGAGCTATTATCGTTAAAAGCAAAAAACGAATAATTTTAGCGAAATTTATATTTTGTTCCCCATTTTATTCATTAATTTTCCTCATTTTATCGATATATTACCGAAAAAAGAAACAAAAAGGAATAATTTTAGCAAAGTTTCAATTTTTTCCTCTTTTTTTCCAAAGTTTTTCTCATTTTACCGAAATATTATCGAATAAAGCAAAATAAAGAAAGAATTTTAAAGTAATATAAATTATTACCCTCTTATTTAACCTTAATTTACATCATATTAGCAAGATATGATCGATAAAGGAAAAAAAAGAGTATTTTTAGTTAAATTTCAATTTTATTTCCTCTTTTTTTCCTTATTTTCCTCATTTTATCGAGAATTTATCGGAAAAAGCAACAGAAAAGAATAATTTTAGCGAAATTTCAATTTTTTTCCTCTTTTTTTCCTTAATTTTCCTCATTTTATCGAAATATGACTGAAAATATCAATAAAAACGAATAATTTTAGCGATATTTTAATTTTTTTTCTCTTTCTGTTTCTTAATCTTCCTCGTTATATCGAGATATTATCGAAAAAAGCAAGGAAACGAAACATTTCATTGAAATTTAAATTTTTTTCCTTTTTTTCTTCCTTATTTTTCCTCATTTTATCGAGATATGACCGAAAAAAGCAACAAAAAAGAATAAGTTTAGCGAAATTTCAATTTTTTCTTCGTTTTTTCCTAAATTTTCTTCATTTTATCAAGATATTTTCGAAAAACGAAATATTTTAGCAAAATTTCAATTTTTTTCCAATGTTTTTCTTTAATTATCCACATTTCACCGAGATATTAACGAAAAAAGAAACAAAAACGAATCATTTCAGCGAAATTTCAAATTTTTTCTTTTTTTTTTTCCTTAATTTTCCTCATTTTATCAAGAAATTATCGAAAAAAGCAAATAAACGAATAATTTCAGCGAAATTTATATTTTTTCTTCGTTTTTTCTTAAATTTTCTTCATTTTATCAAGATATTTTCGAAAAAAGAAACAAAAAAGAAATATTTCATCAAAATTTCAATTATTTTCCTATCTTTTTCCTTAATTATCCTCACCTTACCGAGATATTATCGAAAAAAGAAACAAAAAAGGAATAAATTTAGGGAAATTTCAATTTTGTTATCTTTTTTCTCCTTAATTTTCCTCATTTTATTAAGAATTTATCGGAAAAAGAAACAAAAAAGAATAATTTTAGCGAAATTTAATTTTTTCCATAATTTTCCTCATTTTATCGTGATATTATCGAAAAAAGCAACAAAAAGGAAGAATTTTAGCGATATTTCGTTTTTTTTCCAAAATATTCCTCATTTTATCGTGATATTATCAAAAAAGCAACAAAAAGGAAGAATTTTAGCGAAATTTCAAATTCTTCCTCTTATTTAGCTTAAATTTCCTCATTTTAGCTAAATATGATTGAAAAAAGGAAAAATAACGAATAATTTTAGATAGATTTCAAATTTTTTCTCTTTCTTTTCCTTAATTCTTCTCGTTTTACCGAGATATTAACGAAAAAAGCAATAAAAAAGAATAATTTTAGCGAAATTTCAATTATTACTTTTTTTTTAAATATTCCTCATTTTAAAAAGATATTATCGAAAAAAGCAACAAAAACCAATAATTTTAGCAAAATATTAATTTTTTTCCTCTTTTTTTCCTTAATTTCCCTCATTTTATTTACATATTATCGAAAAAAGCAAAAAAACCAATAATTTTAGCGAAAATTCAGTTTTTTCCTCTTATTCTTCCTTAATTTTCCTCATTTTATCGACATATTATCGAAAAAAGCAACAAAAACCAATAATTTTTGCGAAATTTCAATTTGTATCCTCTTTTTTTTGCTTAATTTTCCTAATTTTTTGGAGATATTATCGAAAAAAGCAAAAAACGAATATTTTTTGAGAAAATTCAATTTTTTCCTCATTTTCGTCTTTTATTTTCCTCATTTGATCGAGATATGACCGAAAAAAGCAAGAAAAAGAATAATTTTAGCGAAATTTCAATTTTTTTTCTTCGTTTTTTCCTAAATTTTCTTCATTTTATCAAGATATTTTCGAAAAAAGAAACAAAAACGAAATATTTTAGCAAAATTTCAATTATTTTCCTATATTTTTCCTTAATTATCCTCATCTTACCGAGATATTATCGAATAAAGCAACAAAAAAGAATAATTTTAGCGAAATTTCAATTTTTTCCATAATTTTCCTCATTTTATCGTGATATTATCAAAAAAGCAACAAAAAGGAAGAATTTTAGCGAAATTTCAAATTTTTCCTCTTATTTAGCTTAAACTTTCCTCATTTTAGCTAAATATGATCGAAAAAAGGAAAAATAACGATTAATTTAGATAAATTTCAATTTTTTTCTCTTTTTGTTCCTTAATTTTTCTCGTTTTACCGAGATATTAACGAAAAAAGCAACAAAAAGAATACTTTAAGCGAAATTTCAATTATTTCTTCGTTTTTTTTTCCGAAATATTCCCAATTTTAAAAAGATATTATCGAAAAAAGAAACAAAACGAAATATTTTAGCAAAATTTCAATATTTTTCCAATGTTCTACCTTAATTATCCTCATTTTACCGAGATATTATCGAAAAAAGAAACTAAAACGAATAATTTCAGCGAAATTACAATTTTTTTCCTCTTTTTTTTCCTTAGTTTTCCTCAATTTATCGAGATATTGTTGAAAAAAGCAACGAAAACGAAGAATTATACCGAAATTTCTATTTTTTCCCCACTTTTATCCCTTAATCTTCCTCATTTTATCGAGATATGGTCGAAAAAAGCAGCAAAAACGAATAATTTTAGCAAAATTTCAATTTTTTCCTGCTATTCCTCATTTTATCGAGATATTGTCAAAAAAAGCAACAGAAAAGAATAATTTTAGCAAAATATTAATTTTAGATATTATCGAAAAAATCAAAAACACGATTAATTTTAGCGAAATTTCAGTTTTTCCCTCTTATTCTTCCTTAATTTTCCTCATTTTATCGACATATTATCGAAAAAAGCAACAAAAACCAATAATTTTTGCGAAATTTCAATTTGTATCCTCTTTTTTTTGCTCAATTTTCCTAATTTTTTCGAGATATTATCGAAAAAAGCAAAAAAAGAATATTTTTTGAGAAAATTCAATTTTTTCCTCATTTTCGTCTTTTATTTTCCTCATTTTATCGAGATATGACCGAAAAAAGCAACAAAAAAAATAATTTTAGCGAAATTTTAATTTTTTTTCTTCGTTTTTTCCTAAATTTTCTTCATTTTATCAAGATATTTTCGAAAAAAGAAACAAAAACGAAATATTTTAGCAAAATTTCAATTATATTCCTATATTTTTCCTTTATTATCCTCATCTTACCGAGATATTATCGAAAAAAGAAACAAAAACGATTAATTTCAGCGAAATTTCGATTTTTTACCTCATTTTTTTCGATAGTTTTCCTCAATTTGTCAAGATATTATCGAAAAAAGCAACAGAAGTGAATATATTCAACGAATTTTCAATATTTTTCCTCTTCTTTTGCTTAATTTCCCTCATTTTATCGAGCTATTATCGTTAAAAGGAAAAAAAACGAATAATTTCAGCGAAATTTCAATTTTTTTCCTCTTTTTTTCCTTATTTTTCCTCAATTTATCGAGATATTGTTGAAAAAAGCAACAAAAACAATAATTTTAGCAAAATATTAATTTTTTTCCTTTTTTTTCCTTAATTTCCCTCATTTTATTGAGATATTATCGAAAAAAGCAAAAAAACGATTACTTTTAGCGAAATATCAGTTTTTTCCTCTTATTCTTCCTAATTTTTTCGAGATATTATCGAAAAAAGCAAACAACGAATATTTTTTGAGAAAATTCGATTTTTTCCTCATTTTCTTCTTTTATTTTCCTCATTTTATCGAGATATGACCGAAAAAAGCAACAAGAACGAAATATTTTAGCAAAATTTCAATATTTTTCCTATGTTCTTCCTTAATTATCCTCATTTTACCGAGATATTATCGAAAAAAGAAACTAAAACGAATAATTTCAGCGAAATTTCAATTTTTTTCCTCTTTTTTTTCCTTAGTTTTCCTCAATTTATCGAGATATTATTGAAAAAAGCAACAAAAACAATAATTTTAGCAAAATATTAATTTTTTTCCTTTTTTTTCCTTAATTTCCCTCAATTTAATGAGATATTATCCAAAAAAGCAAAAAAAACGATTAATTTTAGCGAAATATCAGTTTTTTCCTCTTATTCTTCCTCATTTTATCGACATATTATCGAAAAAAGCAACAAAAACCAATAATTTTTGCGAAATTTCAATTTGTATCCTCTTCTCTTGCTTAATTTTCCTAATTTTTTCGAGATATTATCGAAAAAAGCAAACAACGAATATTTTTGGAGAAAATTCGATTTTTTCCTCATTTTCTTCTTTTATTTTCCTCATTTTATCGACATATGACCGAAAAAAGCAACAAAAAAGAAATATTTTACCAAAATTTCAATTATTTTCCTATATTTTTCCTTAATTATCCTCATCTTACCGAGATATTATCGAAAAAAGAAACAAAAACGAATAATTTCAGCGAAATTTCAATTTTTTACCTCATTTTTTTCGTTAGTTTTCCTCAATTTGTGAAGATATAATCGAAAAAAGCAACAGAAACGAATATTTTCACCGAATTCTCAATATTTTTCCCCTTGTTTTGCTTAATTTCCCTCATTTTATCGAGCTTTTATCGTTAAAAGCAAAAAAAAAACGAATAATTTCAGCGAAATTTCAATTTTTTTCCTCTTTTTTTCCTTAGTTTGCCTCAATTTATCGAGATATTATTGAAAAAAGCAACAAAAACAATAATTTTAGCAAAATATTAATTTTTTTCCTTTTTTTTCCTTAATTTCCCTCATTTTATTGAGATATTATCGAAAAAAGCAAAAAAACGATTAATTTTAGCGAAATATCAGTTTTTTCCTCTTATTCTTCCTCAATTTATCGACATATTATCGAAAAAAGCAACAAAAACCAATAATTTTTGCGAAATTTCAATTTGTATCCTCTTTTTTTTTGCTTAATTTTCCTAATTTTTTCGAGATATTATCGAAAAAAGCAACAATAACGAAATATTTTAGCAAAATTTCAATTATTTTCCTATATTTTTCCAAACTTTTCCTCATTTTACCGAAATATTATCGAAATAGCAAAATAAAGGAAGAATTTTAAAGAAATTTAAATTATTCCCTCTTATTTAACCTTAATTTACGTCGTATTAGCAAGATATGATCGAAAAAGGCAAAAAAAAGAGTATTTTTTAGCGAAATTTCAATTTTATATCCTCTTTTTTTCCTTAATTTTCCTCATTCTATCGAGGTATGATCGAAAAAAGCAACAGAAAAAAATAATTTTAGCGAAATTTCAATTTTTTCCCCTTTTTTTTCCTCAATTTATCGTGATATGATCCAAAAAAGCAACAAAAACTAATACGTTTAGCAAAATTTCAATATTTTCCTCTTTTTGTTCCCTAATTTTCCTCAGTTTTACGAGATATTATCGAAAAAAGCAAAAAAAACGAATAATTATAGCGAAATTTCATTTTTCCTCTTTTTTCCCTTAATTTTCCTCATTCTATCGAGATATGATCGAAAAAAGCAACAAAAACGAATACGTTTAGCAAAATTTCAATTTTTTCCTCTTTTTGTTCCTTAAATTTCCTCAGTTTTACGAGATATTATCGAAAAATGCAACAAAAACGAATAATTTTAGCAAAATTACAATTTTGTTATCTTTTTTTCCTTAATTTTCCTCATTTATTAAGAATTTATCGGAAAAAGCAACAAAAAAGAATAATTTTAGCGAAATTTCAATTTTTTCCATAATTTTCCTCATTTTATCGTGATATTATCAAAAAAAGCAACAAAAAGGAAGAATTTTAGCGAAATTTCAAATTTTTCCTCTTATTTAGCTTAAACTTTCCTCATTTTAGCTAAATATGATCGAAAAAAGGAAAAATAACGATTAATTTTAGATAAATTTCAATTTTTTTCTCTTTTTGTTCCTTAATTTTTCTCGTTTTACCGAGATATTAACGAAAAAAGCAACAAAAAGAATACTTTAAGCGAAATTTCAATTATTTCTTCGTTTTTTTTCCGAAATATTCCCCATTTTAAAAAGATATTATCGAAAAAAGAAACAAAACGAAATATTTTAGCAAAATTTCAATATTTTTCCAATGCTCTACCTTAATTATCCTCATTTTACCGAGATATTATCGAAAAAAGAAACAAAAACAAATAATTTCAGCGAAATTTCAATTTTTTACCTCATTTTTTTCGTTAGTTTTCCTCAATTTGTCAAGATATAATCGAAAAAAGCAACAGAAACGAATATTTTCACCGAATTCTCAATATTTTTCCCCTTGTTTTGCTTAATTTCCCTCATTTTATTGAGCTATTATCGTTAAAAGGAAAAAAAACGAATAATTTCAGCGAAATTTCAATTTTTTTCCTCTTTTTTTCCTTAGTTTTCCTCAATTTATCGAGATATTATTGAAAAAAGCAACAAAAACAATAATTTTAGCAAAATATTAATTTTTTCCTTTTTTTTCCTTAATTTCCCTCAATTTAATGAGGTATTATCGAAAAAAGCAAAAAAACGATTAATTTTAGCGAAATATCAGTTTTTTCCTCTTATTCTTCCTCATTTTATCGACATATTATCGAAAAAAGCAACAAAAACCAATAATTTTTGCGAAATTTCAATTTGTATCATCTTTTTTTTTGCTTAATTTTCCTAATTTTTTCGAGATATTATCGAAAAAAGCAACAATAACGAAATATTTTAGCAAAATTTCGATTATATTCCTATATTTTTCCTTAATTATCCTCATCTTACCGAGATATTATCGAAAAAGGAAACAAAAAGGAATAATTTTAGCAAAGTTTCAATTTTTTCCTCTTTTTTTCCTAAATTTTTCTCATTTTACCGAAATATTATCGAATAAAGCAAAATAAAGAAAGAATTTTAAAGTAATATAAATTATTACCCTCTTATTTAACCTTAATTTACATCATATTAGCAAGATATGATCGAAAAAGGAAAAAAAAGAGTATTTTTAGCGAAATTTCAATTTTATTTCCTCTGTTTCTACCATAATTTTCCTCATTTTATCAAGATATTATCGAGAAAAGCAACAAGAAGGAGAATTTTTGCAAAATTTGAATTTTTTCCTCTTTTTTTCCTTAATTTTCCTCATTTTATCGAGAATTTATCGGAAAAAGCAACAGAAAAGAATAATTTTAGCGAAATTTCAATTTTTTTCCGTTGTTTCTACCATAATTTTCCTCATTTTATCAAGATATTATCGAGAAAAGCAACAAAAAGGAGAATTTTTGCGAAATTTCAATTTTTTCCTCTTTTTTTCCTTAATATTCCTTATTTTATCGAGAATTTATCGAAAAAAGCAACGAAAACGAATAATTGTAGCAAAATTTCAATTTTTTTCCTCTTTTTATCCCTTAATCTTCCTCATTTTATCGAGATATTATCGAAAATAGCAACAAAAAGGAAGAATTTTAGCGAAATTTGAATTTTTTCCTCTTTTTTTCCTTAATTTTCCTCATTTTATCATGAAATTATCGAAAAAAGCAAAAAAATTAATGATTATAGCAAAATTTCAATTTTTTCTCTCTTTTTTTCCATAATTTTCCTCATTCTATCGAGATATGATCGATAAAAGCAACAGAAAAGAATAATTTTAGCGAAATTTGAATTTTTTCCTCTTTTTTTGCTTAATTTTCCTCATTTTATCAATAAATTATCGAAAAAAGCAAAAAAATTAATGATTATAGCAAAATTTCAATTTTTTCCCCTTTTTTTTCCTCAATTTATCGTGATATGATCCAAAAAAGCAACAAAAACGAATACGTTTAGCAAAATTTCAATATTTTCTTCTTTTTGTTCCCTAATTTTCCTCAGTTTTACGAGATATTATCGAAAAAAGCAAAAAAACGATTAATTTTAGCGAAATATCAGTTTTTTCCTCTTATTCTTCCTCATTTTATCGACATATTATCGAAAAAAGCAACAAAAACGAATATTTTTTGAGAAAATTCGATTTTTTCCTCATTTTATTCTTTTATTTTCCTCATTTTATCGAGATATGACCGAAAGAAGCAACAAAAAAGAAATATTTTAGCAAAATTTCAATTATTTTCCTATATTTTTCCTTAATTATCCTCATTTTATCGAGCTATTATCGTTAAAAGCAAAAAACGAATAATTTCAGCGAAATTTCAATTTTTTTCCACTTTTTTTTCCTTAGTTTTCCTCAATTTATCGAGATATTATTGAAAAAAGCAACAAAAACAATAATTTTAGCAAAATATTAATTTTTTTCCTTTTTTTTCCTTAATTTCCCTCATTTTATTGAGATATTATCGAAAAAAGCAAAAAAACCAATAATTTTTGCGAAATTTCAATTTGTATCCTCTTTTTTTTGCTTAATTTTCCTAATTTTTTCGAGATATTATCGAAAAAAGCAACAATAACGAAATATTTTAGCAAAATTTCAATTATTTTCCTATATTTTTCCAAACTTTTCCTCATTTTACCGAAATATTATCGAAATAGCAAAATAAAGGAAGAATTTTAAAGAAATTTAAATTATTCCCTCTTATTTAACCTTAATTTACGTCGTATTAGCAAGATATGATCGAAAAAGGCAAAAAAAAGAGTATTTTTTAGCGAAATTTCAATTTTATATCCTCTTTTTTTCCTTAATTTTCCTCATTCTATCGAGGTATGATCGAAAAAAGCAACAGAAAAAAATAATTTTAGCGAAATTTCAATTTTTTCCCCTTTTTTTTCCTCAATTTATCGTGATATGATCCAAAAAAGCAACAAAAACTAATACGTTTAGCAAAATTTCAATATTTTCCTCTTTTTGTTCCCTAATTTTCCTCAGTTTTACGAGATATTATCGAAAAAAGCAAAAAAAACGAATAATTATAGCGAAATTTCATTTTTCCTCTTTTTTCCCTTAATTTTCCTCATTCTATCGAGATATGATCGAAAAAAGCAACAAAAACGAATACGTTTAGCAAAATTTCAATTTTTTCCTCTTTTTGTTCCTTAAATTTCCTCAGTTTTACGAGATATTATCGAAAAATGCAACAAAAACGAATAATTTTAGCAAAATTACAATTTTGTTATCTTTTTTTCCTTAATTTTCCTCATTTATTAAGAATTTATCGGAAAAAGCAACAAAAAAGAATAATTTTAGCGAAATTTCAATTTTTTCCATAATTTTCCTCATTTTATCGTGATATTATCAAAAAAAGCAACAAAAAGGAAGAATTTTAGCGAAATTTCAAATTTTTCCTCTTATTTAGCTTAAACTTTCCTCATTTTAGCTAAATATGATCGAAAAAAGGAAAAATAACGATTAATTTTAGATAAATTTCAATTTTTTTCTCTTTTTGTTCCTTAATTTTTCTCGTTTTACCGAGATATTAACGAAAAAAGCAACAAAAAGAATACTTTAAGCGAAATTTCAATTATTTCTTCGTTTTTTTTCCGAAATATTCCCCATTTTAAAAAGATATTATCGAAAAAAGAAACAAAACGAAATATTTTAGCAAAATTTCAATATTTTTCCAATGCTCTACCTTAATTATCCTCATTTTACCGAGATATTATCGAAAAAAGAAACAAAAACAAATAATTTCAGCGAAATTTCAATTTTTTACCTCATTTTTTTCGTTAGTTTTCCTCAATTTGTCAAGATATAATCGAAAAAAGCAACAGAAACGAATATTTTCACCGAATTCTCAATATTTTTCCCCTTGTTTTGCTTAATTTCCCTCATTTTATTGAGCTATTATCGTTAAAAGGAAAAAAAACGAATAATTTCAGCGAAATTTCAATTTTTTTCCTCTTTTTTTCCTTAGTTTTCCTCAATTTATCGAGATATTATTGAAAAAAGCAACAAAAACAATAATTTTAGCAAAATATTAATTTTTTTTCCTTTTTTTTCCTTAATTTCCCTCAATTTAATGAGGTATTATCGAAAAAAGCAAAAAAACGATTAATTTTAGCGAAATATCAGTTTTTTCCTCTTATTCTTCCTCATTTTATCGACATATTATCGAAAAAAGCAACAAAAACCAATAATTTTTGCGAAATTTCAATTTGTATCATCTTTTTTTTTGCTTAATTTTCCTAATTTTTTCGAGATATTATCGAAAAAAGCAACAATAACGAAATATTTTAGCAAAATTTCGATTATATTCCTATATTTTTCCTTAATTATCCTCATCTTACCGAGATATTATCGAAAAAGGAAACAAAAAGGAATAATTTTAGCAAAGTTTCAATTTTTTCCTCTTTTTTTCCTAAATTTTTCTCATTTTACCGAAATATTATCGAATAAAGCAAAATAAAGAAAGAATTTTAAAGTAATATAAATTATTACCCTCTTATTTAACCTTAATTTACATCATATTAGCAAGATATGATCGAAAAAGGAAAAAAAAGAGTATTTTTAGCGAAATTTCAATTTTATTTCCTCTGTTTCTACCATAATTTTCCTCATTTTATCAAGATATTATCGAGAAAAGCAACAAGAAGGAGAATTTTTGCAAAATTTGAATTTTTTCCTCTTTTTTTCCTTAATTTTCCTCATTTTATCGAGAATTTATCGGAAAAAGCAACAGAAAAGAATAATTTTAGCGAAATTTCAATTTTTTTCCGTTGTTTCTACCATAATTTTCCTCATTTTATCAAGATATTATCGAGAAAAGCAACAAAAAGGAGAATTTTTGCGAAATTTCAATTTTTTCCTCTTTTTTTCCTTAATATTCCTTATTTTATCGAGAATTTATCGAAAAAAGCAACGAAAACGAATAATTGTAGCAAAATTTCAATTTTTTTCCTCTTTTTATCCCTTAATCTTCCTCATTTTATCGAGATATTATCGAAAATAGCAACAAAAAGGAAGAATTTTAGCGAAATTTGAATTTTTTCCTCTTTTTTTCCTTAATTTTCCTCATTTTATCATGAAATTATCGAAAAAAGCAAAAAAATTAATGATTATAGCAAAATTTCAATTTTTTCTCTCTTTTTTTCCATAATTTTCCTCATTCTATCGAGATATGATCGATAAAAGCAACAGAAAAGAATAATTTTAGCGAAATTTGAATTTTTTCCTCTTTTTTTGCTTAATTTTCCTCATTTTATCAATAAATTATCGAAAAAAGCAAAAAAATTAATGATTATAGCAAAATTTCAATTTTTTCCCCTTTTTTTTCCTCAATTTATCGTGATATGATCCAAAAAAGCAACAAAAACGAATACGTTTAGCAAAATTTCAATATTTTCTTCTTTTTGTTCCCTAATTTTCCTCAGTTTTACGAGATATTATCGAAAAAAGCAAAAAAACGATTAATTTTAGCGAAATATCAGTTTTTTCCTCTTATTCTTCCTCATTTTATCGACATATTATCGAAAAAAGCAACAAAAACGAATATTTTTTGAGAAAATTCGATTTTTTCCTCATTTTATTCTTTTATTTTCCTCATTTTATCGAGATATGACCGAAAGAAGCAACAAAAAAGAAATATTTTAGCAAAATTTCAATTATTTTCCTATATTTTTCCTTAATTATCCTCATTTTATCGAGCTATTATCGTTAAAAGCAAAAAACGAATAATTTCAGCGAAATTTCAATTTTTTTCCTCTTTTTTTTCCTTAGTTTTCCTCAATTTATCGAGATATTATTGAAAAAAGCAACAAAAACAATAATTTTAGCAAAATATTAATTTTTTTCCTTTTTTTTCCTTAATTTCCCTCATTTTATTGAGATATTATCGAAAAAAGCAAAAAAACCAATAATTTTTGCGAAATTTCAATTTGTATCCTCTTTTTTTTGCTTAATTTTCCTAATTTTTTCGAGATATTATCGAAAAAAGCAACAATAACGAAATATTTTAGCAAAATTTCAATTATTTTCCTATATTTTTCCTTAATTATCCTCATCTTACCGAGATATTATCGAAAAAAGAAACAAAAACGAATAATTTCAGCGAAATGTCAATTTTTTACCTCATTTTTTTCATTAGTTTTCCACAATTTGTCAAGATATTATCGAAAAAAGCAACAGAAACGAATATTTTCACCGAATTCACAATATTTTCCCCCTTGTTTTGCTTAATTTCCCTCATTTTATCGAGCTATTATCGTTAAAAGCAAAAAAAACGAATAATTTTAGCGAAATTTATATTTTGTTCCCCATTTTTTTCATTAATTTTCCTCATTTTATCGATATTTTATCGAAAAAAGAAACAAAAAGGAATAATTTTAGCAAAGTTTCAATTTTTTTCCTCTTTTTTTCCAAAATTTTCCTCATTTTACCGAAATATTATCGAATAAAGCAAAATAAAGGAAGAATTTTAAAGAAATTTAAATTATTCCCTCTTATTTAACCTTAATTTACGTCGTATTAGCAAGATATGATCGAAAAAGGCAAAAAAAGAGTATTTTTTAGCGAAATTTCAATTTTATTTCCTCTTTTTTTCCTTAATTTTCCTCATTTTATTGAGAATTTATCGGAAAAAGCAACAGAAAAGAATAATTTTAGCGAAATTTCAATTTTTTTCATCTGTTTTTTCCATAATTTTCCTCATTCTATCGAGGTATGATCGAAAAAAGCAACATAAAAAAATTATTTTAGCGAAATTTCAATTTTTTCCCCTTTTTTTCCTCAATTTATCGTGATATGATCCAAAAAAGCAACAAAAACGAATACGTTTAGCAAAACTTCAATATTTTCCTCTTTTTGTTCCCTAATTTTCCTCAGTTTTACGAGAAATTATCGAAAAATGCAACAAAAACGAATAATTATAGCGAAATTTCATTTTTCCTCTTTTTTCCCTTACTTTTCCTCATTCTATCGAGATATGATTGAAAAAAGCAACAAGAACGAATAATTTTAGCAAAATTTCAATTTTTTCCTGTGTTTTTTCCTTAAATTTCCTCAGTTTTACAAGATATTATCGAAAAATGCAACAAAAACGAATAATTTTAGCAAAATTACAATTTTTTATCTTTTTTTCCTTAATTCTCCTCATTTATTAAGAATTTATCGGAAAAAGCAACAAAAAAGAATAATTTTAGCGAAATTTCAAATTTTTCCTCTTATTTAGCTTAAACTTTCCTCATTTTAGCTAAATATGATCGAAAAAAGGAAAAATAACGAATAATTTTAGATAAATTTCAATTTTTTTCTCTTTTTGTTCCTTAATTTTTCTCGTTTTACCGAGATAATAACGAAAAAAGCAACAAAAAAAATACTTTTAACGAAATTTCAATTATTTCTTCGTTTTTTTCCGAAATATTCCTCATTTTAAAAAGATATTATCGAAAAAAGAAACAAAACGAAATATTTTAGCAAAATTTCAATATTTTTCCTATGTTCTTCCTTAATTATCCTCATTTTACCGAGATATTATCGAAAAAAGAAACTAAAACGAATAATTTCAGCGAAATTTCAATTTTTTTCCTCTTTTTTTTCCTTAGTTTTCCTCAATTTTTTCGAGATATTATTGAAAAAAGCAACAAAAACAATAATTTTAGCAAAATATTAATTTTTTTTCCTTTTTTTTCCTTAATTTCCCTCAATTGAATGAGATATTATCGAAAAAAGCAAAAAAACGATTAATTTTAGCGAAATATCAGTTTTTTCCTCTTATTCTTCCTCATTTTATCGACATATTATCGAAAAAAGCAACAAAAACCAATAATTTTTGCGAAATTTCAATTTGTATCCTCTTTTCTTGCTTAATTTTCCTAATTTTTTCGAGATATTATCGAAAAAAGCAAACAACGAATATTTTTGGAGAAAATTCAATTTTTTCCTCATTTTCTTCTTTTATTTTCCTCATTTTATCGAGATATGACCGAAAAAAGCAACCAAAAAGAAATATTTTAGCAAAATTTCAATTATTTTCCTATATTTTTCCTTAATTATCCTCATCTTACCGAGATATTATCGAAAAAAGAAACAAAAACGAATAATTTCAGCGAAATTTCAATTTTTTACCTCATTTTTTTCGTTAGTTTTCCTCAATTTGTCAAGATATTATCGAAAAAAGCAACAGAAACGAATATTTTCACCGAATTCTCAATATTTTTCCTCTTCTTTTGCTTGATTTCCCTCATTTTATCGAGCTATTATCGTTAAAAGCAAAAAAAACGAATAATTTTATTGAAAAACTAGCTGTACCCGTTCACACGTTGTTGTGTTTAGAGAAGTGTGATCTCTTTCTTGCCTTGCTTGCCTCTGTTCACTCGTTTCTAATGATCGTTCTTCTCTTCTCCTTTTTGCTTGATTTGTAGATAGACCAATAGCACTTCGCGTTGGCGGCATAATTGTAGGGTTAAATAAAACGTATTTCCAATTATTTTCTTCAGCTGGAAATTAATAATACTTTTATTTATTCGCGTATTAATAATTTATTCTCGTATTAATAATTGCAAAAGTTTTTGACTGCATTTTTGTATTTATTAGAATTAGCTGGCGAAAAATCGAACGTCAAATGCATTAATGTTCTTTTTTGTAATTTAAATTAATTTTTTGAAATCTTATAAGAAATACAATTTATGTATTTAAAATATTTTAAATTTTAATATAATTAGTAATATTTAAACAATAATTGAAAAAATATATATTCTACCCAAATGGGATCAATTTATGTATCGTACTTCTATTTTTCCCGTAGAAAATCCATTCGCAATTTGTATGGCAGGCAGCTATTCGCGTTGCAAGGCTATTATAATGAAATCATACATACTATCTACATTACTTTCATTCAGTATATAAGAAAATATATTATCACAGTACCTTATCAGTTCGGAGTAAGATATGCTAAATTATGTGCTACTCTACACTTCGCATCTCGCAAATCTCAAATAGAACACATATTCAACTGAAGAAGACCTAAAAATTAAATTCAGTCTCGTCAAAGACATAAAATAAATTGAAATGTTGAAAATAGATGAAATTTGTAATCAAAGTCGGTAACGTCATCAACTCACCAAGTTGTCCAGTACATACAATCTCTTGAATTTATCAAAATATAATTTTCATTAAATATCAAAAACCGTTTACTCCACGATAATATACGTAAATATTTACGTTGCTATAAACAAACATCATTTGAATACGAGGAAATTCTCAATGTGTTCTTATGAGAAAATTCAACAATCGCATTCGTTGTAACTGAGAAATAGTTTGTTTATAGCCTCAAAATTCATCAAAATTATCATCTAATTATCTCTAAGTCTCGTAATTTCCGATCGTAAACTATATTTCATGACCAAAATAAGAAACTTAATTCAATTTCCCTTCTTTTGGTGGTACTTCTAAATCCATACGTTGGTTAATTCTAATTTAATTTTGCGAAAGAAAGGAAGCATGCAAGTGATAAAATCGAAGTTTACATGTATTTCTTATGGAAACTGTTTTTCCTTCTGGAGTCGAACTGAGTACTCCGATTAAAATAAAAATTTACAAAAACCTTCCCGGGGATATACGTAATAATTTCCCATATTTTCACGATGATTGGATGTATGGTTTTTGAATCTATCGAGTACAGACAGACAGACAGACAGACAGACAGACACACATTCATTTTTATATATATATAGATTTATATTTTGTTCCCCATTTCTTTCATTAATTTTCCTCATTTTATCGATATTTTACCGAAAAAAAAAACAAAAAGGAATAATTTTAGCAAAGTTTCAATTTTTTTTATCTTTTTTTCCTAAATTTTTTTCATTTTACCGAAATATTATCGAATAAATCAAAATAAAGGAAGAATTTTAAAGAAATTTAAATTATTCCCTCTTATTTAACCTTAATTTACGTCATATTAGCAAGATATGATCGAAAAAGCCAAAAAGAAAGTATTTTTTAGCGAAATTTCAATTTTATTTCCTCATTTCTTCCTTAATTTTCCGCATTTTATCGAGAATTTATCGGAAAAAGCAACAGAAAAGAATAATTTTAGCGAAATTTCAATTTTTTTCCGTTGTTTCTACCATAATTTTCCTCATTTTATCAAGATATTATCGAGAAAAGCAACAAAAAGGAGAATTTTTGCGAAATTTCAATTTTTTCCTCTTTTTTTCCTTAATATTCCTTATTTTATCGAGAATTTATCGAAAAAAGCAACGAAAACGAATAATTGTAGCAAAATTTCAATTTTTTTCCTCTTTTTATCCCTTAATCTTCCTCATTTTATCGAGATATTATCGAAAATAGCAACAAAAAGGAAGAATTTTAGCGAAATTTGAATTTTTTCCTCTTTTTTTCCTTAATTTTCCTCATTTTATCATGAAATTATCGAAAAAAGCAAAAAAATTAATGATTATAGCAAAATTTCAATTTTTTCTCTCTTTTTTTCCATAATTTTCCTCATTCTATCGAGATATGATCGATAAAAGCAACAGAAAAGAATAATTTTAGCGAAATTTGAATTTTTTCCTCTTTTTTTGCTTAATTTTCCTCATTTTATCAATAAATTATCGAAAAAAGCAAAAAAATTAATGATTATAGCAAAATTTCAATTTTTTCCCCTTTTTTTTCCTCAATTTATCGTGATATGATCCAAAAAAGCAACAAAAACGAATACGTTTAGCAAAATTTCAATATTTTCTTCTTTTTGTTCCCTAATTTTCCTCAGTTTTACGAGATATTATCGAAAAAAGCAAAAAAACGATTAATTTTAGCGAAATATCAGTTTTTTCCTCTTATTCTTCCTCATTTTATCGACATATTATCGAAAAAAGCAACAAAAACGAATATTTTTTGAGAAAATTCGATTTTTTCCTCATTTTATTCTTTTATTTTCCTCATTTTATCGAGATATGACCGAAAGAAGCAACAAAAAAGAAATATTTTAGCAAAATTTCAATTATTTTCCTATATTTTTCCTTAATTATCCTCATTTTATCGAGCTATTATCGTTAAAAGCAAAAAACGAATAATTTCAGCGAAATTTCAATTTTTTTCCTCTTTTTTTTCCTTAGTTTTCCTCAATTTATCGAGATATTATTGAAAAAAGCAACAAAAACAATAATTTTAGCAAAATATTAATTTTTTTCCTTTTTTTTCCTTAATTTCCCTCATTTTATTGAGATATTATCGAAAAAAGCAAAAAAACCAATAATTTTTGCGAAATTTCAATTTGTATCCTCTTTTTTTTGCTTAATTTTCCTAATTTTTTCGAGATATTATCGAAAAAAGCAACAATAACGAAATATTTTAGCAAAATTTCAATTATTTTCCTATATTTTTCCTTAATTATCCTCATCTTACCGAGATATTATCGAAAAAAGAAACAAAAACGAATAATTTCAGCGAAATGTCAATTTTTTACCTCATTTTTTTCATTAGTTTTCCACAATTTGTCAAGATATTATCGAAAAAAGCAACAGAAACGAATATTTTCACCGAATTCACAATATTTTCCCCCTTGTTTTGCTTAATTTCCCTCATTTTATCGAGCTATTATCGTTAAAAGCAAAAAAAACGAATAATTTTAGCGAAATTTATATTTTGTTCCCCATTTTTTTCATTAATTTTCCTCATTTTATCGATATTTTATCGAAAAAAGAAACAAAAAGGAATAATTTTAGCAAAGTTTCAATTTTTTTCCTCTTTTTTTCCAAAATTTTCCTCATTTTACCGAAATATTATCGAATAAAGCAAAATAAAGGAAGAATTTTAAAGAAATTTAAATTATTCCCTCTTATTTAACCTTAATTTACGTCGTATTAGCAAGATATGATCGAAAAAGGCAAAAAAAGAGTATTTTTTAGCGAAATTTCAATTTTATTTCCTCTTTTTTTCCTTAATTTTCCTCATTTTATTGAGAATTTATCGGAAAAAGCAACAGAAAAGAATAATTTTAGCGAAATTTCAATTTTTTTCATCTGTTTTTTCCATAATTTTCCTCATTCTATCGAGGTATGATCGAAAAAAGCAACATAAAAAAATTATTTTAGCGAAATTTCAATTTTTTCCCCTTTTTTTCCTCAATTTATCGTGATATGATCCAAAAAAGCAACAAAAACGAATACGTTTAGCAAAACTTCAATATTTTCCTCTTTTTGTTCCCTAATTTTCCTCAGTTTTACGAGAAATTATCGAAAAATGCAACAAAAACGAATAATTATAGCGAAATTTCATTTTTCCTCTTTTTTCCCTTACTTTTCCTCATTCTATCGAGATATGATTGAAAAAAGCAACAAGAACGAATAATTTTAGCAAAATTTCAATTTTTTCCTGTGTTTTTTCCTTAAATTTCCTCAGTTTTACAAGATATTATCGAAAAATGCAACAAAAACGAATAATTTTAGCAAAATTACAATTTTTTATCTTTTTTTCCTTAATTCTCCTCATTTATTAAGAATTTATCGGAAAAAGCAACAAAAAAGAATAATTTTAGCGAAATTTCAAATTTTTCCTCTTATTTAGCTTAAACTTTCCTCATTTTAGCTAAATATGATCGAAAAAAGGAAAAATAACGAATAATTTTAGATAAATTTCAATTTTTTTCTCTTTTTGTTCCTTAATTTTTCTCGTTTTACCGAGATAATAACGAAAAAAGCAACAAAAAAAATACTTTTAACGAAATTTCAATTATTTCTTCGTTTTTTTCCGAAATATTCCTCATTTTAAAAAGATATTATCGAAAAAAGAAACAAAACGAAATATTTTAGCAAAATTTCAATATTTTTCCTATGTTCTTCCTTAATTATCCTCATTTTACCGAGATATTATCGAAAAAAGAAACTAAAACGAATAATTTCAGCGAAATTTCAATTTTTTTCCTCTTTTTTTTCCTTAGTTTTCCTCAATTTTTTCGAGATATTATTGAAAAAAGCAACAAAAACAATAATTTTAGCAAAATATTAATTTTTTTTCCTTTTTTTTCCTTAATTTCCCTCAATTGAATGAGATATTATCGAAAAAAGCAAAAAAACGATTAATTTTAGCGAAATATCAGTTTTTTCCTCTTATTCTTCCTCATTTTATCGACATATTATCGAAAAAAGCAACAAAAACCAATAATTTTTGCGAAATTTCAATTTGTATCCTCTTTTCTTGCTTAATTTTCCTAATTTTTTCGAGATATTATCGAAAAAAGCAAACAACGAATATTTTTGGAGAAAATTCAATTTTTTCCTCATTTTCTTCTTTTATTTTCCTCATTTTATCGAGATATGACCGAAAAAAGCAACCAAAAAGAAATATTTTAGCAAAATTTCAATTATTTTCCTATATTTTTCCTTAATTATCCTCATCTTACCGAGATATTATCGAAAAAAGAAACAAAAACGAATAATTTCAGCGAAATTTCAATTTTTTACCTCATTTTTTTCGTTAGTTTTCCTCAATTTGTCAAGATATTATCGAAAAAAGCAACAGAAACGAATATTTTCACCGAATTCTCAATATTTTTCCTCTTCTTTTGCTTGATTTCCCTCATTTTATCGAGCTATTATCGTTAAAAGCAAAAAAAACGAATAATTTTATTGAAAAACTAGCTGTACCCGTTCACACGTTGTTGTGTTTAGAGAAGTGTGATCTCTTTCTTGCCTTGCTTGCCTCTGTTCACTCGTTTCTAATGATCGTTCTTCTCTTCTCCTTTTTGCTTGATTTGTAGATAGACCAATAGCACTTCGCGTTGGCGGCATAATTGTAGGGTTAAATAAAACGTATTTCCAATTATTTTCTTCAGCTGGAAATTAATAATACTTTTATTTATTCGCGTATTAATAATTTATTCTCGTATTAATAATTGCAAAAGTTTTTGACTGCATTTTTGTATTTATTAGAATTAGCTGGCGAAAAATCGAACGTCAAATGCATTAATGTTCTTTTTTGTAATTTAAATTAATTTTTTGAAATCTTATAAGAAATACAATTTATGTATTTAAAATATTTTAAATTTTAATATAATTAGTAATATTTAAACAATAATTGAAAAAATATATATTCTACCCAAATGGGATCAATTTATGTATCGTACTTCTATTTTTCCCGTAGAAAATCCATTCGCAATTTGTATGGCAGGCAGCTATTCGCGTTGCAAGGCTATTATAATGAAATCATACATACTATCTACATTACTTTCATTCAGTATATAAGAAAATATATTATCACAGTACCTTATCAGTTCGGAGTAAGATATGCTAAATTATGTGCTACTCTACACTTCGCATCTCGCAAATCTCAAATAGAACACATATTCAACTGAAGAAGACCTAAAAATTAAATTCAGTCTCGTCAAAGACATAAAATAAATTGAAATGTTGAAAATAGATGAAATTTGTAATCAAAGTCGGTAACGTCATCAACTCACCAAGTTGTCCAGTACATACAATCTCTTGAATTTATCAAAATATAATTTTCATTAAATATCAAAAACCGTTTACTCCACGATAATATACGTAAATATTTACGTTGCTATAAACAAACATCATTTGAATACGAGGAAATTCTCAATGTGTTCTTATGAGAAAATTCAACAATCGCATTCGTTGTAACTGAGAAATAGTTTGTTTATAGCCTCAAAATTCATCAAAATTATCATCTAATTATCTCTAAGTCTCGTAATTTCCGATCGTAAACTATATTTCATGACCAAAATAAGAAACTTAATTCAATTTCCCTTCTTTTGGTGGTACTTCTAAATCCATACGTTGGTTAATTCTAATTTAATTTTGCGAAAGAAAGGAAGCATGCAAGTGATAAAATCGAAGTTTACATGTATTTCTTATGGAAACTGTTTTTCCTTCTGGAGTCGAACTGAGTACTCCGATTAAAATAAAAATTTACAAAAACCTTCCCGGGGATATACGTAATAATTTCCCATATTTTCACGATGATTGGATGTATGGTTTTTGAATCTATCGAGTACAGACAGACAGACAGACAGACAGACAGACACACATTCATTTTTATATATATATAGATTTATATTTTGTTCCCCATTTCTTTCATTAATTTTCCTCATTTTATCGATATTTTACCGAAAAAAAAAACAAAAAGGAATAATTTTAGCAAAGTTTCAATTTTTTTTATCTTTTTTTCCTAAATTTTTTTCATTTTACCGAAATATTATCGAATAAATCAAAATAAAGGAAGAATTTTAAAGAAATTTAAATTATTCCCTCTTATTTAACCTTAATTTACGTCATATTAGCAAGATATGATCGAAAAAGCCAAAAAGAAAGTATTTTTTAGCGAAATTTCAATTTTATTTCCTCATTTTTTCCTTAATTTTCCGCATTTTATCGAGAATTTATCAGAAAAAGCAACAGAAAAGAATAATTTTAGCGAAATTTCAATTTTTTTCTCTGTTTTTTCCATAATTTTCCTCAATTTATCGAGATATTATCGAGAAAAGCAACAAAAAGGAGAATGTTAGCGAAATTTGAATTTTTTCCTCTTTTTTTCCTTAATTTTCCTTATTTAATCGAGAATTTATCGAAAAAAGCAACGAAAACGAAAAATTTTAGCCAAATTTCAATTTTTTTCATCTTTTTATCCCTTAATCTTCCTCATTTTATCGAGATATGATCGAAAAAAGCAGCAAAACCGAATAATTTTAGCAAAATTTCAATTTTTTCCTCTTTTTACTTATTTAATGAGATTTTGTCAAAAATAGCAACAGAAAAGAATAATTTTAGCGAAATTTCAATTTTATTTCCTCTTTGTATTCCTTAATTCTCCTCATTATATCGAGAGTTTATCGGAAAAAACAACAGAAAAGAATAATTCTAGCGAAATTTCAATTTTTTTTCTCTTTTTTTCCATAATTTTCCTCAGTTTTACGAGATATTATCGATAAAAGCAATACAACGAAAAACTTTAGCGAAATTTCAATTTTTTTCCCCATTTTCTTCATTAATTTTCCTCATTTTATCGAGATATTGCCGAAAAAAACAACAAAAAGAAATAATTTTAGCAAAGTTTCAATTTTATTTCCTCTTTTTTTTCTTAATTTCGCTCATTTTATCGAGATATTATCGATAAAAGCAAAAAAACGAATAATTTTAGCGAAATTCAATTTTTTTCCTCTTTTTATCCCTTAATCTTCCTCATTTTATCGAGTTATGATCGATAAAAGCAGCAAAAACGAATAATTTTAGCAAAATTTCTATTATTTCCTCTTTTTACTTATATTATCGAGATATTGTCAAAAAAAGCAACAGAAAAGAATAATTTTAGCGAAATTTCAATTTTTTTCCTCTTTTTATTTCATAATTTTGCTCAGTTTTACGAGATATAATCGAAAAAAGCAACAAAAACGAATAATTATAGCAAAATTTCAATTTTTTACCTCATTTTTTTCATTGGTTTTCCTCAATTTTTCAAGATATTATCGAAAAAAGCAACAGAAACGAATATTTTCACCGAATTCTCAATATTTTTCCTCTTCTTATGCTTAATTTCCCTCATTTTATCGAGCTATTATCGTTAAAAACAAAAAAAAACGAATAATTTTAGCGAAATTTATATTTTTTTCCCCATTTTTTTCATTAATTTTCCTCATTTTATCGATATTTTACCGAAAAAAGAAACAAAAAGGAATAATTTTAGCAAAGTTTCAATTTTTTCCTCTTTTTTTCCAAAAGTTTCCTCATTTTACCGAAATATTATCGAATAAAGCAAAATAAAGGAAGAATTTTAAAGAAATTTAAATTATTCCCTCTTATTTAACCTTAATTTACGTCATATTAGCAAGATATGATCGAAAAAGGCAAAAAAAGAGTATTTTTTAGCGAAATTTCAATTTTATTTCCTCAGTTTTTCCTTAATCTTCCTCATTTTATTGAGAATTTATCAGAAAAAGCAACAGAAAAGAATAATTTTAGCGAAATTTCAATTTTTTTTCTCTGATTTTTCCATAATTTTCCTCATTTTATCGAGATATTATCGAGAAAAGCAACAAAAAGGAGAATGTTAGCGACATTTGAATTTTTTCCTCTTTTTTTCCTTAATTTTCCTTATTTTATCGAGAATTTATCGAAAAAAGCAACGAAAACGAATAATTTTAGCAAAATTTCAATTTTTTTCCTCTTTTTATCCCTTAATCTTCCTCATTTTATCGAGATATGATCGAAAAAAGCAGCAAAACCGAATAATTTTAGCAAAATTTCAATTTTTTCCTCTTTTTACTTATTTTATCGAGATATTGTCAAAAAAAGCAAAAGAAAAGAATAATTTTAGCGAAATTTCAATTTTATTTCCTCTTTGTTTTCCTTAATTTTTCTCATTATATCGAGAGTTTATCGGAAAAAGCAACAGATAAGAATAATTCTAGGAAAATTTCAATTTTTTTTCTCTTTTTTTCCATAATTTTCCTCAGTTTTACGAGATATAATCGAAAAAAGCAACACAACGAATAATTATAGCAAAATTTCAATTTTTTTCCTATGTTCTTCCTTAATTATCCTCATTTTACCGAGATATTATCGAATAAAGAAACAAAAACGAATAATTTCAGCGAAATTTCAATTTTTTTCCTCTTTTTTTCTCTTAGTTTTCCTCAATTTGTCAAGATATTATCGAAAAAAGCAACAGAAACGAATATTTTCACCGAATGTTCAATATTTTTCCTCTTCTTTTGCTTAATTTCCCTCATTTTATCGAGCAATTATCGTTAAAAGCAAAAAAACGAATAATTTTAGCGAAATTTATATACAGTAAAACCTCGATAACACGTACTCGTTTAACACGAACCTCTCGATAACGCGAACAGTATCACGGTCCCGGCAGGGATGTATAGTGTCTTACAGGGTTTTGTTCGTTTAACACGAATTTCGGTTACGACGAATTTCGAACAGTTTCCTTCATCCCTTGAAAAACATAGTTCGCTTAAGGCGAACTGCCTGGAAGATATAGAAACATGGCTGGGAGGAAAATACGTTGCCTAGGTCCCTCGTTTTGAAACGATAACCCAAGAAAATGTAAGGCATCCAATACAATGTAAGACACTCAAGAAAATGCAATGGACCCAATGAGATAGTAAGACTGGTAGGCAAGGAGTGACTCAGGGAGATAAGTTTGGATGAATTTTCTTAGCCTTCTTGTGTCGACGACTGTGAGTGAGTCTTTACTGAACAACTGTAGCTACAGGAACAAAATATCCTTTTGCTAAGAGCAAATGAAAGCAAATGAGTATTGATCTTCAAACGAAGCATAAAATATTAAGTGAGTTGGAACGCGGAGCACGGACGAAAACTCAGATTGCCCACGATTTTGGTATTCCAAAATTCTACATTGTCAACGATAATCAAAACTCGCGAAAAAATTGACGAAGCGGCTGCATCAGGAGGTGTTGAGCTGAAAGGAAAGCGCATGCTTGGATCACATCTTAAGGACCTCGAAGAGGTTTTAATGGGATGGTTTAATCACGTCCGAGCAGCAGACGTGCCAATAAGTGGACCCATTATACAGCAAAAGGCATTGTCAATTGCATCCAGCTTGGGAATTAACGACTTTAAGTGGTCCAGTGGCTGGCTGTGGCGATTCCAAAAACGCCATGGAATCTCTTCACAAGTGATATGAGGGGAAGCAAATAAAGTGAACGGAGAAAGTGTCAATGAGTGGCTGGCTGATTTTAAACTTATTCGAGTAAAGTACTCTCCTCGAGACGTTTTTAACATGGACGAAACTGGTGTATTTTATAAACTCTTGCCAAGCCGCACTCTGGTCATCAAGGAAAAGAAATGCCATGGAGGCAGCCACAGTAAGCAGCGATTGACGTTGTTCTCACTTGCAACTCGGACGAAAGCGAGAAGTTACGAGGGTGGTTGATTGGAAAATCAAAGAGCCCCCGATGCTTCAAGCACATCGACCTTTCAAAGCTGCCCTGCAATTAAACCCACCACAAGAAGGCATGAATTGACGGCACTGCATTTCGTGAATGGCTCGTGCGATTTGATAGACGTATGGCTGCTCAGAATCGTCATGTATTACTCACGATGGACAACTGCGCAGCCCACAACCTAGGAAAAATGGAGTTGACTAACGTCAAGGTTTGGTTTTTTCCGCCAAACTTAACCACTCGTTTGCAGCCAGATCCAGATCAGGGAATCATTGCTCTATTGAGGAGATATTATCGGACTTATCTGGTACGAGCAGCGATCCTCGCAGCGGAAGGAAGTGGTAAATTAAGTTGGACTGTTTTGGATGCTGTAAGAGCGATTGGAGCAATTTGGGAATCTGTTTCTGCAAAGCATATAAAAAGTTGCTTCGATAAGACTTGCACCCATCGTGATATCGATTCTGCTGTTGGACAAGGAGCGGCTACTGAAAAGGACACACCTGAGGAATGGGAGCTTTCGCAAACACTTTCGTCGACAAAGGTAAGTATCGTGAGAATATCTCCGCAGTTAGAGCGTTGATTGTATCGACTTTAAAACAGTTTTAAATTGAGTTTTTGCTTAAAATTTCCAGGTTGAGTTAACGTTTGAAGAATGTTTGGAGTTTGACAATGATCTGGCCGTATATTCCTTTCCTGACGAGGAAGTAAACGCGAATAGCGAAGAATCATCCTCGGATGAAAGTGAGGAGGAGTTAGGCTCCCGGATAGTCATGTGGACAGCGCGTTTGCCTTCGGTGAATGCAGTCCCGGGTTCGATTCCCGGTGGGAGCCAATGTGTGAAATGACCTAAGCTGTCGAAGCACTTTTAACAATAATACTACTACTACTAGGAGTCGCTTGAGCCCGTGGAGAAGTCACAACGGCTCTAAATACGCTCCAACGATATGCAGCAATGGCAAATGTTTCCAGGACCTTTTCTGATAACTTGAATCGGATTAGATTTGACTCCATGAACCATTTGCACCCTACTCTTAAGCAAAAGAATTTACATGATTTCTTTAAACCTAATAAAAGTTAAAATTTTGACTTTGAAGACTGATTATTTTTTTATTTACGTAATGACTGTGATGTAAAATAATTTTTTTTACGAATTTATTGTAAATTTATCGCAAAAAATAAACGACGGAATGTATTTACCTGCCAATTGGTAAAGAAAGACTTAATAAAGATTTTTGTGATCGTTACTTATACGTCAACATCATAATAAACGTCAGTATATCAGCAAGTATATTCGCACTATATTGCCGCGATACGGTTAACACGAATATTTTCTTAACACGAACACTTTGCCCGGTCCCTTGAGATTCGTCTTAGCGAGGGTTTACTGTATTGTTCCCCATTTTTTTAATTATTTTCCTCATTTTATGGATATATTACCGAAAAAAGAAACAAAAAGGAATAATTTTAGCAAAGTTTAAATTTTTTTCCTTTTTTTTTCAAAAATTTTCCTCATTTTACCGCAATATTATCGAATAAAGCAAAATAAAGGAAGAATTTTTGAAGAATTTTAAATTATTCCGTCTTATTTAACCTTAATTTACGTCATATTAGCAAGATATGATCTAAAAAGGCAAAAAAAGAGTATTTTTAGCGTAATTTCAATTTTATTTCCTCTTTTTTTCCTTAGTTTTCCTCATTTTATCGAGAATTTATCGGAAAAAGCAACAGAAAAGAATAATTTTAGCGAAATTTCAATTTTTTTCCTCTGTTTTTTTCCATAATTTTCCTCATTTTATCGAGATATTTTCGAGAAAAGCAACAAAAAGGAGATTTTGGCGAAATTTGAATTTTTTCCT
Source organism: Sympetrum striolatum (assembly GCA_947579665.1). Taxonomy (NCBI): domain Eukaryota; kingdom Metazoa; phylum Arthropoda; class Insecta; order Odonata; family Libellulidae; genus Sympetrum; species Sympetrum striolatum. Next base: position 80,322,925 of record OX388348.1, on the reverse strand, counting down.
CTTTTTCTTCCATAGTATTCCTCATTTTATCGAGATATTATCGAAAAAAGCAACGAAAACGAATAATTTTAGCGAAATTTCAATTTTTTTCCTCTTTTTATCCTTAATCTTCCTCATTTTATCGAGATATGATCGAAAAAAGCAGCAAAACCGAATAATTTTAGCAAAATTTTAATATTTTCCTTTTTTTTCTTATATCATCGAGATATTGTCAAAAAAGCAACAGTAAAGAATAATTTTAGCGAAATTTCAATTTTTTTCCTATTTTTTTCCATAATTTTCCTCATTTTATCGAGATATTATCGAAAAAAGCAACGAAAACGAATGATTTTAGTGAAATTTCAATTTTTTTCCTCTTTTTATCCCTTAATCTTCCTCTTGTTATCGAGATTTGATCGAAAAAAGCAGCAAAAACGATTAATTCTAGCAAAATTTCAATTTCTTCCTTTTTTTTCCTTAATTTTCCTCATTTTATCAAGAAATTATCGAAAAAAGCAGAAAAAATGAATGATTTTAGCGAAATTTCAATTTTTGTTCTCTTTTCTTTCCTTAGTTTTCCTCAATTTATCGAGATATTATTGAAAAAAGCAACAAAAACCAATATTTTAGAGAAATATTAATTGTTTTCCTCTGTTTTTCCTTAATTTCCCTCATTTTATTGAGATATTATTAAAAAAAGCAAAAAAACGATTAATTTTAGCAAAATTTAAATTTTTTCCTCTTATTCTTCCTTAATTTTCCTCATATTATAAACATATTATCCAAAAAAGCAACAAACACCAATAATGTTTGCTTAATTTTCTCATTTTTTCGAGATATTATCGAAAAAATCAAAAAACAAATATTTATTGAGAAAATTCAATTTTTTCCTCTTTTTCTTGTTTTATTTTCCTCATTTTATCGAGATAAGGCCGAAAAAAGCAACAAAAAAGAATAATTTTAGCGAAATTTCAATTTTTTCTTCGTTTGTTTCCTAAATTTTCTTCATTTTATCAAAATATTTTCGAAAAACGAAATGATTTAGCAGAATTTCAATTTTTTTCCAATCTTTTTCCTTAATTATCCTCAGCTTACCGAGATATTATCGAAAAAAAGAAAAATAAAAACGAATAATTTCAGCGAAATTTCAATTTTTTACCTCTTTCTTTCCTTAATTTCGCTCATTTTATCGAGATATTATCGATAAAAGCAAAAAAACGAATAATTTTAGCAAAATTTCAATTTTTTTCATTAATTTTCCTCATTTTATCCAGATATTACCTATAAAAGCTACAAAGCGGAATAATTTAAGCAAAGTTTCAATTTTATTTCCTCTTTTTTTTCCTTAATTTTCCTCATTTCATTAAGAATTTATCGGAGAAAGCAACAAAAAAGAATAATTTTAGCGAAATTTCAATTTTTTCCATAATTTTCCTCATTTTCTCGTGATATTATCGAAAAAAGGAGCAAAAACGAATAATTTTAGCGAAATTTTCTTCATTTTAGCTAGATATGATTGAAATAGGCAGAAAAAAAGAAAATTTTTAGCGAAATTTCGCAAAAAAAGCAATGAAAACGAATATTTTCAGCGAAATTTTAATTGTTTTCCTCTTTTTTTCCTTAATTGCCCTCATTTTATCGAGATGTTATCGAAAAAAGCAAAAAAATGAATAATTTTAGCGAAATTTCAATTTTTTCCTCTTTTTTTCCTTAATTTTCTTCATTTTATCGAGATATGACCAAAACAGCAACAAAAACGAATAATTTTAGAAAAAATTCAATTTTTCTCCTGTTTTTCTCCATAATTTTCCTCATTTTATCGAGATGTTATCGAAAGAAGCAGCAAAAACCAATAATTTTTGAGAAATTTCAGTTTTTCTCCAGTTTTTTACTATAATTTTCCTCATTTTATCGAGATATTATCAAGAAAAGCAACAAAAACGAATATTATCAGCGAAATTTCAATTTTTTCCTCTTGTTTTCCATAATTTCCCTCATTCTATCGAGATATTATCGAAAAAAGAGAAAAATAACGAATAATTTTTGCAAAATTTTAATTTTTTTCCTCTTTTTTCATTAATTTTCCTCAGTTTTACGAGATATAATCAAAAAAAGCAAGAAAATCGAATAATATAGCGAAATTTCAATTTTTTCCTCTTATTTTACCTCAATTTTCTTCATTTTAGCTAGATATGATCGAAATAGGCAGAAAAAAGAATATTTTTAGCGAAATTTCAATTTTTTTTCCCCTTTTTTCCTTAATTTTCCTCATTCTATCGAGATATTATCGAAAAAAAAGAAAAATAACGAATAATTTTTGCAAAATTTTAATTTTTTTCCTATTTTTTCATTTAAAACCCTCGTATTATCGAGATATTATCGAAAAAAGCAAAAAAACGAATTATTTTAGCGAAATTTCAATTTTTTTCTCTTATTTAGCCTTAATTTTCTTCATTTTAGCTACATATGATTGAAATAGGCAGAAAAAAAGAAAATTTTTAGCGAAATTTCGCAAAAAAAGCAACTAAAACGAATATTTTCAGCGAAATTTCAATTGTTTTCCTCTTTTTTTCCTTAATTTCCCTCATTTTATCGAGATATGACCGAAAAAAGCAACAGAAACGAATAATTTTAGCGAAATTTCAAATTTTTCCACTTATTTCCCTTAACTTTCCTCATTCTATCGAGATATTATCGAAAAAAAAGAAAAATATCGAAAAATGTTTGCAAAATTTTAATTTTTTTCCTCTTTTTTTCATTAATTACCCTCATTTTATCGGGCTATTATCGAATAAACCATAAAAAACGAATAATTTTAGCGAAATTTCAATTTTGTTATGTCTTTTTTTTCCTTAATTTTCCTCTTTTTAACGAGAATGTATCGTAAAAAGCAAAAGTTAAGAATAATTTTAGCGAAATTTCAATTTTTTTCATCTTTTTTTCATTAATTTTCCTCAATTTATCGAGAAATTATCAAGAAAAGCAGCAAAAACGAATAATATTTGAGAAATTTCACTTTTTCCCCTTTTTTTAACCATAATATTCCTCATTTTATCGAGATATTATCGAAAAAAGCGGAGATATGAATAATTTTAGCGAAATTTCAATTTTTTTCCTCTTTTTTTTCTTAATTTTCTTCATTTTATCAAGATATTATCGAAAAAAGAAACAAAAACGAAATATTTTAGCAAAATTTTAATTTTTTTCCTCTTTTTTTCCTTAATTTCCATCATTTTATCGAGATATTATCGAAAAAAGCAGCAAAAAGGAAGAATTTTTAGAGAAATTTAAATTTGTTCCTCTTATTTAACCATAATTTACGTCATTTTAGCAAGATATGATCGAAAAAGGCAAAAAAAGAGTATTTTTAGCGAAATTTCAATTTTAATTCATCCTTATTTCCTTAATTTTCCTTATTTTATCGAGAATTTATCGGAAAAAGCAAATGAAGAGAATAATTTTAGCAAAATTTCAATTTTTTTTCCTCTTTTTTTTCCATATTTTTCCTCAATTAATCGATATATTATCAAAAGAGCAACAAAAAGGAAGAATTTAAGCGAAATTTCCATTTAATCCTCTTTTTTTCCATTAATCTTTCTCATTTTATCGAGATATGATCGAAAAAAGCAACAAAAACGAATAATTTTCGCGAAATTTCAATTTTTTCCTTTTTTTCATTAATTACCCTCATTTATCGAAATAATATCGATAAAAGCAACAAAAACGAATAACTTTAGCGAAATTTCAATTTTTTTCCTCTTTTTTTCCTTAATTTTCTTCATTTTATCATGATATTATCGAAAAAAGAAACAAAAACGAAATATTTTAGCAAAATTTCAATTTTTTTCATCTTTTTTTCCATAATTTTCCTCACTTTATCGAGAAATTATCGAAAAAAGCAAAAAAATTAATTATTTTAGCGAAATTTCAATTTTTTCCTCTTTTTTTCCTTAATTTCCATCATTTTATCGAGATATTATCGAAAAAAGCAGCAAAAAGGAAGAATTTTTAGAGAAATTTAAATTTGTTCCTCTTATTTAACCATAATTTACGTCATTTTAGCAAGATATGATCGAAAAAGGCAAAAAAAGAGTATTTTTAGCGAAATTTCAATTTTAATTCATCCTTATTTCCTTAATTTTCCTTATTTTATCGAGAATTTATCGGAAAAAGCAAATGAAGAGAATAATTTTAGCAAAATTTCAATTTTTTTTCCTCTTTTTTTTCCATATTTTTCCTCAATTAATCGATATATTATCAAAAGAGCAACAAAAAGGAAGAATTTAAGCGAAATTTCCATTTAATCCTCTTTTTTTCCATTAATCTTTCTCATTTTATCGAGACATGACCAAAAAAGCAACAAAAACGAATAATTTTAGAGAAATTTCAATTTTTCTCCTATTTATCCATAATTTTCCTAATTTTATCAAGATGTTATCGAAAGAAGCAGCAAAAACGAATAATTTTTGAGAAATTTCAGTTTTTCCCCAGTTTTTTACCATAATTTTCCTCATTTTATCGAGATATTATCAAGAAAAGCAACAAAAACGCATATTTTCAGCGAAATTTCAATTTTTTTCCTGTTTTTATCCTTAATTTCCCTCATTCTATCGAGATATTATCGAAAAAATGAAAAATAACGAATAATTTTTGCAAAATTTTAATTTTTTCCTCTATTTTTCATTAATTTTCCTCAGTTTTACGAGATATAATCGAAAAAAGCAAGAATAACGAATAATATAGCGAAATTTCATTTTTTTCCTCTTTTTTCCCTTTTTTTTCCTCATTTTATCGAGATATGACCGAAAAAAGCAACAGAAACGAATAATATTTGAGAAATTTCACTTTTTCTCCATTTTTTAACCATAATATTCCTCATTTTATCGAGATATTATCGAAAGAAGCGGAGATATGAATAATTTTAGCGAAATTTCAATTTTTTTCCTCTTTTTTTTCTTAATTTTCTTCATTTTATCAAGATATTATCGAAAAAAGAAACAAAAACGAAATATTTTAGCAAAATTTTAATTTTTTTCCTCTTTTTTTCCTTAATTTCCATCATTTTATCGAGATATTATCGAAAAAAGCAGCAAAAAGGAAGAATTTTTAGATAAATTTAAATTTGTTCCTCTTATTTAACCATAATTTACGTCATTTTAGCAAGATATGATCGAAAAAGGCAAAAAAAGAGTATTTTTAGCGAAATTTCAATTTTAATTCATCCTTATTTCCTTAATTTTCCTTATTGTATCGAGAATTTATCGGAAAAAGTAAATGAAGAGAATAATTTTAGCAAAATTTCAATTTTTTTTCCTCTTTTTTTTCCATATTTTTCCTCAATTAATCGATATATTATCAAAAGAGCAACAAAAAGGAAGAATTTAAGCGAAATTTCCATTTAATCCTCTTTTTTTCCATTAATCTTTCTCATTTTATCGAGATATGATCGAAAAAAGCAACAAAAACGAATAATTTTCGCGAAATTTCAATTTTTTCCTTTTTTTCATTAATTACCCTCATTTATCGAAATAATATCGATAAAAGCAACAAAAACGAATAACTTTAGCGAAATTTCAATTTTTTTCCTCTTTTTTTCCTTAATTTTCTTCATTTTATCATGATATTATCGAAAAAAGAAACAAAAACGAAATATTTTAGCAAAATTTCAATTTTTTTCATCTTTTTTTCCATAATTTTCCTCACTTTATCGAGAAATTATCGAAAAAAGCAAAAAAATTAATTATTTTAGCGAAATTTCAATTTTTTCCTCTTTTTTTCCTTAATTTTCTTCATTTTATCGAGACATGACCAAAAAAGCAACAAAAACGAATAATTTTAGAGAAATTTCAATTTTTCTCCTATTTATCCATAATTTTCCTCAATTTATCAAGATGTTATCGAAAGAAGCAGCAAAAACGAATAATTTTTGAGAAATTTCAGTTCTTCCCCAGTTTTTTACCATAATTTTCCTCATTTTATCGAGATATTATCAAGAAAAGCAACAAAAATGCATATTTTCAGCGAAATTTCAATTTTTTTCCTGTTTTTATCCTTAATTTCCCTCATTCTATCGAGATATTATCGAAAAAATGAAAAATAACGAATAATTTTTGCAAAATTTTAATTTTTTCCTCTTTTTTTCATTAATTTTCCTCAGTTTTACGAGATATAATCGAAAAAAGCAAGAATAACGAATAATATAGCGAAATTTCACTTTTTCTCCATTTTTTAACCATAATATTCCTCATTTTATCGAGATATTATCGAAAAAAGCGGAGATATGAATAATTTTAGCGAAATTTCAATTTTTTTCCTCTTTTTTTTCTTAATTTTCTTCATTTTATCAAGATATTATCGAAAAAAGAAACAAAAACGAAATATTTTAGCGAAATTTTAATTTTGTTATTTTCTTTTTTTCCTTAATTTTCCTCTTTTTAACGAGAATGTATCGTATAAAGCAAAAGTTAAGAATAATTTTAGCGAAATTTCAATTTTTTTCATCTTTTTTTCCATAATTTTCCTCAATTTATCGAGAAATTATCGAGAAAAGCAGCAAAAATGAATAATTTTTGAGAAATTTCACTTTTCCTCCAATTTCTTACCATAATTTTCCTCATTTTATCGAGATATTATCGAAAAAAGCGGAGATATGAATAATTTTTTGCAAAATTTCTATTTTTTTCCTCTTTTTTTTCTTAATTTTCTTCATTTTATCAATATATTATCGAAAAAAGAAACAAAAACGAAATATTTTAGCAAAATTTTAATTTTTTTCCTCTTTTTTTCCTTAATTTTCCTCAATTTTATCGAGATATTATTGAAATAAGCAACAAAAACGAGTATTTTCAGCGAAATTTATATTTTTTTCCTCTTTTTTTCCTTAGTTTCCATCATTTTATCGAGATATTATCGAAAAAAGCAGCAAAAAGGAAGAATTTTTAGAGAAATTTAAATTTGTTCCTCTTATTTAACCATAATTTACGTCATTTTGGCTAGATATGATCGAAAAAGGCAAAAAAAGAGTATTTTTAGCGAAATTTCAATTTTAATTCATCTTTATTTCCTTAATTTTCCTCATTTTATAGAGAATTTATCGGAAAAAGCAAATGAAAAGATTAATTTTAGCAAAATTTCAATTTTTTTTTTCTCTTTTTTCCATAATTTTCCTCATTTTATCGATATATTATCAAAAAAGCAACAAAAAGGAAGAATTTAAGCGAAATTTAAATTTTATCCTCTTTTTTTCCATTAATCTTTCTCATTTTATCGAGATATGATCGAAAAAAGCAACAAAAACGAATAATTTTCGCGAAATTTCAATTTTTTTCTTTTTTTTCATTTATTACCCTCATTTTATCGAAATAATATCGATAAAAGCAACAAAAACGAATAACTTTCGCGAAATTTCAATTTGTTAAGTCTTTTTTTCCTTAATTTTCCTCATTTTGTATAGAATTTATCGGAAAAAGCAATAGAAAAGAATAATTTTACCGAAAATTCAAATTTTTTCCTCTTTTTCTTCCATAATTTTCCTCATTTTATCGAGATATTATCGAAAAAAGTAGCAAAAACGAATATTTTCAGCGAAATTTCAATTTTTTTCCTCTTTTTTTCCTTAATATCCCTCATTTTATCGAGATATTATCGAAAAAAGGAGCAAAAAGGGAGAATTTTAGCGAAATTTCAATTTTTTCCTCTTTTTGTTCCTTAATTTTCCTCAGTTTTACGAGATATAATCGAAAAAAGCAAGAAAAACGAATAATATAGCGAAATTTCAATTTATTCCTCTTATTTTACCTCAAGTTTCTTCATTTCAGCTAGATATGATCGAAAAAGGCAGAAAAAAGAATATTTTTAGCGAAATTTTAATTTTTTCCCCCTTTTTTTCCTTAATTTTCCTCATTCTATCGAGATATTATCGAAAAAAAAAAAAAATAACGAATAATTTTTGCAAAATTTTAATTTTTTTCCTCCTTTTTTCATAAATTTACCTCGTTTTATCGAGATATTATCGAAAAAAGCAAAAAAAACGAATAATTTTAGCGAAATTTCAATTTTGTTATGTCTTTTTTTTCCTTAATTTTCCTCTTTTTATCGAGAATGTATCATAATAAGCAAAAGTTAAGAATAATTTCATCAAAATTTCAATTTTTTTCATCTTTTTTTCCATAATTTTCCTCACTTTATCGAGAAATTATCGAGAAAAGCAACAAAAAGGAAGAATTTTAGCTAAATTTCAATTTTTTTCTCTTATTTAGCCTTAATTTTCTTCATTTTATCAAGATATTATCGAAAAAAGCAACAAAAACGCATATTTTCAGCGAAATTTCAATTTTTTTCCTGTTTTTATCCTTAATTTCCCTCATTCTATCGAGATATTATCGAAAAAAGCAGAGATATGTATAATTTTAGCGAAATTTCAATTTTTTTCCTCTTTTTTTCCTTAATTTTCTTCATTTTATCAAGATATTATCGAAAAAAGAAACATAAACCGAAATATTTTAGCAAAATTTTAATTATTTTCCTCTTTTTTTCCTTAATTTTCCTCAGTTTTATCGAGATATTATCGAAAAAAGCAACAAAAACTTATATTTTCATCGAATTTCAATTTTTTTCCTCTTTTTTTCCTTAATTTCCATCATTTTATCGAGATATTATCGAAAAAAGCAGCAAAAAGGAAGAATTTTTAGATAAATTTAAATTTGTACCTCTTATTTAACCATAATTTACGTCATTTTAGCTAGATATGATCGAAAAAGGCAAAAAAAGAGTATTTTTAGCGAAATTTCAATTTTAATTCATCTTAATTTCCTTAATTTTCCTCATTTTATCGAGAATTTATTCGAAAAAGCAAATGAAGAGAATAATTTTAGCAAAATTTCAATTTTTTTTCCTCTTTTTTCCATAATTTTCCTCATTTTATCGATATATTATCAAAAACGCAACAAAAAGGAAGAATTTAAGCGAAATTTCAATTTTATCCTCTTTTTTTCTATTAATCTTTCTCATTTTATCGAGATATGATCGAAAAAAGCAACAAAAACGAAAAATTTTCGCGAAATTTCAATTTTTTCCTCTTATTTTCCTTAATTTTCTTCATTTTATCGAGATGTTATCGAATAAAAAGAAAAATAACGAATAATTTTTGCAAAATTTTAATTTTTTTCCTCTTTTTTTCATTAATTACTCTCGTTTTATCGAGATATTATCGAAAAAAGCAACAAAACGAATTATTTTAGCGAAATTTCAATTTTTTTCTCTTATTTAGCCTTAATTTTCTTCATTTTAGCTAGATATGATTGAAATAGGCAGAAAAAAAGAAAATTTTTAGCGGAATTTCGCAAGAAAAGCAACGAAAACGAATATTTTCAGCGAAATTTCAATTGTTTTCCTCTTTTTTTCCTTAATTTCCCTCATTTTATCGAGATGTTATCGAAAAAAGCAAAACAATGAATAATTTTAACGAAATTTCAATTTTTTCCTCTTTTCTTCCTTAATTTTCTTCATTTCATCGAGATATGACCAAAAAAGCAACAAAAACGAATAATTTTAGAGAAATTTCAATTTTGTGATGTCTTTTTTTCCTTAATTTTCCTCAGTTTGTATAGAATTTATCGGAAAAAGCAATAGAAAAGAATAATTTTACCAAAAATTCAATTTTTTTCCTCTTTTTTTTCAATAATTTTCCTCATTTTATCGAGATAAGATCGAAAAAAGCAACAAAAACTTATATTTTAGCAAAATTTTAATTTTTTTCCTCTTTTTTTCCTTAACTTTCCTCAGTTTTATCGAGATATTATCGAAAAAAGCAAAAAAATAAATAATTTTAGCGAAATTTCAATTTTTTCCTCATTTTTTCCATAATTTTCCTCATTTTATCAAGATAGTATCAAAAAAAGCAACAAAAACGAATATTTTCAGCGAAATTTCAATTTTTTTCCTCTTTTTTTCCATAATTTCCCTCATTCTATCTAGATATTATCGAATAAAAAGAAAAATAACGAATAATGTTTGCAGAATTTTAATTTTTTTCCTCTTTTTTTCATTAATTTTCCTCAGTTTTACGAGATATAATCGAAAAAAGCAAGAAAAACGAATAAAATAGCGAAATTTCATTTTTTTCCTCTTTTTTCCCTTTATTTTCCTCATTTTATCGAGATATGACCGAAAAAAGCAGCAGAAACGAATAATTTTAGCGAAATTTCAATTTTTTTCCTCTTTTTTTCCTTAATTTCCATCATTTTATCGAGATATTATCGAAAAAAGCAGCAAAAAGGAAGAATTTTTAGAGAAATTAAAATTTGTTCCCCTTATTTAACCATAATTTACGTCATTTTAGCTAGATATGATCGAAAAAGGAAAAAAAAGAGTATTTTTAGCGAAATTTCAATTTTAATTCATCATTATTTCCTTAATTTTCCTCATTTTATCGATATATTATCAAAAAAGCAACAAAAAGGAAGAATTTAAGCGAAATTTCAATTTTATCCTCTTTTTTTCCATTAATCTTTCTCATTTTATCGAGATATGATCGAAAAAAGCAACAATAACGAATAATTTTCGCGAAATTTCAATTTTTTCCTTTTTTCATTAATTACCCTCATTTTATCGAAATAATATGGATAAAAGCAACAAAAACGAATAACTTTCGCGGAATTTCAATTTGTTAAGCCTTTTTTTCCTTAATTTTCCTCAGTTTGTATAGAATTTATCGGAAAAAGCAATAGAAAAGAATAATTTTACCGAAAATTCAATTTTTTTCCTCTTTTTTTTCCATAATTTTCCTCATTTTATCGAGATAAAATCGAAAAAAGCAACAAAAAGGAAGAATTTTACCGAAATTTCAATTTTTTCCTCTTATTTTCCTTAATTTTCTTCATTTTATCAAAATATTATCGAAACAAGAAGCAAAAACGAATATATTCAGCGAAATTTCAATTTTTTTCCTCTTTTTTTCCTTAATATCCCTCATTTTATCGAGATATTATCGAAAAAAGCAGCAAAAAGGAAGAATTTTAGCGAAATTTCAATTTTTTCCTCTTTTTGTTCCTTAATTTTCCTCAGTTTTACGAGATATAATCGAAAAAAAGCAAGAAAAACGAATAATATAGCTAAATTTCAATTTTTTTATCTTATTTACCTCAAATTTCTGCATTTTAGCTAGATATGATCGAAAAAGGCAGAAAAAAGAATTCAATTTTTTTCCCCTTTTTTTCCTTAATTTTCCTCAGTTTTATCGAGATATTATCGAAAAAAGCAACAAAATCTTATATTTTAACATAATTTTAATTTTTTTCCTTAATTTTCCTCAGTTTTATCGAGATATTATCGAAACAAGCAGAGATATGTATAATTTTAGCGAAATTTCAATTTTTTTCCTCTTTTTTTCCTTAATTTTCTTCATTTTTTCAAGATATTATCGAAAAAATAAACAAAAACCGAAAAATTTTAGCAAAATTTTAATTTTTTTCCCATTTTTTTCCTTAATTTTTCTCAGTTTTATCGAGATATTATCAAAAAAGCAACAAAAACTTATATTTTCAGCGAAATTTCAATTTTTTTCCTCTTTTTTTCCTTAATTTCCATCATTTTATCGAGATATTATCGAAAAAAGCAGCAAAAAGGATGAATTTTTAGAGAAATTTAAATTTTTTCCTCCTATTTTACCATAATTTACGTCATTTTAGCTAGATATCATCGAAAAAGGCAAATAAAAAGTATTTTTAGCGAAATTTCAATTTTATCCTCTTTTTTTCCATTAATCTTTCTCATTTTATCGAGATATGATCGAAAAAAGCAACAAAAACGAATAATTTTCGCGAAATTTCAATTTTTTCCTTTTTTTTCAATAATTACCCTCATTTTATCGAAATAATATCGATAAAAGCAACAAAAACGAATAACTTTTGCAGAATTTCAATTTGTTAAGTCTTTTTTTCCTTAATTTTCCTCATTTTGTATAGAATTTATCAAAAAAAGCAATAGAAAAGAATAATTTTAATAAAAATTCAATTTTTTTCCTCCTTTTGTTCCTTAATTTTCCTCAGTTTTACGAGATATAATCGAAAAAGCAAGAAAAACGAAAAATATAGCGAAATTTCAATTTTTTCCTCTTCTTTTCCTTAATTTTCTTCATTTTATCAAAATATTATCGAAAAAAGAAACAAAAACGAATATTTTCAGCGAAATTTCAATTTTTTTCCTCTTTTTTTCCTTAATATCCCTCATTTTATCGAGATATTATCGAAAAAAGCAGCAAAAAGGAAGAATTTTAGCGAAATTTCAATTTTTTCCTCTTTTTGTTCCTTAATTTTCCTCAGTTTTACGAGATATAATCGAAAAAGCAAGAAAAACGAATAATATAGCGAAATTTCAATTTTTTCCTCTTATTTTACCTCAAATTTCTTCATTTTAGCTAGATATGATCGAAAAAGGCAGAATAAAGAATATTTTTAGCGAAATTTCAATTTTTTTTCCCGTTTTTTTCCTTAATTTTCCTCATTCTATCGAGATATTATCGAAAAAAAATGAAAAATAACGAATAATTTTTGCAAAATTTTAATTTTTTTCCTCTTTTTTTCATTAATTACCCTCGTTTTATCGAGATAGTATCGAAAAAAGTAAAAAAAACGAATAATTTTAGCGAAATTTCAATTTTGTTAATTCTTTTTTTTCCTTAATTTTCCTCTTTTTATCGAGAATGTATCATAATAAGCAAAAGTAAAGAATAATTTTAGCGAAATTTCAATTTTTTTCTCTTATTTAGCCTTAATTTTCTTCATTTTAGCTAGATATGATTGAAATAGGCAGAAAAAAAGAAAATTTTTAGCGAAATTTCGCAAAAAAAGCAACGAAAACGAATATTTTCAGCGAAATTTCAATTGTTTTCCTCTTTTTTTCCTTAATTTCCCTCATTTTATCGAGATGTTATCGAAAAAAGCAAAACAATGAATAATTTTAGCGAAATTTCAATTTTTTCCTCTCTTCTTCCTTAATTTTCTTCATTTTATCGAGATATGACCAAAAAAGCAACAAAAACGAATAATTTTAGAGAAATTTCAATTTTGTGATGTCTTTTTTTCCTCAATTTTCCTCAGTTTGTATAGAATTTATCGGAAAAAGCAATAGAAAAGAATAATTTTACCGAAAATTCAATTTTTTTCCTCTTTTTTTTCAATAATTTTCCTCATTTTATCGAGATAAGATCGAAAAATGCAACAAAAAGGAAGATTTTTACCGAAATTTCAATTTTTCTCCTGTTTTTTTTCCATAATTTTCCTCATTTTATCGAGATGTTATCGAAAGAAGCAACAAAAACGAATAATTTTTGAGAAATTTCAGTTTTTCTCCAGTTTTTTACCATAATTTTCCTCATTTTATCGAGATATTATCAAGAAAAGCAACAAAAACGAATATTTTCAGCGAAATTTCAATTTTTTTCCTGTTTTTATCCTATATTTCCCTCATTTTATCGTGATATTATCAAAAAAAGCAGAGATACGTATAATTTTAGCGAAATTTCAGTTTTTTTCATTTTTTTTTCCATAATTTTCCTCACTTTATCGAGAAATTATCGAGAAAACAACAAAAAGGAAGAATTTTAGCGAAATTTCAATTTTTTTCTCTTATTTAGCCTTAATTTTCTTCATTTTAGCTAGATATGATTGAAATAGGCAGAAAAAAAGAAAATTTTTAGCGAAATTTCGCAAAAAAAGCAACGAAAACGAGTATTTTCAGCGGAATTTCAATTTTTTTCCTCTTTTTTTCCTTAATTTTCCTCATTTTATCGAGCTGTTATCGAAAAAAGCAAAACAAAGAATAATTTTAGCGAAATTTCAATTTTTTCCTCTTTTCTTCCTTAATTTTCTTCATTTTATCGAGATATGACCAAAAAAGCAACAAAAACGAATAATTTTAGAGAAATTTCAATTTTGTGATGTCTTTTTTTCCTCAATTTTCCTCAGTTTGTATAGAATTTATCGGAAAAAGCAATAGAAAAGAATAATTTTACCGAAAATTTAATTTTTTTCCTCTTTTTTTCAATAATTTTCCTCATTTTATCGAGATAAGATTGAAAAAAGCAACAAAAAGGAAGATTTTTACCGAAATTTCAATTTTTCTCCTGTTTTTTTTTCCATAATTTTCCTCATTTTATCGAGATGTTATCGAAAGAAGCAACAAAAACGAATAATTTTTGAGAATGTTCAGTTTTTCTCCTGTTTTTTACCATAATTTTCCTCATTTTATAAGGATATTATCAAGAAAAGCAACAAAAACGAATATTTTCAGCGAAATTTCAATTTTTTTCCTGTTTTTATCCTTAATTTCCCTCATTTTATCGTGATATTATCAAAAAAAGCAGAGATACGTATAATTTTAGCGAAATTTCAATTTTTTTCCTCTATTTTTCCTTAATTTCCCTCATTTTATCGAGATATATTTACGAAAAAAGCAGCAAAAAGGAAGAATTTTAGCGAAATTTCAATTTTTACCTCTTATTTAGCCTTAATTTTCTTCATTTAAGCCAGATATGATCGAAAAAGGCAGAAAAAAGAATATTTGTAGCGAAATTTCGCGAAAAATGCAACGAAAAACAATATTTTCAGCGAAATTTCAATTTTTTCCTCTTTTTTTCCTTAATTTCCCTCATTTTATCGAGATATTATCGAAAAAGGCAAAAAAAGAGTATTTTTAGCGAAATTTCGATTTTAATTCATCTTTATTTCCTTAATTTTCCTCATTTTATCGAGAATTTATCGGAAAAAGAAAATGAAAAGAATAATTTTAGGGAAATTTCAATTTTTTTTCCTCTTTTTTTCCATAATTATCCTCATTTAATCGATATATTATCAAAAAAGCAACAAAAAGGAAGAATTTAAGCGAAATTTCAATTTTATCCTCTTTTATCCATTAATCTTTCTCATTTTATCGAGAAATGATCGAAAAAAGCAACAAAAACGAATAATTTTCTGGAAATTTCAATTTTTCCTTTTTTTTCATTAATTACCCTCATTTTATCGAAATAATATCGATAAAAGCAACAAAAACGAATAACTTTCGCGAAATTTCAATTTGTTAAGTCTTTTTTTCCTTAATTTTCCTCATTTTGTATAGAATTTATCAAAAAAAGCAATAGAAAAGAATAATTTTACCGAAAATTCAATTTTTTTCCCCTTTTTTTTCCATGATTTTTCTCATTTTATCGAGATAAGATCGAAAAAAGCAACAAAAAGGAAGAATTTTACCGAAATTTCAATTTTTTCCTCTTATTTTCCTTAATTTTCTTCATTTTATCAAGATATAATCGAAAAATCTGATGTGGCCAGCACATGACTTTCTCCATATATATAAGATGTAAATATTTATCTACCGCAATAATTTCGAACTCTATATTCCATCTAAACTTGGAATTTGAGTTATTAATATTATATATTATCTTTGATGCCAAAAACATGATAAATAATTTTTACGGAACATGATCGATGAAAAACGATGAAATTTGCCTTTCGCCCATAGAGCCCAGAGCGCCCACAAAGTACATAATCAGCAACTTCCGGTTTATCAGTATTTCATGAATAACTCCTACACAATCAGTGATACAAAAATATGTTTCAACCAAAAGTTATAGTACATTACATTTTCTAAAACTTTTACGATTTATAGTATATACCTAAATACCATATTTATGGAGATATTTTGAAAACCGGAAATGAGCTTTGAAGAATTAAGCTCAACTTCCGGTTAACCGATTCACTCCAAAGACTAATCAACTCTAACGACACAAACCAAAATACTATATATGAAATTTGGTGTTGATCCGACAAATAGTTCTCATGTTAGAGCGCCCACAAAGTACATAATCATCTTCCTCCGGTTTATCAGTATTTCACGAATAACTCCTAATCAACCGGTTATACAAAAATATGTTAAATACAAAAGTTATAGTAAATTATATTATCTAAAACTTTTATAAGGAATACAATATACCAATATTTCATATTTATGGATATATTTTGAAAACCAGAAATGAGCTTTACACAACGTACATAATCAGCAACTTCCGGTTTATCAGTATTTCATGGATAACTCCTAAACAATCAGTGATGCAAAAATATGTTTCATACAAAAGTTATAGTAAATAAAATTTTCTACAACATTTATAAATAATAGTATATACCTAAATATCATATTAATGGAGATATTTTGAAAACCGGAAATGAGCTTTGAAGAATGAAGCTCCACTTCCGGTCAGCCGATTTACTCCAAAAACTAATCAACTCTAACGACTGTAATAAAAGTACTATGTATGAAATTTGGTGTTGATCCGACAAATAGTTTTCATGTTAGAGCGCCCACAAAGTACATAATCATCTTCTTCCGGTTTATCAGTATTTCACGAATAACTCCTAATGAACCGGTGATACAAAAATATGTTAAATACAAAAGTTATAGTAAATTATACTATCTAAAACTTTTATAAGTAATACAATAGACGTATATATCATATTTATGGAGATATTTTGAAAACCGGAAATGAGCTTTAATGAATAAAGCTCGACTTCCGGTTAACGGATTTACTCCAAAAACTAATCAACTCTGACAGCACACACAACAGTACTATATATGAAGTTTGGTATTGATACGACTTTTAGTTTTCGAGTTAGAACGCCCATTATCACACACACACATACACACACACACACTCACACACACACACACACACACACACACACACACACATACACACAGACATCATTCAGAAAATGGTAAAAACGTGTTCTAGGGACCCCAAAACGTGTATTTCCGTTGAAATCTCGAAGTCGAATTTTTTCATGAAAACAATACTTTCTCTATACTTCGTATATGGAGAAAGTAAAAAAGAAACAAAAACGAATATTTTCAGCGAAATTTCAATTTTTTTCCTCTTTTTTTCCTTAATATCCCTCATTTTATCGAGATATTATCGAAAAAAGCAGCAAAAAGGAAGAATTTTAGCGAAATTTCAATTTTTTCCTCTTTTTGTTCCTTAATTTTCCTCAGTTTTACGAGATATAATCGAAAAAAGCAAGAAAAACGAATAATATAGCGAAATTTCAATTTTTTCCTCTTATTTTACCTCAAGTTTCTTCATTTTAGCTAGATATGATCGAAAAAGGCAGAAGAAAGAATATTTTTAGCGAAATTTCAATTGTTTTCCTCTTTTTTTCCTTAATTTCCCTCATTTTATCGAGATGTTATCGAAAAAAGCTAAACAATGAATAATTTTGGCGAAATTTCAATTTTTTCCTCTTTTCTTCCTTAATTTTCTTCATTTCATGGAGATATGACCAAAAAAGCAGCAAAAACGAATAATTTTAGAGAAATTTCAATTTTGTGATGTCTTTTTTTCCTTAATTTTCCTCAGTTTGTATAGAATTTATCGGAAAAAGCAATAGAAAAGAATAATTTTACCGAAAATTCAATTTTTTTCCTCTTTTTTTTCAATAATTTTCCTCATTTTATCGAGATAAGATCGAAAAAAGCAACAAAAAGGAAGATTTTTACCGAAATTTCAATTTTTCTCCTGTTTTTTTCCATAATTTTCCTCATTTTATCGAGATGTTATCGAAAGAAGCAACAAAAACGAATAATTTTTGAGAAATTTCAGTTTTTCTCCAGTTTTTTACCATAATTTTCCTCATTTTATCGAGATATTATCAAGAAAAGCAACAAAAACGAATATTTTCAGCGAAATTTCAATTTTTTTCCTGTTTTTATATTAAATTTCCCTTATTTTATCGTGATATTATCAAAAAAAGCAGAGATACGTATAATTTTAGCGAAATTTCAGTTTTTTTCATTTTTTTTCCATAATTTTCCTCACTTTATCGAGAAATTATCGAGAAAACAACAAAAAGGAAGAATTTTAGCGAAATTTCAATTTTTTTCTCTTATTTAGCCTTAATTTTCTTCATTTTAGCTAGATATGATTGAAATAGGCAGAAAAAAAGAAAATTTTTAGCGAAATTTCGCAAAAAAAGCAACGAAAACGAGTATTTTCAGCGAAATTTCAATTTTTTCCCCTTTTTTTCCTTAATTTTCCTCATTTTATCGAGCTGTTATCGAAAAAAGCAAAACAAAGAATAATTTTAGCGAAATTTCAATTTTTTCCTCTTTTCTTCCTTAATTTTCTTCATTTTATCGAGATATGACGAAAAAAGCAACAAAAACGAATAATTTTAGAGAAATTTCAATTTTGTGATGTCTTTTTTTCCTCAACTTTCCTCAGTTTGTATAGAATTTATCGGAAAAAGCAATAGAAAAGAATAATTTTACCGAAAATTTAATTTTTTTCCTCTTTTTTTCAATAATTTTCCTCATTTTATCGAGATAAGATTGAAAAAAGCAACAAAAAGGAAGATTTTTACCGAAATTTCAATTTTTCTCCTGTTTTTTTTTCCATAATTTTCCTCATTTTATCGAGATGTTATCGAAAGAAGCAACAAAAACGAATAATTTTTGAGAATGTTCAGTTTTTCTCCTGTTTTTTACCATAATTTTCCTCATTTTATAAGGATATTATCAAGAAAAGCAACAAAAACGAATATTTTCAGCGAAATTTCAATTTTTTTCCTGTTTTTATCCTTAATTTCCCTCATTTTATCGTGATATTATCAAAAAAAGCAGAGATACGTATAATTTTAGCGAAATTTCAATTTTTTTCCTCTATTTTTCCTTAATTTCCCTCATTTTATCGAGATATATTTACGAAAAAAGCAGCAAAAAGGAAGAATTTTAGCGAAATTTCAATTTTTACCTCTTATTTAGCCTTAATTTTCTTCATTTAAGCCAGATATGATCGAAAAAGGCAGAAAAAAGAATATTTGTAGCGAAATTTCGCGAAAAATGCAACGAAAAACAATATTTTCAGCGAAATTTCAATTTTTTCCTCTTTTTTTCCTTAATTTCCCTCATTTTATCGAGATATTATCGAAAAAGGCAAAAAAAGAGTATTTTTAGCGAAATTTCGATTTTAATTCATCTTTATTTCCTTAATTTTCCTCATTTTATCGAGAATTTATCGGAAAAAGAAAATGAAAAGAATAATTTTAGGGAAATTTCAATTTTTTTCCTCTTTTTTTCCATAATTATCCTCATTTAATCGATATATTATCAAAAAAGCAACAAAAAGGAAGAATTTAAGCGAAATTTCAATTTTATCCTCTATTATCCATTAATCTTTCTCATTTTATCGAGAAATGATCGAAAAAAGCAACAAAAACGAATAATTTTCTGGAAATTTCAATTTTTTCCTTTTTTTTCATTAATTACCCTCATTTTATCGAAATAATATCGATAAAAGCAACAAAAACGAATAACTTTCGCGAAATTTCAATTTGTTAAGTCTTTTTTTCCTTAATTTTCCTCATTTTGTATAGAATTTATCGGAAAAAGCAATAGAAAAGAATAATTTTACCGAAAATTCATTTTTTTCCTCTTTTTTTTCCATAATTTTCCTCATTTTATCGAGATAAGATCGAAAAAAGCAACAAAAAGGAAGAATTTTACCGAAATTTCAATTTTTTCCTCTTATTTTCCTTAATTTTCTTCATTTTATCAAGATATAATCGAAAAAAGAAACAAAAACGAATATTTTCAGCGAAATTTCAATTTTTTTCCTCTTTTTTTCCTTAATATCCCTCATTTTATCGAGATATTATCGAAAAAAGCAGCAAAAAGGAAGAATTTTAGCGAAATTTCAATTTTTTCCTCTTTTTGTTTCTTAATTTTCCTCAGTTTTACGAGATATAATCGAAAAAAGCAAGAAAAACGAATAATATAGCGAAATTTCAATTTTTTCCTCTTATTTTACCTCAAGTTTCTTCATTTTAGCTAGATATGATCGAAAAAGGCAGAAGAAAGAATATTTTTAGCGAAATTTCAATTGTTTTCCTCTTTTTTTCCTTAATTTCCCTCATTTTATCGAGATGTTATCGAAAAAAGCTAAACAATGAATAATTTTAGCGAAATTTCAATTTTTTCCTCTTTTCTTCCTTAATTTTCTTCATTTCATGGAGATATGACCAAAAAAGCAACAAAAACGAATAATTTTAGAGAAATTTCAATTTTGTGATGTCTTTTTTTTCTTAATTTTCCTCAGTTTGTATAGAATTTATCGGAAAAAGCAATAGAAAAGAATAATTTTACCGAAAATTCAATTTTTTTCCTCTTTTTTTTCAATAATTTTCCTCATTTTATCGAGATAAGATCGAAAAAAGCAACAAAAACTTATATATTAGCAAAATTTTAATTTTTTTCCTCTTTTTTTCCTTAATTTTCCTCAGTTTTATCGAGATATTATCGAAAAAAGCAAAAAAATGAATAATTTTAGCGAAATTTCAATTTTTTCCTCATTTTTTCCATAATTTTCCTCATTTTATCAAGATATTATCAAAAAAAGCAACAAAAACGAATATTTTCAGCGAAATTTCAATTTTTTTCCTCTTTTTTTCCATAATTTCCCTCATTCTATCGAGATATTATCGAATAAAAAGAAAAATAACGAATAATGTTTGCAAAATTTTAATTTTTTTCCTCTTTTTTTCATTAATTTTCCTCAGTTTTACGAGATATAATCGAAAAAAGCAAGAAAAACGAATAAAATAGCGAAATTTCATTTTTTTCCTCTTTTTCCCTTTATTTTCCTCATTTTATCGAGATATGACCGAAAAAAGCAACAGAAACGAATAATTTTAGCGAAATTTCAATTTTTTTCCTCTTTTTTTCCTTAATTTCCATCATTTTATCGAGATATTATCGAAAAAAGCAGCAAAAAGGAAGAATTTTTAGAGAAATTAAAATTTGTTCCCCTTATTTAACAATAATTTACGTCATTTTAGCTAGATATGATCGAAAAAGGAAAAAAAAGAGTATTTTTACCGAAATTTCAATTTTAATTCATCATTATTTCCTTAATTTTCCTCATTTTATCGAGAATTTATTTGAAAAAGCAAATAAAAAGAATAATTTTAGCAAAATTTCAATTTTTTTTCCTCTTATTTTCCATAATTTTCCTCATTTTTTCGATATATTATCAAAAAAGCAACAAAAAGGAAGAATTTAAGCGAAATTTCAATTATATCCTCTTTCTTTCCATTAATCTTTCTCATTTTATCGAGATATGATCGAAAAAAGCAACAATAACGAATAATTTTCGCGAAATTTCAATTTTTTCCTTTTTTCATTAATTACCCTCATTTTATCGAAATAATATCGATAAAAGCAACAAAAACGAATAACTTTCGCAGAATTTCAATTTGTTAAGCCTTTTTTTCCTTAATTTTCCTCAGTTTGTATAGAATTTATCGTAAAAAGCAATAGAAAAGAATAATTTTACCGAAAATTCAATTTTTTTCCTCTTTTTTTTCCATAATTTTCCTCACTTTATCGAGAAATTATCGAGAAAAGCAACAAAAAGGAAGGATTTTAGCGAAATTTCAATTTTTTCTCTTATTTAGCCTTAATTTTCTTCATTTCAGCTAGATATGATTGAAATAGGCAGAAAAAAAGAAAATTTTTAGGGAAATTTCGCAAAAAAAGCAACGAAAACGAATATTTTCCGCGAAATTTCAATTGTTCTCCTCTTTTTTCCCTTAATTTCCCTCATTTTATCGAGATGTTATCGAAAAAAGCAAAAAAATGAATAATTTTAGCGATATTTCAATTTTTTCCTTTTTTTTCCTTTATTTTCTTCATTTTATCGAGATATGACCAAAAAAGCAACAAAAACCGAAAATTTTAGCAATATTTTAATTTTTTTCCCATTTTTTTCCTTATTTTTATCAGTTTTATCGAGATATTATCGAAAAAAGCAACAAAAACGAATATTTTCAGCGAAATTTCAATTTTTTTCCTCTTTTTTTCCTTAATTTCCATCATTTTATCGAGATATTATCGAAAAAAGCACCAAAAAGGATGAATTTTTAAAGAAATTTAAATTTGTTCCTCTTATTTAACCA